>JAVIAB010000126.1:44313180-44480680 GCA_032433765.1 Megaustenia siamemsis
ATCAGGGAATAGCTTAGTAGTCAATGTTATATCAGGGAATAGGATAGTAGTCACTATTATATCAGCCAAGAGGATAGTAGTCACTATTATATCAGGGAAATTGTTTAGTAGTCACTATTATATCAGGTAATAGGATAGTAATCACTATTATATCAGCCCAGAGGTAAGTAGTCACTATTATAAAAGGGAATAGGTTAGTAGTCACTATTATATCAGCCAAGATGATAGTAGTCACTATTATATTAGCCAAGAGGATAGTAGTCACTATTATATCAGCCAAAAGGATAGTATTCAATATTATATCTGGGAATAGGTTAGTAGTCACTATTATATCAGCCAAGAGGATAGTAGTCACTATTATATCAGGGAATAGGTTAGTAGTCACTATTATATCAGGTAATAGGATAGTGTCACTATTGTAACAGCCAAGAGGATAGTAGTCACTATTATATCAGCCAAAAGGATAGTATTCAATATTATATCAGGAAGAGGATAGTAGACACTATTATATCAGGGAAGAGGACAGTATTCACTATTATATCAGGGAAGGGGATAGTAGTCACTATTATATCAGGAAGAGGTTAGTAGTCACTATTATATCAGGGAAGAGGATAGTAGTCACTATTATATCAGGGAAGAGGATAGTAGTCACTATCATATCAACTAAGAGGATAGTAGTCAATATTATATCAGGAAGAGGATAGTAGTCACTATTATATCAGGAAGAGGATAGTAGTCACTATTATATCAGGGAAGAAGCTAATAGTCATTATTATATGAGGGAATAGGTTAATAGTCACTATTATACCAGCGAAGAGGATAGTAGTCACTATTATATCAACCAAGAGGATAGTACTCACTATTATATGAGGGAATAGGTTAATAGTCACTATTATATCAGCCAAGAGGAAAGTAGTCACTATTATATCAGCCAAGAGGAAAGTAGTCACTATTATATCAGCCAAGAGGAAAGTAAAAAAAAAGTAAAGTACCCCCGTCACGCCAAGTATCGTATAAGGAAAAATATGGTGTTAGTGACCCTATATTTTACAGACCTTCAGTACATGATTTTTGGGGTAATGTGGTCGGTATTACGCCCGTGCTGCTTTACTTTCCCAGAAAAAAATCCTGTACTCATTTAAGGCTGGGTGAACCCGGAAGCCGTCGGTTGGGATCGAACCCTACCCCATGTCCTTTGTAGTCCAGTTCACTAACCACTGAGCTATCGCGGCTCCCCAAGAGGAAAGTAGTCACTATTATATCAGCTAAGAGGTAAGTAGTCATTATTATATCAGCCATGAGGTTAGTAGTCATTATTATATCAGCTAAGAGGTAAGTAGTCTTATTATATCAGCCATGAGGTTAGTAGTCATTATTATATCAGCCATGAGGTTAGTAGTCACTATTATATCAGCTAAGAGGTAATTAGTCATTATTATATCAGCTAAGAGGTAAGTAGTCATTATTATATCAGCTAAGAGGTAAGTAGTCATTATTATATCAGCTAAGGGGTAAGTAGTCATTATTATATCAGCTAAGAGGTAAGTAGTCATTATTATATCAGCTAAGGGGTAAGTAGTCACTATTATATCAGCCATGAGGTTAGTAGTCATTATTATATCAGCCATGAGGTTAGTAGTCACTATTATATCAGCTAAGAGGTAAGTAGTCATTATTATATCAGCTAAGGGGTAAGTAGTCATTATTACATCAACCATGAGGAAAGTAGTCACTATTATATCAGCCATGAGGAAAGTGTAAAGATTAAAAAGTAAAGCCAAGTGGCGTATAGGGAAATATGGTGTTAGTGACCCTATATTTTACAGACTTTCAGCACACGATTTTTGGGGTAATGTGGTCGGTATTACGCCCGTGCTGCTTTACTTTCCCAGAAAAAAATCCGGTACCCATTTAAGGCTGGGTGAACCCGGAAGCCGTCGGTTGGGATCGAACCCTACCCCTTGTCCTTTGTAGTCCAGTTCATTAACCACTGAGCTCTCGCGGCTCCCTCATGAGGAAAGTAGTCACTATTATATCAGTCATGTTGAAAGTAGTCACTATTATATCAGGGAAGAGGATAGTAGTCACTGTTATATCAGCCAAGAGAAAAGTAGTCACTATTATATCAGCCATGGGAAAGTAGTCACTATTATATCAGCCATGAGGAAAGTAGTCACTGTTATATCAGGCATGAGGAAAGTAGTCACTATTATATCAGCCAAGAGGAAAGTAGTCACTATTATATCAGCCATGAGGTTAGTAGTCACTATTATATCAGCCAAGAGGAAAGTAGTCACTATTATATCAGCCAAGAGGAAAGTAGTCACTGTTATATCAGCCAAGAGGAAAGCAGTCACTATTATATCAGCCATGAGGTTAGCATCAAAGATTGCCAAATCATCGGACAAATGTTGCCACTGCTGTCCACAAAGGAAATAACACTAGAGACAAAAAAATAACTCTCTAAAAAACAATCTGTTTTCCAGCATGGTGATACCAATACCAGACCTGGACTCTAGACTCATGAACAATACGAAAAAGAACCACTACCCACATGAAATGTGATGGACGGAGAAAGAAGTATGAGTGATACGATCATAGAAGAACTGAAAGAAAAACCAAGGAATAATCCCTGTCATTAAATAAATAAAGAAGCAACTGATAAATAGTTTGGCAACGTGAATAGATCGACATATTCAAACACAAAACATTGAACCTTTAAAAAAAACCTGCAAGAATACCATACGCAAAGCAAACCAAGAAAAAAAATGGAAACTTAGAAAAGTTATAAGCTAAACAGCAGGAGTGGTAGAAGAACAAAAAGATCTCAAACTCAATCTCCCGCCGATGCATAAACGGCAAATGAGGGAGGACTGAATAAAGGAAAAAAGAAGAAAATAGGTGTCAATTTTACATCAACCATAGCAGCCAATATTACTCCTGTAATAAAAGTTGACAACTATTTTTGTTGATGGTAGTAGCCAATGTTACAGCAGTCATGAGATGGTAGTAGCCAATGTTACAGCAGTCATGAGATGGTAGTAGCCAATGTTACTCCTGTAATAAAAGTTGACAACTATTTTTGTTGATGGTAGTAGCCAATGTTACTCCTGTAATAAAAGTTGACAACTATTTTTGTTGATGGTAGTAGATTATGTTACTCCTGTAATAAAAGTTGACAACTATTTTTGTTGATGGTAATAGTCAATGTTACAGCAGTCATGAGATGGTAGTAGCCAATGTTACAGCTGTCATGAGATGGTAGTAGCCAATGTTACTCCTGTAATAAAAGTTGACAACTATTTTTGTTGATGGTAGTAGCCAATGTTACAGCAGTCATGAGATGGTAGTAGCCAATGTTACAGCAGTCATGAGATGGTAGTAGCCAATGTTACTCCTGTAATAAAAGTTGACAACCATTTTTGTTGATGGTAGTAGCCAATGTTACTCCTGTAATAAAAGTTGACAACTATTTTTGTTGATGGTAATAGTCAATGTTACAGCAGTCATGAGATGGTAGTAGCCAATGTTACAGCAGTCATGAGATGGTAGTAGCCAATGTTACTCCTGTAATAAAAGTTGACAACTATTTTTGTTGATGGTAGTAGCCAATGTTACTCCTGTAATAAAAGTTTACAACTATTTTTGTTGATGGTAGTAGCCAATGTTACTCCGGTAATAAAAGTTTACAACTATTTTTGTTGATGGTAGTAGCCAATGTTACAGCAGTCATGAGATGGTAATAGCCAATGTTACAACAGGCATGATGGTAGTGGCCAATGTTACAGCAGTCATGAGATGGTAGTAGCCAATGTTACAGCAGGCATGATGGTAGTAGCCAATGTTACAGCAATCATGATTATAGTGGCCAATGTTACAGCAATTATGATGGTAGTAGCCAATGTTACAGCAATCATGATGGTAGTGGCCAATGTTACAGCAGTCATGATGATAGTAGCAATGCTACAGCAGTCATGAGATGGTAGTAGCCTATGTTACAGCAGGCATGATGGTAGTTGTCAATGTTACAGCAGTCATGATGGTAGTAGCCTATGTTACAGCAGTCATGAGATGGTAGTAGTCAATGTTACAGCAATCATGATGGTAGTAGCCATTGTTACAGCAATCATGATGGTAGTGGCCAATGTTACAGCAGTCATGATGGTAGTAGCCAATGTTACAGCAATCATGATGGTAGTGGCCAATGTTATAGCAAACATGATGGTAGTAGCCAATGTTACATCAATCATGATGGTAGTAGCGAATGTTACAGCAATCATGATGGTAGTAAGCAATGTTACAGCAGTCATGATGATAGTAGCAATGCTACAGCAGTCATGAGATTGTAGTAGCCTATGTTACAGCAGTCATGATGATAGTAGCAATGCTACAGCAGTCATGAGATGGTAGTAGCCTATGTTACAGCAGGCATGATGGTAGTTGTCAATGTTACAGCAGTCATGATGGTAGTAGCCAATGTTACAGCAGGCACGATGGTAGTAGCCAATGTTACAGCAGTCATGATGGTAGTAGCCAATGTTACAGCAGTCATGATGGTAGTAGCCAATGTTACAGCAGGCATGATGGTATTACACTGAAATTTTAGTACCTAGGAAGTCTTGTGACAAACGACCATTCACAAACAGCAGATGTTTGTATATTTTTAATGGCATTAAAATTACTTTATAACTATTCTTTTCTTAATTTTAGTTATATATTTTCCATCACTGGTTATAGTATGTCCCAGGTAGTTATTGAGTTATTTGCGGGTCATCATCATTGCACTCCGAACATGTCCATAGGTGCTCAGATCCCCTCCTCAGCTATTCCCGCAGTGTCCAGCGACTGACGACTCCAGTTCTATGTTGGTTGATAAGTCTTCTTACACGGCCACTAAGTTTCTAATTTCTGTTAGTTTCCTTTTGGTTGCTCCTTCCCTTTTGCATAGCCTTCTCTACAGCACATATTTGGGTTCTTTGGTCTATCTACTATGCCATCATGCTATTTATAGTTCTCCACTCTAGTACCCAATGAGACACTTCGGTGTTCTCCTCTATACCTTTTTTCTGTGTTCTTTACCCCTCATTTGTTTTTATTATACCCCACTCTCAGACATCTCACTCTTACCGCCTTTTGAGTACCTGTTAGTCTACTGTTCTATTCTTTCTCCTTTGTGTTTGCACACTGACCCCTGTGTGAACTCCTCTGCTTGTGTGTACATTTGCGCACATTTCTGCACATTCACGACAGCCACACTCAGGTTACCATTTCCTTTTACATTTTGACCTCGGCCTGACACACATGATAGACATTTTTATTTTCTTTAACATATTTAGATTATTTTTGTTTTGGATGTTTCGTTATTAGTTTTACTTACATATACGTGTGTTTTTTTTTGTTTGTTCCTGCTAAAGACCTATTGAGCCGAAACGTCGTTTAATCTGTGTCGTCCATTAATCACGTAAAGCTTCTAACATACCATTTTTTTCTATTTTTTTATTTTTCCTTATAATTTATGGCTGTGCCCATCTTAACTCCCATTTGCATCATCCGAAGAAGTGACGTGGATCTGTGTTTGTCGAAGTTCTGTGCTCTTCCCACATCTCGGAGGGCATTGATGATGTCCACCCGATCCATCGGTTGCCCGTCCTCAACGAAAGCGCAGCTAGCCAACCTGTCCTCTCTTTCATTTCCCCGTACTCCCGCATGTCCAGGGACATAGACAAAGGTGACCTTACGTATTTTGGATTTCTGCAACGACTCTACCCATTGCATGTGTACAGTGCCCGCCTCCACTTTTTTTATCATGCTCATCGAATCTCTCAGTATACATGCGTGGGTGTAGTCTTGTGACTCTAACCATTTGAATGCCTTGGTTACTGCCACCACCTCCATTGTCATGCTACTCGTAGTCATGACGTATGCACCACTATCTTCTTTGACTGTTCTGCCTGCCGAGCGTCTGTAAAGGCCCATGCACTTCTTTGGTGTCGTCTTACAGATCCGTCTGTCCCAGGTAGTTGTGGCTCTGAACTGTCTCCAGATGTATTCTTTCAACTTTCATATTTATTTGTAGGTCTTGAGAATTCTCTTTGTTTACGATCATAGTTTTTGTCTTTTTGATATTCGTATCTAGTCAATATTTTTTGCTTGTCATGTTTATTTCACTAAGTAATTGTTTTAGATCTTTAGGATTTTCTGCTAGTAATACAGTATCATCAGCATATCTTAGGTTATTGATTATCTTTCCATTAATGTTTCGGCCTGGCATCTCTGTGATGTTTTTAAAGATTTTCTCAGTGTATAGATTGAACAGGCTTGGTGATATAATGCATCCCTGTCTTACTGCTCTTTTTATATCAATGGGTGTAGAGTTCTCCTTGTTATATTTTATTTTTACTGTTTGCTCCCAGTATAAATTACATATTAGTCGTATGTCGGTATCGTCCAGATTTATATCTTTGATGATCGTTGATGATATCTTAAAATGACAATAGAAGCCAGTATTACTACAGTAATGATGGTAGTAACCAATATTACAGTTGCCGTGCTGGTAAGCGCCAATATTACAACTGATACAGTTATAGTTGCCAATATTACAGTTGACATGAAAGTAGTAACCAATATTACAGCAGACATGTCGGTGGTAGCGAATATTACAGCAGGCACAGCAATAGCAGGTAATGTTACAGCAGCCACACTAGTTGTAGCTAATATTACAGCAGCCACGATAGTTGTAGCTAATATTACAGCAGCCCCGATAGTTGTAGCTAATATTACAGCAGCCACACTAGTTGTAGCTAATATTACAGCTGCCACGATAGTTGTAGCTAATATTACAGCAGCCACGATAGTTGTAGCTAATATTACAGCAGCCACGATAGTTGTAGCTAATATTACAGCAGCCACGATAGTTGTAGCTAATATTACAGCAGCCACGATAGTTGTAGCTAATATTACAGCAGCCACGATAGTTGTAGCTAATATTACAGCAGCCACGATAGTTGTAGCTAATATTACAGCAGCCACGATAGTTGTAGCTAATATTACAGCAGCCACGATAGTTGTAGCTAATATTACAGCAGCCACGATAGTTGTAGCTAATATTACAGCAGCCACGATAGTTGTAGCTAATATTACAGCAGCCACGATAGTTGTAGCTAATATTACAGCAGCCACACTAGTTGTAGCTAATATTACAGCAGCCACGATAGTTGTAGCTAATATTACAGCAGCCACAAATTGTATCTAATATTACAGCAGCCACGATAGTTGTAGCTAATATTACAGCAGCCACGATAGTTGTAGCTAATATTACAGCAGCCACACTAGTTGTAGCTAATATTACAGCAGCCACGATAGTTGTATCTGATATTACAGCAGCCACGATAGTTGTAGCTAATTTTACAGCAGCCACACTAGTTGTAGCTAATATTACAGCAGCCACGATAGTTGTAGCTAATATTACAGCAGTCACACTAGTTGTAGCTAATATTACAGCAGTCACACTAGTTGTAGCTAATATTACACGAGCCACACTAGTTATAGATAATATTACAGCAGTCACACTAGTTATAGCTAGTATTACAGCAGCCACACTAGTTATAGATAATATTACAGCAGTCGCACTAGTTGTAGCTATTATTACAGCAGCCACACTAGTTGTAGCTAATATTACAGCAGTCACACTACTTATAGATAATATTACAGCAGTCACACTAGTTGTAGCTAATATTACAGCAGCCACACCAGTATTAATAAATATTATAGCAGCAATAGTGGTAGTGGCCTATAGTACAGTTTCAATTGTGATGTTAACCAATATTACACCGGCAATGGTGGTAGTAGTCATTATTGCAGCGACAATGGTGGAAGTAGTCAATATTATAACGACCATGGTGATAGTAGCCAATATTGCAGCTATCATGGTGATAATAGTCAATATTACAGTTGCCGAGGTGGTGGCAGTCAATTTTACAGTTGCCATGGTGGTAGTAGTTAATATTACTGTTGCCATTGTGTTAGTAGTCAATATTACATTAGCCATAATGGTAGTAGTTAATATTACATTAGACATAGTGGTAGTAGTCAATATTACATTAGCCATAGTGGTAATAGTTAATATTACATTAGCCATAGTGGTAGTAGTCCATACTACATTAGCCATAGTGGTAGTAGTTAATATTACTGTTGCCATTGTGGTAGTAGTCAATATTACACCAGCCTTGATTATGGTGGGATCCGCGATAGCTCAATGGTTAGTGAACTGGACTACAAAGGACAAGAGGTAGGGTTCGATCCCAACCGATGGCTTGCGGGTCAACCAGCATTTAATGGGTACCGGATTTTTTTTCTGGGAAAGTAAAGCGGCACGGGCGTAATACCGACCACATTACCCAAAAAATCAAGTGCCGAAGGTGTGTAAAATATAGGGTCACTAACACCATTTTCCCTATACGCCACTTGGCGTGACGGGGGCTCTTTACTTACTTTTTTTTTAAAAGATTATGGTGACAGCTGCTTTTGCATGAATGATGAATATAGTAAATCTGATTACAATCAACAAGATAATAGATCGATGATGTCAATTAGGGCGGGTCATGATATCAACATTCTTTTTATTTAAAAAAATCAATAAGAAAAAAAGCTGCGGTGTAAAGGATACAATTTTAATAAAAAAAAAGAATTCTTGATAACATTCTTATCATTTGTTAAAAATGAAATCAATTGTGTCCACGGCAACAAAAAGTGTGCAAGGTTTAGAGAAAAGACGGGTAAGAAATTGCTTGCTTATTCGGACGAGAAGACAATATAAAAAAATAATTAAATAGATATGATCAAAAGGCGAGAGAGAAAGAGAGAGAGAGAGATGAATGAAAGGAAAACAAAATATTTGAGGTAGGCGGAGTGAATGAGCGAAGGTTTAGAGAAGTGCAGAGATAAATAAAAGAGATTAGGGATTGGCGCATTTCTCTTTCAAAGCTCGAGAAAATAGAAAATCAATTCCGCTGTCTCCAATTCTTTGAGCTTTATACATCCTGTTTTCATTTCTTGCATTTCAATAACTAGTCGGGCACTTGCAGTGTCTCTATCAAGTTAGCATATAACGCTATTAGTTGGTGATCATTTTGCTTTTAAATTGTATTTTACAATTGCTGAAGGTATGACATTGCAATAAATATGCATGTAAAGATAGAGAATATGAATGTCGCTGGAGGCTGCTAACATAATCCATACAATACGACAGAGAAACAATAACCAAGTTATTGATGTGATACCGTGCGAAACAGTAGAAACAACAGCAAAACAGTAGAAACAACAGCAAAACAGTAGAAACAACAGCAAAACAGTAGAAACAACAGCAAAACAGTAGAAACAACAGCAAAACAGTAGAAATAACACTAAAACAATAGAAAGAACAGTAAAACAGTAGAAATAACACTAAAACAATAGAAAGAACAGTAAAACAGTAGAAGCAACAGCAAAACAGTAGAAAGAACAGTAAAACAGTAGAAAGAACAGTAAAACAATAGAAAGAACAGTAAAGCAGTAGAAAGAACAGCAATGCAGTAAAAACTAAACTCTCTCTCTCTCTCTCTCTCTCTCTCTCTCTGCGATCAGGACTCAATTAGAGTAGGATTCCAGACTCTCACATGAAGTCAGCTGTCAGGTTAAGTGTGTTGATCGCCCCCACAGTCCGAATATCACAATTAGAGTCTGCCAGATCCACTCTGATTGAACACCCGTTAAAACGTTGCACTGTGTTCTGCGCCAATGGCCCAGTGCATCCGAATTCAGCCAGCATTTTATTCAGGTTTGCTTTCATTAGCCTTTGATTGTCCCCAATCTTCCTGCAAGGCAGCAGATTGTCTTTCTGTAGGGGGATTCTGCCCTTAGATGGTCGGCCCTCCTAGGTTTACGAGCACCATCTGCCCGAGTCACTAGAGGTGACTAACACAGACATGCACACACACAGATATGAGATGTGACCAACACAGACATGCACACAGCGATATGAGTCATGACTAACACCGACAAATATCAAGATATATGACACATGACTAACATAAACATGCACATAAAGATATGAGATATGACTAACACAGACATGTACACACAAAGATATGACACATATCTAACATAGACATACACACAAAGATATGAGATATGACTAACATAAACATGCACACACAAAGATATGAGATTTGACTAACATAAACATGCACACACAAGAATATGAGATATGATAAACACAGACATGCACACACAAAGATATGACACATATCTACTAACATAGACATGCACACACAAAGATATAAGATTTGACTAACATAAGCAGGCACACAAAGATTGAGTTATTGAGTTATTTGCGGGTCATCATCATTGCACTCCGAACACGTCCATACGTGCTCAGATCCCCTCCTCAGCAATTCCCTCAGTGTCCAGCGACTGACAACTCCAGTTCTATGTTGGTTGATAAGTCTTCTTACACGGCCACCAAGTTTCTCATTTCTGGCTGTGCCCATCTTAACTCCCATTTCCATCATCCGAAGAAGTGACGTGGATCTGTGTTTGTCGAAGTCCTGTGTTCTTCCCACATCTCGGAGGGCATTGATGATGTCCGCCCGATCCATTGGTTGCCCATCCTCAACGATAGCGCAGCTAGCCAACCTGTCCGCTCTTTCATTTCCCAGTACTCCCGCATGTCCAGGGACATAGACAAAGGTGACCTTACGTATTTTGGATTTCTGCAACGACTCTACCCATTGCATGCGTACAGAGCCAACCTCCACTTTTTTATCATGCTCATCGAATCACTCAGTATATATGCGTGGGTGTAGTCTTGACACAAAGATATGAGATATCACTAACCCAGACATGCACACACAAAGATATGACACTTGACTAACACAGATACACACTAAGATATGAGATATTACTAAACTCAGACGTACAGTAGAAGCAATAGCAAAACAGTAGAAAGAACAGTAAAACAGTAGAAAGAACAGTAAAACAGTAGAAGAAACAGTAAAACAGTAGAAAGAACAGTAAAACAGTAGTAAGATACTAAAATATATGGATAGACAGGATACAGGGATTGTTGGTAAATGTGCCACCTGACAGCTAAATTGTAAAAGAAACACACGTGTCCCAGACGTTGCGAACCTCAAGTTAGATGAAGAAGGTAAGAAGAAGATGAGGAAGAAAAATGGGATCATAAGGAAAAGAAGCAGTAGGAAAAGACAAGAATGGATTGGAAATTGTATAGAAAGAAAATAAAACAAACGATGATGTCTTAAAACAACTAAACATGAAAGGAGAACTACTAAACACAATTAGAACAAGAGAAGGTAAAAGAGGCAGAGCCAAACCAAGACTAACATGGACGAGTAACATCAAAAGATGGACAAGTCAACCTATGACAACCTGCACTATCAAAGCAAGAAACAGAGTGGAATGGCGCTCCATAGTAGCTAACCTTCGATGCGGAGACGGCACTCAATGATGACGATAATGAGGAGCAGAAAGGCTACACTGATAAGTAGGGAGCAGGCGAATAATTGCTGTCCTGCGGACCACCGATAAGTGTAAGAAATAAAATTGTCAAATTTGTATCAATGATTGTCAGGCGGGGAGATTACTTCATTAATTTACTAAATTAGCTATCGGAAATAGAAAACCAAGTTAAAAACCGGCCCATTTTTCTAACTGCTTGAACATGATAGTGTAAGTCAGGCTATGATAGTGTAAGTCATGCTGTGATAGTGTAAGTCAGGCTATGATAGTGTAAGTCATGCTATGATAGTGTAAGTCATGATATGGTAATGTAAATCATGTTATGGTAGTATAAGTCATGCTATGTCAGTGTAAGCCATGCTGTGATAGTTTAAATCACGCTATAATAGTGTAAATCATGCTATAATAGTGTAAGGCATGCTATGATGGGGTAAGTCATGCTATGATAGTGTAAGCATGCTATGATAATGTAAATTATGCTATAATAGTGTCAGTCATGTGATAATGTAAATTATGCTATAATAGTGTCAGTCATGCTATGATGGGGTAAGTCATGCTGTGATAGTGTAAGTCATACTATAACAGTGTAAGTCATATGATAGTGTAAGTCAGGCTATAACAGTGTAAGTCATGTTATGATAGTGTAAGTCATGCTGTGATAGTGTAAGGCATACTATGATAGTGCAAGTCATGCTATAATAGTGTAACAAGTCATGCTATAATAGTGGAAGTCATGATATAATAGTGTAAGTCATGCTATAATAGTGTAACTCATGCTATAATAGTGTAAGTCATGCTATAATAGTGTAAGTCATGCTATAATAGTGTAACAAGTCATGCTATGATAGTGTATGCTCCGCCAGCTACTGTAGCACATTGGTCTGTACTAGACTACGGTTGTCAAACTCACCTTCACCTAGTTCGTGAAACGTGGTAATCGAAGACTACCATATGTGTCCTATAGAAAATGTTACTGTGTAAGAATACATATATGATATCTACAGCAAGTGACACATTTTCTGAAATGAAATTCAAACACTCATTACTCGTAAACGCTAAATACAGACTACAGTAATAGAATGACTGATCCCCACAAGCTAACTGTAATTAATTATTGGAGTAAATTAGACCACGTGAACCGTGGCAGGAACCATATCAAAACTATTGAATTGACGGTTTGCGACAAGTTGAATATATGATGTGTTTCTACAATGAGGAAACGATCATTCCTATAAGACACGAAGAACTCGTACGATTTGTAGAAGCCGAATTTTGCCGTGTTCTTGACGACTGGGAGTCATGACCCAGGCGGGCCCACCTCCTCTAGAGTGTCAAGAAGCTAAAGGGCCTAAACACTTGCTCGACGCGAGGTCTTCTTCTGATTATCAGATTGCCTCCTGCTGCGAAGCTCTGTACAAAGAGTTTCCTACTACTATTACGAAGCATTTGGGGGCACACATAAAATGACATTATTGAGGCATGTCAGGACACACTGACGCCTCATAGACATCATGTTGCTACAAGACATGGACAGGAAAAACTCGTGAGCGAGATCGTTCCAATGGCACTGAAATAGATACACAAGCACTACAAAAACCTGGCATCTGTTAGAGGACGTAAAGTGACTCGCATTCCGATTGTAGGACTAACAATTTGGTAGGATATAGATGTGCCAGGTCGCTTTGTAGAACTGATAATTGTTACAGGACATGAACGGAGCACGAACGCTATAAGCACTAATTGTCGTTACATGACATGAATGGAGCACGGACGCTATATAGAACTAACTGTCGTTACATGACATGAACGGAGTACGAACGCTATATAGAACTAACTGTCGTTACAGGACATAAACGGAGCAAGAAGTTCTATAGAGCTAACGGTGGTTATAGCCTTTAATCAGACTAATGTTTACTGCGCTCGGTAAAGCGAACAATTCAATAAGTGCTTCTGTCTAAAATGGTTAATTCTAATGTCAGAAGTGTATCGATAATCCGGTAGGCTTTCCCAGTATGATTGATCAGCTACAAGTGATTAAAACTTAAATCGTCTCAAATCATCCTGCAGGACAACTGAACAATGAGCTTACTTGAGCACATTTTCAAAGTACATGCATTCAGCCAATACATTGGACAACATCTGGGGAAACACGTCTAAACAGATAACAATGAAGGTGTGTGTGGTGGAGCAGAAACAACGAACTGCTGAGTTGTCTGCAATGACGTCATTTTAATTAATAATTGGACCCTACAGATCGGAATTTCAAATGTTCCAAAGATTTCTTGACAATTGGCTGATACTTTCTTGAGAATTAACTGATACTTTTTGAACAATTAACTGATACTTTCTTGACAATTGGCTGATACTTTCTAGACAATTAGGTGATACTTTCTTGACAAGTGGCTGATACTTTCGTGACAATTGGCTGATACTTTCTTGACAATTAGGTTATACTTTCTTGACAATTGGCTGATACTTTCGTGACAATTGGTTGATACTTTCTTGACAATTGGCTGATACTTTCTTGACAATTGGCTGATACTTTCTTGACAATTAGGTTATATTTTCTTGACAATTAGGTGATACTTTCTTGACAATTGGCTGATACTTTCGTGACAATTGGCTGATACTTTCTTGACAATTAGGTTATATTTTCTTGACAATTAGGTGATACTTTCTTGACAATTGGCTGATACTTTCGTGACAATTGGCTGATACTTTCTTGACAATTGGCTGATACTTTCTTGACAATTGGCTGATACTTTCTTGACAATTAGGTTATACTTTCTTGACAATTGGCTGATACTTTCGTGACAATTGGCTGATACTTTCTTGACAATTAGGTTATATTTTCTTGACAATTAGGTTATACTTTCTTGACAATTATGTGAAACTTTATTGACAATGAGGTGACACTTTCTTGACTATTAACTGATACTTTCTTGACAATTAACTGATACTTTCTTGACAATTGGCTGATACTTTCTTGACAATTGGCTGATACTTTCTTGACAATTAACCGATACTTTCTTGAAGGGAAAAAAATATATGCATATGAGGAAAGAAGGAGGGAGGTATCCACACATGCACATAAACATAGAATTACAGAGTGTGAAAAAGAAAGTTATAAAAAAGAGAGGGATAATAAACTAACATTATCGCAGACCTATGTACATATGAGTAGACATAGTGAGAGACACGTCAAGGAGAGAGTGGATTGGGGAGAACAGCAGATAGACAGACACAGATGTACACGCACGCACAAATAAACTTTATTCTTTGTAAATATTTGTAAGTGCTGAATACTACAGTTCAAGAAAAAATCATATTAAGTGGTACTTACACAGTAGCATAAACTAATGTATAACGTGTGATGTCTCACACAGTAGCAGAAACTAATGTATAACGTGTGATGTCTCACATAGTAGCAGAAACTAATGTATAACGTGTGATGTCTCACATAGTAGCAGAAACTAATGTATAACGTGTTATGTCTCACACAGTAGCAGAAACTAATGTATAACGTGTTATGTCTCACATAGTAGCATTAATTGATAGTGTGATATCGAAAAAGTAACATATTTGAAGACTGATTAATCAATATTAGTTGATATTTGAAACCGTCATCCTATTCCAAATCTCATACATTAATTTTAATTGGCATCTGAAACGGTGTCAGTGTGTGATATCAGACGAGATCATCGAGATCATATTTATTGATAACTACTGCAGAACCACAGGCCTGCCCTCTAACAGGAACATCGAACCTTGCAGTAACTGTAAATTAATTGTAGAGAATCAATATTAAATTTATTAGTCCACGTGTATTATATGTGAATGGACGTTCCTCAGTCGCCATTGAATACAGTAGGGCATGTTTGACAAATAACTGAAGTGTCAAGGCTATTGTTATCCTTATATTCCACCTGACTTCCGTTTCTAAGATGGCGGGTCTAGTCCACGTTCTCTCGATCGTTGCAGAAAGTGCATTTGATGTCTGATTAATTTCGGTTCTCCATTGCACTCATATGCGTTAAAGTCAAGATTATGATCTACTAATTACATCTGCGCCGAAGAAACAATGTCGTACACCGGCAATATTCCAATTTTCGACAAATCAAGTGTTGTGAATGCGACCTTCCATCGTCTAGGCTTGTTCTGCGCTTTACGTCACATTGGTGCTGTTCATGACCGTTGTTGGATTTGCTTGACGCAAGTTATTTCCATGTTACTCATTAATGTGAAATGCTTCATTAGCCGCAGTTTTATCTCTTCAGGGAATTTGCACCGTGTTCTGTTCGTCGTGGGCTACATTCACTAGAGTAATCAGGATCCTAAAGGGCGCGTCATTGCAGTGCGTCCGACATTATTATGTGTGCTACGTCATCGTAATGGCTCATCGTAAATCCCTAGACCGGCCGAACGCTAATCTTACGGTCTATTGTTTGGTGTGCGACGGGGATAATCTGACGACTAACTGTGTGTTTATATGTTCGAAATTGGAATCAACAACGATGGCCTAACATCATCAAGCGCTATACATTATTAAAGAAATATGACGATCATCACTTTCGGGAGGACGTGAACTTCTGGTATATGGTGGATAGGCGGCAGGAACCATTGCAGGCTATGCATGAAAAGTGTTCCTTGTTGCAGTTTCCTCATATTCCAAGTCCGGGTTGCTGCTGGAGCTACTGAGTAGTGCTCTGTCCACACCGTGAGTTGTGTGTTTCATCCAGATGGTGTTTCTAAATTCAGATTGCTTACAATGAATGATGATATTATTCGTCGTAAGACGAAAGACAGTTCAGATGCGCTCACTTCGGTGCGGAAAATCCTCATGTCTGCTGGCGTGTGCTGTATCTGCCCCGAAGAGGAATGCAAAACTATTTCTTTGTTTGAATATTCGATGAAATGTTAATTCGGATGATTCCACTGGCACGAGCGGTTGATCAATTATGGATCTCCATCCGTTTTCAGTGAAACCGAGGCCTTAGAATAACCATAACCACTTGTACACAACCCTAATGACTGAACAAAGCGGGCAAACAATAGTTGATGTTCAAATCTTCTTCTACTTATTTGCTTCCCCCACCTTTCAGCTTTGAGTAGAGATATAGTTTTCCTTCTGTTGCTCTTCTGCTGGCCTCTGCTGCTGGCCTCTGCTGCTGGCCTCTGCTGCTGGCCTCTGCTGCTGTTATACTTCATAGTTTTTCTAATATTCCATCAACACATTTATTCTCAGTCGACTTTTGTCTGGTTTGCTCTGAGTATTTTTTGAGGGCTCGTTGAGTCGTATTTTAGTCTTTCTCTCTCAGCACGGGTTTTTTATGTTACATTTAATGTCGGGGATCCCCGTACAGAGCAATAACGAGTAGTAGATCACAGAGTGGGGCGAAACAAACCGAAAGAGGCAGATAAGAGATAAATAAGCCGCTAAAATCGAAGTAGATAAATGATGTTTAACTACGCAAGTGGGATACTTGGAATTTGGAAATAAAAGAGATAGGAATAGGACACGATGAACAAGTGGAACGGAGCCTTAAGCTAGAGAGCAGATGGTAACACTATTATTCAAATTACCTACTTTTTTAATGAAAATGCTCACGTGCAATAAGGTAGATACGGCTAAGTTACAGATCAAGTAATCAATACAATGAAAACTTCAACCCAATAGGTAAAGATATGACAGATACATTAGCTTGGAGAGGATCTAGACTGACACAGTTTCACATCGCCGTTTCATTTATCACAGCCATACAAGTCATAAGCTCAAACAGCAGAGAAGGTTGGCTGAATAGACAGGCCATGGGAGAAACAAGAAGAGATTAAAAAAAAAATATTTACAAGGCTAACCCCCACGACAACATTAGAAACCTAAAATTAGGGACCGAACCATCATGTCCAGGCTGAGAACCGGTCTTGTATCACTGAACTACCACATCAATAGAATACAACGAAACTATGGCTCAACATGTCCGTTCTGTGAACACCCACATGAGATAGTCACCAGTTTGACTGTCTAAAGCTCACTGACTCTAAACAACTCTACTTCATCAAAAACCTGATAAATGGAACACCTTGTACTGAACTACAAGGGAGCTCAGATATATCTACATATATCTTTATACGGCATTGGGTCGAAGGCCATTAGCTCTGGATCCATAACAACCGCATACCAACATAAAGAAGAAATCAAAGATACTGCCTCTAATTATTGAGAAATAGGCAGACTTAGAGGAAACCATAGACTCGGCAACTGTAGAGTTTGGTTATATAACCTCTGTGGTGAGTCGGTAAAAAATAAGCAGAAAGATAGGAGGAGGTGCGGATAAGAAAGATAGGAGGAGGTAGAGAGTGTAAACGTTGGTGATTAATATTTTATCTTTATATTATTGTTCACAGACAGCACATTTATAGTTAACAACATTAATCATCACAGACTTTCTCAGTCATTATAAATCATAATCAAGTTTGACTTCCGTTTCAAAATGGTGGAATGTTTCACGTTCTCTCGATCGCTGCAGCAAAATGTATCTGTGGTTTGATTAATTTAGGCTCTCTGACGTATGTTTCTGTGTTGAAATCAAAATGATGTTCTACTTAGCAAATCTGCGCTGCCGAGTACACACAGCAATGTTCCTTTTTGACAAGTCAAGTATTGTTTGTAAAAGCGACCTTCACCATCTAGTGTTGACATGCGGTTTATGTCACATTGAGTGCTGTTCAATGGCCGACGTTGGTATTATTTGACGCAAGTTATTTATATGCTGAAACGCATTTAATGTGGACTGATCCGTCAAGTCGACCGATGATTTTCCTCTTTGGAGAATTTGCACCGTGGTTCGTTCGTTGTACGCTAACCGTACGGTCTGTTGTTTGATGTGTGACGGGGATAATTCGATGACTAACTGTGTGTTTATATGTTCGGTTGCAGTCAAGAACGATATCCTAACATCGTCAAGCGCTATACATTCTTTGTTCTCAATATGACGATCATCATTTTCGGGAGGACGTGAAATTCCGGTATATGGTGGATAGGCGGCAGGAACCATTAAAGGTTATGTTTGCAAAGTGTTCCTTGTTGCAGTTTCCTCATATTCCAAGTCCGGCTTGTTGCAGGAGCTACTGAGTTAGGTGCTCTGTGCACATCGTGAGCTGTGTGTTTCATCCGTTTTGATCATGTTTCGATTATCCAATTGTTTACGATGAATGATGATATCGTATGACTGGGATCAGTTGGCTGTGTTCACTTTCTTCGCGGTTTCGCCTTATGTCTTTTGGCGTGTGCTGAGACTGCTACGATGGGGACTACAGTTACCTTTCTTTGTTTGGGAGATGAGTTAGTAATTCGGATGATTCCACTGGCACGGGCGGTTGCCGGGTTATGGATTTTAATTCGTTTGCAGTGATACCGGGGCTTTCCATAACCAATAACCAATAACTAATAACCGATCAAGTTTATTGATGTTTAACTTGGCACGTGACACATAATAGTGGAGGCACTTATCTAAGAATTACTGTTAATTAATTCTGGACATTCAGAGACTACCGTCGATGGATATTGATATGTCCATAAGTGCACATTATTAAATATTAATCTCTCTCACATCTTACTTACAACTTTATTCTCTGCAGCACAACTTTGGAAACACTCTCATAAACACTTTATTACACTAAATGTTCATTATGTTCTAATTCACTTGTTTTGGTTCTGCCTACTGCTCAACTAATTTCTTAAGTCACTGATATCTTTTCCTATGTTCTCTACTCTAAACTTGACTAGTCCACATTTATGATTCTAACTGCTCTTACTACTCTCTAGTCCGTTCCTTAGTAACTTCTCAACTAACTGTCTGTTCTACATTCTTTGCTTAACTTTTAGAAATTCCTAACTACTTTCTGTTCTGAATTGCGGTCCTAACTTTCTTCCTGACTTGCGGGCCTAACTTTCTTCCTGACTTGCGGGCCTAACTTTCTTCCCGACTTGGGGGTCTAACTTTCTTCCTGACTTGCGAGCCTAACCTTCTTCCTGACTTGCGGGCCTAACTTTGTTCCTGACTTGAGGGCCTAACTATCTTCCTGACTTGTGGACCTAACTTTCTTCCTGACTTGCGGTCCTAACTTTCTACCTGACTTGCGGGCCTAACTACTTTCTGACTTTCAATTTCTAACTACTTGAAAACCTATTGTGTCGAAGCCTAAATACCCCAACATAACTTTGCGTGTGGAATATCTGCAACCAATGAATTTGCCGCAATTGTTGCGAAGTGACAATTTGCAACTCCACCTACCATTTAGAGTCCACAATCCTGAGCCACATCTGACTCAGAGTTGATCTATGCCTCAGACCTTACAACAAGTTGCTTTTGTGACACCAATACTTATTTTGTGTTTTGTTTGTGGGTCTGGTCAGTTTAACCTCTCGTGAGTTTCAAAATAATGTTTACTTCATGACTTTCACATGTTCTGGAAGTTGTTTGTAAACCAATTTACCTGACAGTCAAGTCATGCGTTTATCCACACTTACACAAAAACTGCTTAGAAAATGTCCATTCTCCCGAAACTTGTTATTGAGTTATTTGTGGGTCATCATCACTGCACTCCGAACATGTCCATAGGTGCTCAGATCCCCTCCTCAGCAATTCCTGCAGTGACCAGCGACTGACGACTCCAGATCTATGTTGGTTGATAAGTCTTCTTATACGGCCAATAAGTTTCTCATTTCTGGCTGTGCCCATCTTAACTCCCATTTCCATCATCCGAAGAAGTGACGCGAATCTGTGTTTGTCGAAGTCCTGTGCTCTTCCCACATCTCGGAGGGCATTGATAATGTCCGCCCGACCCATTGGTTTTCCGTCCTCAACGACAGTACAGCTAGCCAAACTGTCCGCTCTTTCATTTTCCCGTACTCCTGCATGTCCAGGGACATAGACAAAGGTGACCTTACCTATTTTAGATTTCTGCAACGACTCTGCCCAGTGCATGCGTACAGAGCCCGCCTCGACTTTTTTTATCATGCTCATCGAATGACTCAGTATACATGCGTGGGTGTAGTCTTGTGACTCTAACCATTTCAATGCCTTGGTCACTGCCATCACCTCCATTGTCATGCTACTCGTGGTCATGACGTATGCACCACTATCTTCTTTGACTATTCTGCCTGCCGAGCGTGCTGTAAATGCCCATGAACTTCTTTGGTGTTGTATTACAGATCCATCTGTATAGATGACTGTATCTTTCTCATCGGTGTTATCGCAGATGAGACCGTTGACCTCGGCATTAACCACGACCGGGTTCAGTTCCCTACTTTTCCTGTCGAGTGTGACAATACACGAGAAAGTCCCCTTGAATGACGTAGGCACCGGTATCCACTCCTCACCAACGCTGATATTGGTAAGCCCATAGACCTGTTTGATGACATCTTCTGCTCGACCCACCCATGATTTGCCTCTTTTTAGCCTGGCACCTTTCCCTGTGTTGAGAGACTTATTATGTCCGAGTACTATTCTGCACCCTTCCTTCATCCCCATTTTAGTCCTCGGCTTTGTCCACTCCCCGCTATGAAATGTCCATTCCCTCAACTTGTTATTCTGTCACTAGCACTGATGAACGCTGTTCTATGCCACTGTTATAGTCTGTTAAGAAATGGCTACCGGCTGAGTTACCTGACCCATACTTTCATTCACCTATACTGGGACTGAAAAATTGTGAGCAGGGAAATAGAGAAGGGATCAGCGCATAAAAACTGGGGCTTGGCAGTCAACAAAAAAAGTAACAATTGTACGCAGTTTAAAGAAAGAAAGACAGCAAGAAATAAAGAAAGAAAGAAATAAAGAAAGATAGCAAGAAATAAAGAAAGAAAAGAAGGAAGGAAGAAAGGAAGGAAGGAAGGAAGGAAGGAAGGAAGGAAGGAAGGAAGGAAGGAAGGAAGGAAGGAAAAGAGAAAGAAAGAAGGACAACAAGAAATAAAGAAAGAAAGAACGAAAGAAAGAAAGAAGGAAGGAAGAAAAGAAGAAAGAAAGAAAGTTATGAAGCTATAGATAGGCCTGAGCGCCCTAATGTAATCAATGAACTACTAGAGCAGGGCCAGTTTCTATATGAAGGTCAGGATTCATTGTTAAAATAGGCAGGCATCAGCCATCTCTTCCAGATCTTTAACTTGTACATAAAGAAATGAACTAGGTATATTCTAGATGTTTTAACAACAGTAGCTATAAACACAAAATACTAGTAGTTAATTTGGTGGACTCATAAATTGTACTGCTGGCCTTGTTAGCAATAACTTAGGGTTGTTTATATATTTGTGTATATGTGTTTTTATTTATTGATGTTGTTCAAATGGCACAATTTCACATTTATTGAAGGTTTTGTCTTAAGAAGAAACTACAGTGACGCCACAATATAGTTGACAATTCTTGAAGAGTCATTGATGATGAACCTATTCCCTCCCGCTCCCCTCATTTTCCACCTTAACTACGGTAGAATGAGACGACCCAACTTTTGAACTCAGCATACGCCTCTTGTCTGCAATATATAGTCGTACGATCTGACATATTACATTTCACTGAAAGGGGATTGGTTGGTCTCGAGGCAAGACGCCGGCCTGAAGACAGAGAGGTTGTAGGTTCAAATCTCGGCTGCACCTGTTGGGAATTTTATTTATGATTTCTCTCTGCGGCAACCACTCATGGTCTCTGCAGCGAGACCCGGTTTGAAACGTCAGTTACTCATAAACGGAAAAAAATTTAGCAACTCCGAAGACGGAGTTATCTGCCTGTGCGACGAGGGACCCCTGTGCACATGGTTGCCAGGGAAAAACGGATTAACAAGCAAAATTCAGTTCCTAGTCTCTAGGGACTTCGTCAGAGGTAAAAGCGGAAGAACATAACAAAAAAAATTTTAAAAATCACTGTAGTGCGTCACAACAATTGGGTCAAGAGGTTAAGAGGGCTGTGAATTTCCTGCACTGAATACCTTCCCCAAAATTGTTCTAGCACACATTATCTTCCCCAAAATTGTTCTAGCACACATTGCCTTCCCCAAAATTGTTCTAGCACACATTACCTTCCCCAAAATTGTTCTAGCACACATTACCTTCCCCAAAATTGTTCTAGCACACATTACCTTCCCCAAAATTGTTCTAGCACACATTACCTTCCACAAAATTGTTCTAGCACACATTACCTTCCTCAAAATTGTTCTAGCACACATTACCTTCCACAAAATTGTTCTAGCACACAATACCTTCCCCAAAATTGTTCTAGCACACAATACCTTCCTCAAAATTGTTCTAGCACACATTACTTTCCCCAAAATTGTTCTAGCACACATTACCTTCCACAAAATTGTTCTAGCACACAATACCTTCCCAGAAATTGTTCTAGCACCCAATACCTTCTACAAAATTGTTCTAGCACACATTACCTTCCCCAAAATTGTTCTAGCACACATTACCTTCCCCAAAATTGTTCTAGCACACATTTTTAATGGAGTCGACTGGGAAGAGGATACTTAAATTGAACACAAGTTTACTTGCTGGACACGTTTATTAGCCAACTACTACACTACTACGATGATAATGAAGGCATGGGAAACTCAAGATGGTGGTGAGTCACTCAACATCAATATCAGAATTTGACTGAACTTTTCGCTCATGTCCCATTTTACGCTTGTCACTTTGACAAGCCTTGTTAAAAATAGTGGCATTGTAAATGTCACAGGTCACTGGCCAGTTAATCATGAAAGTCATTCCAGCATGAAAGTAATTGTCAAGAACTGTCGAAGTAATAATTAAATGTAAACCTCGCGGGTAATGAGACTTATTAGCGGAATCCCCTTACCTGGTTCCGGGAATACCTGGGGATCTAAGAAGCTGATAATAATATATATTGCGTGACTTCATAGAAAATACATGTGGGGTGGGGAGAGGAATGGTTGATCAGGGCAAGCACAAGGGGGCATAAACAGATGGTAAGTAAATGTGTAAAGGAGTTCATGATTAAATAATTCTGCTTAGGGTACCCATGGCAGTCCCATAGAAGCTTAATTTGTAACAGTTGATCTCAAAGTCAACGGTCACAACATAAATAATTAGCGATATGTGGAGGACACAGTCTTAATAGCAGAGACAGAGAACGAACTACAAGAAATGGTTGGACATAATAGTAAAAGAAAGCAACAAGAAAGGTCTCAGTCTGAATAGTAAGAAAACAGAAATAATGGATATATCGAAGAAACAATCATCACCATCATGCAGCATAAAAATAAACGAGACAATTGTGAAACAAGTGCAACGTTTCAAATACTTGGGCACAATAATAACATCAGATGGGAGATGCACCACAGAAATAAAAAGCAGAATAGCTCAGGCCACAATAGCATTTCATAAAATGAAAAATATCTTATGCAACAAATCTATGTCAATAAAAATGAGAAAGAGAGTTCATCGGTGCTATATAGAACCAATTCTGACTTATGGAAGCGAATCATGGACAGTAGACAAACAAATGAAAAGACGATTAGAGGCCACAGCGATGGGATTTCTCAGAAGAATGTTGAAAGTTCCCTGGACAGCTAAAAAGACCAATGAGGAAGTTCTCAAAGAGGCCAACACAAAAAGGGAACTCTTAAAAAACATCAGAAAGAAGCAATCAACTTTTTTTCGGGCACATCATGAGAAGAGGAAAGTTGGAATACTTGGTTACAACTGGCAAAATAAAAGGAAAGAGAGATCGCGGAGACAAAGAGAGAAAATACTGGATAGCTTGGTGTCATGGCATGGAAAACAGTCAACAGCAGAACTGATACGATGCACTGTAGATAGAAGATTGTGGAGGGACATGATCGCCTACTCCAGCCGGTATAGCACATGAGGATGATCTCAAAGTATTCACGCTTATAGTTGATGCAGCTTGCTAGTTATACACAATATGTATCCATCATTTCTGTCTTTCGCTTCTACTTTTATCAAACTTGACTCGTGATAGTTCGAATCTTGAGAGAGTAGGACAGTAGATGCAATTTTCGGAATGTTCCAGGCCTTCAACAATTTAACCTAGATAGATCCACCTTCTCTGGACCCTGTTAAGAGTGGATTTTGAGACAGGAACAGAGCGATGCTTTCTTGAAGGTGACGTCACTACGTCAGCTGCTTCACTATTCTCAAGCCGGAGATATCACATATATAAGTTACAACTTTGTTCCACATATGTAAGTTACAACTTTGTTCCACATATGTAAGTTACAACTTTGTTCCACATATGTAAGTTACAACTTTGTTCCACATATGTAAGTTACAACTTTGTTCCACATATGTAAGTTACAACTTTGTTCCACATATATAAGTTACAACTTTGTTCTACATATGTAAGTTACAACTTTGTTCCACATATGTAAGTTACAACTTTGTTCCACATATGTAAGTTACAACTTTGTTCCACATATGTAAGTTACAACTTTGTTCCACATATATAAGTTACAACTTTGTTCCACATATATAAGTTACAACTTTGTTCCACATATATAAGTTACAACTTTGTTCCACATATATAAGTTACAACTTTGTTCCACATATATAAGTTACACCTTTGTTCCACATATATAAGTTACAACTTTGTTCCACATATATAAATTACAACTTTGTTCCACATATATAAGTTACAACTTTGTTCCACATATGTAAGTTACAACTTTGTTCCACATATATAAGTTACAACTTTGTTCCACATATGTAAGTTACAACTTTGTTCCACATATATAAGTTACAACATTGTTCCACATAATTAAGTTCCAAAATTACCCCACATATATAAGTTCCAACGTTACTCAACATATATAAGTTCCAACTTTGTTCCACATATATAAGTTACAACTTTGTTCCACATATGTAAGTTACAACTTTGTTCCACATATGTAAGTTACAACTTTGTTCCACATATGTAAGTTACAACTTTGTTCCACATATGTAAGTTACAACTTTGTTCCACATATGTAAGTTACAACTTTGTTCCATATATGTAAGTTACAACTTTGTTCCACATATATAAGTTACAACTTTGTTCTACATATGTAAGTTACAACTTTGTTCCACATATGTAAGTTACAACTTTGTTCCACATATGTAAGTTACAACTTTGTTCCACATATGTAAGTTACAACTTTGTTCCACATATATAAGTTACAACTTTGTTCCACATATATAAGTTACAACTTTGTTCCACATATATAAGTTACAACTTTGTTCCACATATATAAGTTACAACTTTGTTCCACATATATAAGTTACAACTTTGTTCCACATATATAAGTTACACCTTTGTTCCACATATATAAGTTACAACTTTGTTCCACATATATAAATTACAACTTTGTTCCACATATATAAGTTACAACTTTGTTCCACATATGTAAGTTACAACTTTGTTCCACATATATAAGTTACAACTTTGTTCCACATATGTAAGTTACAACTTTGTTCCACATATATAAGTTACAACATTGTTCCACATAATTAAGTTCCAAAATTACCCCACATATATAAGTTCCAACGTTACTCAACATATATAAGTTCCAACTTTGTTCCACATATATAAGTTACAACTTTATTCCACATAATTAAGTTCCAAAATTACCCCACATCTATAAGTTTCAATTTTACCCCACATATATAAGTACCAATTTTGCTTCAACTTATGAAAAGTAATCGTTTTCCGATATTAAAGCTCATCTTATATACCTATTATATAAGATTATTATTGATTACTGATTATTACTGATGTAAGTACGTGGTTAAAATGAAAACACATTCAGACAGCCAGACAGACAGACTTATGAACACACAATACGGCAGTGAGACAATCAGACTTGTGAACACACATTAAGGCAGGCAGACAGACAGACTTTTGAACACACATTCGGACAGGCAGATAGACAGACTTGTGAATACACATTAAGGCAGGCAGATAGACAGACTTGTGAAAACACATTAAGGCAGGTAGACAGACAGACTTGTGAACACACATTAAGACAGGCAGACAGACAGACTTGTGAGCACACATTAAGACAGACAGACAGACTTGTGAACAAAATATTACAGGCAGACAGACAGACATTTCTATAGATAAATAAACAAATTAAACAGATTTCTGGGTTGTTGTTTTTTTTACGTTATGTTAACAACATTAAGAATACATCAAACATGTTGCAATCAAATAAGTGCATTCTCCTGATGAATCTAAACAATGACATCAGCGTCAAATGATCCTTTTGATCATTTGCCATTACAATAAACGTTCTCCCTTTAGCTCTGGGTTGATGTCCTAGTACTTAGTTACCTCACCACTAAATTATAACTGCTTCGTTACTTGCAACACAAGATACATTCAACATCAGCTGTAACAAGCGGATGCCTGGCTTGCTGAACCGGGTTAATTAATGTCAACCCCTCAGAGCACTGCCCCACATTATCTCTTTATTTAGTACAGTAAAGGTGAAACATATGTTACGATTATATGGTTATGTTTATAGAAGGCCATAGTACCAGTACAAACCAATTAAAATCTATAGTTGTTCAACCGCCTGTGCCAGTGGAATCATCCGGATAGATATTTCATCTCCCAAACAAAGAAAGGTAGCTGCAGTTTCTATCATAGCAGTCTCAGTAAACGCCAAAAGACATAAGGCGAAACCGCACAGAAAGTGAACACTACCATCTGTTCCCCGTCATACGATATCATCATTCATCGTAAGCAATCGGAATATCGAAACACGATCAAACCGGATGAAACGCACAGCTCACGGTATGTACAGATCACTTAACTCAGTAGCTCCGACAGCAAGCCGGACTTGGAATATGAAGAAACTGCAACAAGGAACATTTTTTTCAGACACAGCCTTTAACGGTTCCTGCCGCCTATCCGCTATATTGATCGAAAGTTCACGTCCTCCTGAAAATGTTGATCGTCATATTTTTTTTCTTATTTTCTATCCGTTTCTTGTTACCATTGAGATGTATCTAGTTAGTCTGTGTCACGAATCTCACGCGACACTACCTGAAGTCTTTCTCTATTCAATCAACACATGTATTCAGACACACCTCTCACAGACGCCCTGTCCTAGCTACGTCAATTTTTTGTTCAGACACTGACATTTATACAAAATACATAAATATGTATATCAATGGATATTTCATACAAAGACATACACAATCTTACATACTTTCAGACATAAACACACATCTCAACTAAGATCTCAACACTCTAAAATCGCTAACAAAAAAGAAAAGGACAACAAATGTTCCGCTCTCTTTCAAAGAAAAGAACAAGAAAGAAACGATAATTTATATGAAAATGTCGACGTTCTACCCATTCGTGCAGGCACTCACTTCTTGATAATAGTTGAGTGTAAAGTCCAGCGTTCTATGTCCCGGTTGATAAAATGATGAAAATAGTTGAGTGTAAAGTCCAGCGTTCTATGTCCCGGTTGATAAAATGATGAAAATAGTTGAGTGTAAAGTCCAGCGTTCTATGTCCCGGTTGATAAAATGATGAAAATAGTTGAGTGTAAAGTCCAGCGTTCTATGTCCCGGTTTATAAAATGATGAAAATAGTTGAGTGTAAAGTCCAACGTTCCCCGGTTTATAAAATGATGAAAATAGTTGAGTGTAAAGTCCAGATTCCTATGTTCCGGTAATAAAATTTATGTAACCTGTACAGATGTAACCCTCGTTGTGTCTTGAACTAATGTACAAGAATTGTCTTTAAATGAAAGATCGTGGGAGAAGTCACATGCGGCCAGTGCACTCCATACTGCACTCGAACATGTAGAAGTAGCTGAACCATTGTGTACATGGCGTGACTGAGGCATGTTTGTGGCAGGTGCGAACTACGTGTACGCAACAAAAGTAAGGAAGTTGTACTCAGTCCTTGATCTGCAGAAATTCCGATGAAGACTTTTCATTCAGGTATCTCGATGCTTCAACACACGTTTCGTATCGTTCCCCGCCAACGTTTTAACCCAGCGCGCATGGTTCTAAATGTCCAGTTTACTGATTACCGTTTCATCGATGACACTTTGATGACGCACTAGAAGACCTCAATTAGAGACGAAGGTAGAAAGACATAACGAGTACATTTTGCTGGATAAGTGCTCTCTGACTACGCTGTAAGCAATTATCTTCCCTTATGTTGAAGAGTACACGACAACAGCGGTTCTCAAATCACAGCTGCTGGCCCTGCTTCTTCTGATATATGTTACCTTTGCCGCCAGAGCCCGCTTTTCCGCGCATGTCTCCTAGCATTGGTTTTACATGATTTGTTCTGTAGTTGCTTTTAATCAGAGTTGTTCCCCTTCAAGACAAGCAGGTGTCTCCTCTTTCAGTTTGTATCGATTGTTATTTCCAGCTCGCCTAAGTTTATTTATAGCTCAGCGGTTAGGGAACTGGACTACAATGGACAAGAGGCCGGATTTGATCCTGACCGACGGCTGCCTGGTTCACCCAGCCCTAATTAGGTACTAGATTTTTTCTGGGAGAAGTAAAGCGGCATGGGCGTAATACCGACCACATTGCCCCAAAAATGGCCCCGAAGGTCTGTAAAAATGATGGTCACAAACACCATATTCCCTAAACGCCACTTGGTGTGACGGGTCTCTTTACTTGACTAAGTTTATTGACTCCAGCTTTACACTGTATATAATAAAACTAACGCACACATTATTAATAAACAACGACCGCAAGAAACAAAACAAAAATACCAATGGAAAGGAACACAATATGTGAACGATGAATACTTCTTTTTTTGCACTGTTGTTTCGGTGCTTCCATATTTTCTTTCCTTTTCTTGTTACCATTGAGCGGTTTCTTTTCAGCATGTGTTATTTGTTACCTCGAGCTAATTTCCAATATTAGGAAGAGACAATTTTTTTTGGCCTTGTAATGAGAAGAGGACGACTGGAATATATTGTAACAAATGGGAAAATTGAGGGACGAAGAGATAGAGGGAAGCAAAGAGAGAAAATAACAGACAGCTTAAGAGAATGGCTTGGCAGAAGGTCAGCAACAAAAATGATAAATAGCTGCCGAGATCGAAAATTGTGGAGAGACATGATCACCTACGCCAGTAGGCACGGTACTTGATGATGTTGATGATTTGTTACCTAATATATAGATGTTCGGTGTTTGTTATTTTTACCTTCTTTAACCCCTTTGAACCCCGCCAATATCCACTGGTGGTAGACCTGTGTCAGGGCCATATTGAAATTAAATTGTTGGACACATTATACAGATTTATTCCAAATATGGTAAAAGACAATTCGGTAGAAGAAAGAGCGGTAACAGAAATATGGAGAGGATGAATAAGGGGAATGGAGACTTTACAAACAATCCTACCTGGTTTTTCATTAGGTATTCAATGGCAAGAATTTGAGAACCGAGCCACACCGGATATTGAGAAGACAGAATAATGGAGCAAACGATATTTTGTTACACACGTCGTTAAGCATCCAGAAACAGATGTAGCTTTCTACCAAGGTATTACAACATGAAACATTGACAATTAATTAACAGTTATTACAACAGGTATTACAACATGAAACATTGACAATTAATTAACAGTTATTACAACAGGTATTACAACTTGAAACATTGACAATTAATTAACAGTTATTACAACAGGTATTACAACATGAAACATTGACAATTAATTAACAGTTATTACAACAAGTATTACAACTTGAAACATTGACAATTAATTAACAGTTATTACAACAAGTATTACAACTTGAAACATTGACAATTAATTAACAGTTATTACAACAGGTATTACAACATGAAACATTGACAATTAATTAACAGTTATTACAACAGGTATTACAACATGAAACATTGACAATTAATTAACAGATATTCATTGTCGACATTTTTAAAACCATATCCCTCAATGTGCAGTATAATAGCCAGCTACCGACTCCACAACAGCGAATCATTGACTGCCTCCCTTCTACAGGCTGGGAACCGCTGACCTATTTGATTAACCACGTAATAGTTAGACACAAAAATATATGTCATCATTTCTAAATTAAGTGGCAAAAATATTTGTATTTTCGAGAGACGTCTGAATTGATTGTTGAAAGCATGCATTTGCCCATCTGTCTCGAGTTGGAAATGTCTCAGTGATGGAAGACTGCATTTTCCAGCAAACAAATCAATCCAGATCTTGCAGGTAGTAAAAAAAAAAAACCCATAGAAGTTCAAAGGAACTTTTGAAAGAGTTTCTATAGGAAATAATTGAACGTAAGGATGTGGAGTTTGAACAGGTCACTTTGAAACTAATATTTTTTAGCTAAACAGCTTACAAGAACTAATATGAATTTAATGTTTATGTAGTATTATCAAAACTATCAAAATCTTTTAGTAATACATTCGTTAACGAGATAAATATCAAAACGGATTTACAAAAAGATTTGCAGAAATTGGAGTATAATATAGAAGGCTACAGCAAAGAATATCAAGTGAGACGGTTATTTGAGAAAGATGAAGGCAACATACAGCTCAGAGACGTGGATTTAGTCACGTGACTTCCAGTGGTGATAAGGGCGTCCAACACACAGATAACGCAGTTTGAGAGGCTAAGACGCTGACAGAAAGAAGGGCCCTTCATAAAACATTGCAATAAATGCTATAAAGATTAATGGATCACGTGAGAAGGGGCATTGCAACGAAACCCATTATAGAATGACATAGGGTAACTGGGACCTCTATCTCTTATTTTTAGAGAAGGATATTGATTAACGGCACATCTCTGTCAGCTACAAAACATGGTGGAGTAGGAGAAAGAACGATAACACCATCTCTGTCAGCTACAAAACCTGGTGAAGTAGGAGAAAGAAAGATAACACCATCTCTGTCAGCTACAAAACCTGGTGAAGTAGGAGAAAGAAAGATAACACCATCTATGTCAGCTACAAAACCTGGTGAAGTAGGAGAAAGAAAGATAACATCATCTCTGTCAGCTACAAAACCTGGTGAAATAGGAGAAAGAAAGAAAGATAATACCATCTCTGTCAGCTACAAAACCTGGTGAAGTAGGAGAAAGAAAGATAATACCATCTCTGTCAGCTACAAAACCTGGTGAAGTAGGAGAAAGAAAGATAACATCATCTCTGTCAGCTACAAAACCTGGTGAAGTAGGAGAAAGAAAGATAACACCATCTCTGTCAGCTACAAAACCTGGTGAAGTAAGAGAAAGAAAGATAACATCATCTCTGTCAGCTACAAAACCTGGTGAAGTAAGAGCAAGAAAGATAACACCATCTCTGTCAGCTACAAAACCTGGTGAAGTAGGAGAAAGAAAGATAACATCATCTCTGTCAGCTACAAAACCTGGTGAAGTAGGAGAAAGAAAGATAACATCATCTCTGTCAGCTACAAAAACCTGGTGAAGTAGGAGAAAGAAAGATAACATCATCTCTGTCAGCTACAGAACCTGGTGAAGTAGGAGAAAGAAAGATAACATCATCTCTGTCAGCTACAAAACCTGGTTAAGTAAGAGAAAGAAAGATAACATCATCTCTGTCAGCTACAAAACCTGGTGAAGTAAGAGAAAGAAAGATAACACCATCTCTGTCAGCTACAAAACCTGGTGAAGTAGGAGAAAGAAAGATAACATCATCGCTGTCAGCTACAAAACCTGGTGAAGTAGGAGAAAGAAAGAGAACATCATCTCTGTCAGCTACAAAGCCTGGTGAAGTAGGAGAAAGAAAGATAACACCATCTCTGTCAGCTATAAAACCTGGTGAAGTAGGAGAAAAAATGATAACACCATCTCTGTAGGCTATAAAACCTGGTGAAGTAGGAGAAAGAAAGATAACACCATCTCTGTAGGCTATAAAACCTGGTGAAGTAGGAGAAAGAAAGATAACACCATCTCTGTCACCGAAAGCAGGCGAGAGAATCTGCTCTCTCCCCTAGTAAGCAGTCGCTATGCCAAGCTGATAGAACAGGTTAGTGTTGCATGAGACGGCTGCCATCGTAGATTCCAACTAAGGAAAGAACTAAAGTTGAAACACCCACAATCAAGGTTTACTTGTTGAAATCAAGACATGAAGTCATTCCACTTCTGGATCCACATCGTGGACGTTGACAATCTGTCAGTGGCGATGACAATCTGTCAGTGGCGGTGACAATCTGTCTTTGGCGATGACAATCTGTCAGCGGCGGTGACAATCTGTCAGTATCGGTGACAATCTGTCAGTGGCGGTGGCAATCTGTCAGTGGCGATGACAATCTGTCAGTGGCGATGACAATCTGTCAGTGGAGGTGACAATCTGTCGGTGGCGGTGACAATCTGTCCGTGAGGTTGACAATCTGTTGGTGGTGATGATGATTTGTCGGTGGTGATGACGATCTGTCGGTGGTGATGACAATCTGTCGGTGGCGATGACGATATGTCGGTGGCGCTGACAATCTGACGGTGGCGCTGACAATCTGTCGGTGGCGATGACAATCTGTCGGTGGCGGTGACAATCTGTCGGTGGCGGAGACAATCTGTCCGTGGCGTTGACAATCTGTTGGTGGTGGTGACGATCTGTCGATGGTGGTGACAATGACGATCTGTCGGTGGCGCTGACAATCTGTTGATGGTGGTGACAATGACGTACTGTTGGTGACGCTGACAATCTGTCGATCGTGGTGACAATGACGATCTGTCGGTTGTGGTGACAATGACGATCTGTCGGTTGTGGTGACAATGACGATCTGTCGGTGGTGGTGACAATGACGATCTGTCGGTGGTGGTGACAATGACGATCTGTCGGTGGTGGTGACAATGACGATCTGTCGGTGGTGGTGACAATGACCATCTGTCGGTGGTGGTGACAATGACGATCTGTCGGTGGCGCTGACAATATGTCGATGGTGGTGACAATGACGATCTGTCGGTAGTGGTGACAATGACGATCTGTCGGTGTTTGTGACAATGACGATCTGTCGGTGGTGGTGACAATGACGATCTGTCGGTGGCGCTGACAATCTGTCGATGGTGGTGACAATGACGATCTGTCGGTAGTGGTGACAATGACGATCTGTCGGTTGTGGTGACAATGACGATCTGTCGGTGGTGGTGACAATGACGATCTGTCGGTGGTGGTGACAATGACGATCTGTTGATGGTGGTGACAATGACAATCTGTTGATGGTGGTGACAATGACAATCTGTTGATGGTGGTAACAATGACGATCTGTTGATGTGGTGACAATGACAATCTGTTGATGGTGGTGACAATGACGATCTGTTGATTGTGGTGACAAAGACAATCTGTTGATTGTGGTGACAATGACGATCTGTTGATTTGGTGACAATGACAATCTGTTGATGGTGGTGACAATGAAGATCTGTCGGTTGTGGTGACAATGACGATCTGTCGGTTGTGGTGACAATGACGATCTGTCGGTGGTGGTGACAATGACGATCTGTCGGTGGTGGTGACAATGACGATCTGTCGGTGGTGGTGACAATGACCATCTGTCGGTGGTGGTGACAATGACGATCTGTCGGTGGCGCTGACAATATGTCGATGGTGGTGACAATGACGATCTGTCGGTAGTGGTGACAATGACGATCTGTCGGTGTTTGTGACAATGACGATCTGTCGGTGGTGGTGACAATGACGATCTGTCGGTGGCGCTGACAATCTGTCGATGGTGGTGACAATGACGATCTGTCGGTAGTGGTGACAATGACGATCTGTCGGTTGTGGTGACAATGACGATCTGTCGGTGGTGGTGACAATGACGATCTGTCGGTGGTGGTGACAATGACGATCTGTTGATGGTGGTGACAATGACAATCTGTTGATGGTGGTGACAATGACAATCTGTTGATGGTGGTAACAATGACGATCTGTTGATGTGGTGACAATGACAATCTGTTGATGGTGGTGACAATGACGATCTGTTGATTGTGGTGACAAAGACAATCTGTTGATTGTGGTGACAATGACGATCTGTTGATTTGGTGACAATGACAATCTGTTGATGGTGGTGACAATGAAGATCTGTCGGTTGTGGTGACAATGACAATCTGTCGATGGTGGTGACAATGATGATCTGTTGGTGGCGCTGACAATCTGTCGATGGTGGTGACAATGACGATATGTCGGTGGTGATGACGATCTGTCGGTGGCGGTGACAATCTGTCGGTGGTGGTGACAATCTGTCGGTGGCGGTGACAATCTCAGCACGAAGAACATATCCATCCAGAGCTTAATCAGCTCTAGAGACGATCAGTTATATTATGATATGCTTGGCATAGAGATGGTGCACCTACTTGACGTGTCTCGTGCTAACAGCCATGGATATTTTTTACCCGGGAGTTATTGCAGCGAGTTGGCTGGCAGGTTGGTGAGGTCTGTCATTTTAGAGAGAGGATCATCAAAATGGATGACAGTGTGGTGCTTTTAGAGACCATCTCTCACAGGAGGACGACAACGAGCACAGGAGGACTCACATGTCAAAGGAGTGATAGATCGTGGCGCCACGAACGGCGAAAGCAGGAAAGAATCTTCAACGGTAATGCATGCTCAACATTCAACCAAATCGTGACAGGAACAATCAGTAGACGAACACATCGATGGTTGCTGGACTGGGCGGCGGAGCACATTTGGACTGCCTCGACTGCAGTGACAACGATTAGAAATAAAGATTAAAGATACAATCAGACATTTCCACCACGTCAGATAGAAGAGAGAATTATTTGGACACTACCGCTATACAAGCTCATTCGGTAACTACACGCCTAGTGCGAAACAGCGGTCTAAGATGATAGAAGGAAGTGTATAACTGGATTTTCGTAGAAGTTTTGTTATCCTTGTCAACAATCCACCTATCTAGAACCTATTACATGCCGTGAGAAAGGGACACGCGTAGTTGAGTATGATTGCCAAACCAACTCAATAAACAGTCTGAGGACTGAGATGGTTGTTATTGAATGTGTAAGCATGTGAGTGTCTAATTAAAGAATCGTTCATTTCCTTCCCTATTTGCTGCCATACATTGTACAAGGTGTACACTACTAATTGGTGCATTGAAACTGTTGTGAATTGTGTACAATGTGTACACCACTAATTGGTGCCGTGAAACTATTGTGGAATGTGTACACCACTAATTGGTGCCGTGAAACTGTTGTGGAATGTGTACACCACTAATTGGTGCCGTGAAACTATTGTGGAATGTGTACACTACTAATTGGTGCCGTGAAACTATTGTGGAATGTGTACACCACTAATTGGTGCCGTGAAACTGTTGTGGAATGTGTACACCACTAATTGATGCCGTGAAATTGTCGTGGAATTTGTGTACCATGTGTAGATCATTAATTGGTTCAGTGAAACTGTCGTGGAATTGATGCAGTGTATACTCCACTGCTTAGAGCCGTGGAACTTGTACAACTTGACCACATTCACTACACGCCATATGGAGGAGGAGCGACAGGATCTTTATTTACTTATTTCTGTCTTTCTTTTCTTTCCCTTTTTTCTTTGTTTGCTCTTTTTTAACGCAGGGACGTGAACCGGGTAAGAATTTGGAAATGTGGGCGACGTACTCCAAGTAACAAGACATTATGGCCAGGTTAATCATGCACTGAGAACGATCAACGAATGAAGATTTGAGGAGATGACTTCACCAGAACTGATGATCCCACTCAAGGGAGCTCTGGCAGGACGTGACTGGGCCTTATCGACAGTTCATCTTGTTTATCCACAAATCTGCAGACGGGAAATTACAACAAATCTTTCACACAATGTGGTAGGAGGGAATGTTGGGGTGTTCAGAAATAGCCAGTGACGGTTTCTCCAAAGCCGATGGGGATAGAACCGCTTGAGGAAGAAAACAACTTATTTACTATTCAGAGAAATGACGATTTAGATCTGTCAAAATTATAGCCGCTTTCACCATTGTGAAGACATCCAAACATTTCTATGGCAGATAAGATAAACAACAAATGATAAATAGCATTTTCATACCAACTTTGTTCTATGAAAGTCAAACATGGAGCCTGCCATGGAACACAAGATAATGACACAGACTCAGCAAAATTATGAACTGGAAGTCTAAAGTCTTAAGGCAAGCAATGACAAACATACGTACATCATTAAAATAAGTGATTAAAGAGCAATATCGAACAAATCTTTATTTAAAAAAAAACATAACTTTAATATAAAAATATAAATACATAAAAGAAGCCAGAGAGTCCTGGGTAGAACAGTATTGTTCTGATCTAGGCAATCGTGAGCACAGGAACAAGTAAAACACTATATAACGCTCAAACGCCAAAGAAGAACCCTTTAGCTTGTTCTAACATGTGTACCATCAGTCACAGACAAGTCTAAAATATGATGAACACATCTCAGAGACTTATAACATTTATGGTAGAAGAGAGAACGAGAGCTGTACTTCAAAGTTCAACAACAAAGGGAGAAAAAGACCATCCCACTGTACTTGATGTCTGATGTAAACATAAGTTAGATGATGTTCAGCTGTAATTGATGTCTGATGTAAACATAAGTTAGATGATATTCAGCTGTAATTGATGTCTGATCTAAACATAAGTTAGATGATATTCAGCTGTAATTGATGTCTGATATAAACATAAGTTAGAGGATATTCAGCTGTAATTGATGTCTGATATAAACATAAGTTAGATGATATTCAGCTATAATTGATGTCTGATGTAAACATAAGTTAGATGATATTCAGGTGTAATTGATGTCTGATCTAAACATAAGTTAGATGATATTCAGCTGTAATTGATGTCTGATATAAACATAAGTTAGAGGATATTCAGCTGTAATTGATGTCTGATATAAACATAAGTTAGATGATATTCAGCTGTAATTGATGTCTGATGTAAACATAAGTTAGATGATATTCAGCTGTAATTGATGTCTGATCTAAACATAAGTTAGATGATATTCAGGTGTAATTGATGTCTGATATAAACATAAGTTAGAGGATATTCAGCTGTAATTGATGTCTGATATAAACATAAGTTAGATGATATTCAGCTGTAATTGATGTCTGATGTAAACATAAGTTAGATGATATTCAGCTGTAATTGATGTCTGATGTAAACATAAGTTAGATGATATTCAGCTGTAATTGATGTCTGATGTAAACATAAGTTAGATGATATTCAGCTGTAATTGATGTCTGATGTAAACATAAGTTAGATGATATTCAGCTGTAATTGATGTCTGATGTAAACATAAGTTAGATGATATTCAGCTGTAATTGATGTCTGATGTAAACATAAGTTAGATGATATTCCGCTGTAATTGATGTCTGATGTAAACATAAGTTAGATGATATTCAGCTGTAATTGATGTCTGATGTAAACATAAGTTAGATGATATTCAGCTGTAATTGATGTCTGATGTAAACATAAGTTAGATGATATTCAGATGTACTCCCATATCCATCACAAACTGAACTAGCACACCCGTTCGTTATTACTCAAAGAAGTTGCATCGTACAGAACTGAGAAAGATACATTTGAACAAGGACACAATGCTGTAGAATCAATACCAGTGGAAGGAGGTCTTCAAATAAATGAACTTGCCATTGTGTGTACACAGGTCTGGATGTCAGCAGTGGCTGTTCAAGAGGACTGAATCATTAATCATCATGGCTAGGAAGTCAGGAACTATGTCAACCATCGGTCACGTCAGTCAGCAACTATGTCAACATCGGACACGTCAGTCAGCAACAATGTCAACCATCGGCCACGCCAGTCAGCAACTATGTCAACCAACGGCCTAGTCAGTCAGCAACTATGTCACCTATCGGCCACGTCAGTCAGCAACTATATCAACCATCTGCTACGTCAGTCAGCAACTATGTCAACCATTGGCTACGTCAGAGGCAAATATGTCAATTATCGGCCACATCAGCCAGTAACTATGTCAACTTTCGGCCACGTCAGCCAGTAACTATGTCGACTATCGGCCACGTCAGCCAGTAACTATGTCGACTATCGGCCACGTCAGTCAGTAACTATGTCAACTTTCGGCCACGTCAGCCAGTAACTATGTCGACTATCGGCCACGTCAGCCAGTAACTATGTCGACTATCGGCCACGTCAGCCAGTAACTATGTCAACTTTCGGCCACGTCAGCCAGTAACTATGTCGACTATCGGCCACGTCAGCCAGTAACTATGTCGACTATCGGCCACGTCAGCCAGTAACTATGTCGACTATCGGTCACGTCAGCCAGTAACTATGTCGACTATCGGCCACGTCAGCCAGTAACTATGTCGACTATCGGCCACGTCAGCCAACAACTATGTCGACTATCGGCCACGTCAGCCAACAACTATGTCGACTATCGGCCACGTCAGCCAACAACTATGTCGACTATCGGCCACGTCAGCCAGCAAATATCGGCCACATCAGTCAGCAAAAATGTCAACTATCGGCCACGTCAGCCAACAACTATGTCAACCATATGCTACGTCAGTCAGCAACTATGTCAACCATATGCTACGTCAGCAGCATCTATGTCAACTATCGACTACGTAAGTCAGCAACTATGTCAACTATCGGTCACGTCCATCAGCAACTATGTCAACCATCTGCTATGTCAGTCAGCAACTATGTCAACCATCAGCTACGTCAGCCATCAACTATATCAACTATCGACCATGTCAGTCAGCAACTATGTCAACTATCGGCCACGTCAGTCAGCAACTATGTCAACGATCTGCCACGTCAGTCAGCAAGTATGTCAACTATAGGCCACGTCAGACAGCAACTATGTCAACTATCGGCCTCGTCAGCCAGCAAATATCGGCCACATCAGTCAGCAAAAATGTCAACTATCGGCCACGTCAGCCAACAACTATGTCAACCATATGCTACGTCAGTCAGCAAATATGTTAACCATCTGCTACGTCAGTCAGCAACTATGTCAACTATCGGCTACGTCAGTCAGTAACTATGTCAACCATCGGCCTTGCCAGTCAGCAACTATGTCAACCATCGGCAAAGTCAGTCAGAAACTATGTAATCTATCGGCACGTCAGTCAGCAACTATGTCAACTATCGGCCACGTCAGTCAGCAACTATGTCAACCATCGGCTACGTCAGTCAGCAAGTATGTCAACTATAGGCCACGTCAGCCAGCAACTATGTCAACTATCGGCCTCGTCAGTCAGCAACTATGTCAACCATCTCTTACGTTAGTCAGCAACTATGTCAACCATCTGCTACTTCAGTCAGCAGCTATTTCAACATCGTCTACGTCAGTCAGCAAATATGTTAACCATCTGCTACGTCAGTCAGCAACTATGTCAACTATCGGCTACGTCAGTCAGTAACTATGTCAACCATCGGCTACGTCAAAGGTAACTATGTCAACTAACGGCCATGCCAGTCAGCAACTATGTCAACCATCGGCAAAGTCAGTCAGCAACTATGTAATCTATCGGCACGTCAGTCAGCAACTATGTCAACCATCTGCTACGTCAGTCAGCAATTATGTCAACCATCGGCTACGTCAAAGGTAACTATGTCAACTAACGGCAAAGTCAGCCAGCAACTATGTCAACTATTGGCCCCGTCAGCCAGTAACTATGTCGACTATCGGCCACGTCAGCCAGCAACTATGTCGACTATCGGCCACGTCAGCCAGCAATTATGTCAACTATCGGCCACACCAGTCAGCAACTATGTCAACTATCAACGACGTTAACCAGCAACTATGTCAAATATCAGACACGTCAGTCAGCAACTAGGTCAACTATCGGCCACGTCAGCCAGCAACTATGTCAACCAACGGCCACGTCAGTCAGGAACTATGTCCACTATCGGCCGTCAGTCAGCAACTATGTCAACCAACGGCCACGTCAGTCAGCAACTATGTCAACCAACGGCCACATCAGTCAGGAACTATGTCAACTTTCGGCCACGTCAGCCAGCAACTATGTTAACTATCGGCCACGTCAGTCAGCAACTATGTCAACTATCGACCACGTCAGCCAGCATCTATGTCAACTATCGGACACGTCAGCCAGCAGCTATGTCAACTATCGGCCACGTCAGTCAGCAAAATGAAATCATTCTAACATTACAATAAAATTGACCGAAAATAACAGGTTCAGTATATCGCTTGGACAATTGGACTTTCGTTCAGGCCAATCAAAGAACAGCTGAAGAAATATTAATCCAAACAACAATGGCAATCGAAGACACCGGAACATTCCCAAAGTACTGTATTGAAGTTCAAGCATTACATTAACAAATCAACTTAACTTGGTATACATGGGATGCTCACTGGATAACCATAGCGTTATGTAATAGAGACAACAACATAACTAACAATATTATGACATAACATAAAACCCGATGACAAGTGTTTTAGTTAACGGAAGCCATGGAGACTAGTATCGAACCGTTGATGGGGGAGTCAGACAAGGATATCTACTCTCACATACCTTGTTGGGTGTGCTCCTTGAAAGATTTACGACGATCCGGTGGACGACCTCCAGGATCATGTCAGTAGCTGAGTCCGATATCAAAATACAAATAAATTAGTTTGAAAGAACGCATCTTGGAATGAAGATACGCCGACAAAATATAGAGGAGATGATGACTTATAATTTGGGGGATTTTAATACAGACATCAGAATTTATGGATATTTTCTAATTTTCTAAAAGCAATTAACGAATTTTTTTGTAAAAGTTGTTATTTAAATGTAGTTGACGATGATTATTAACTTAATATGAAGTGCTCACGATACAGCGGTAAGTACCGCTGGATATAATCTATCTTAAGTTCGTTTTGAACATCCAAGTAGAAAGAAAGCTGAGAAAGAGAGTTCGTTGGTGCTATTTGGGGCCCATTTTGACCTATGGATGCGAATCATGGACAGTAAAGAAACAAATTAAAAGACGACTAGATGCCACAGAAATGTGATTTTTCAGAAAAATGTTGAAAGTTGCCTGGACAGCTAGCACAATTGCAAACTCTGGTGGGAGACAGCGAGAAGACAAGCCATGCCGGTGTTCCCAGGGTTATCAGCCCTTGGGATTGGAGTAGTTCTAAGATCCGAAAGTGGGAGGAAAAGAGGCTGTTGGAAAAGTCATTGGAGGAAACTAAGAGGGAGAAATCAAATGAGAGGGAAGATATTAATGAGAGAGTGAGGAGGAAACAATTAATGAGAAGTGGGGTAAAAAACTAATAAGAGGAGAAAGAAATTAATGAATGAGTGAGGAGGAAGATATTAATGAGAGAGTGAAGAACAACAAATTAATGAGAGTGGGAAGAATAGACTAATGAGACAGTGAGGAGAAAGAAATTAATGAGAGAGTGAGAAGAAAGATATTAATAGAAAGTGAGAAGGAAGACATTAACGAGATTGTGAGGATGAAGAAATTAATGAGATTGTAAGAAGAAAGAAATTAATGAGAGAGTGAGGAGGAAGATATTAATTAGAGAGTGAGATAGAAGAAATTAATGGAGAAAGTGAAGAGAAGAAATTAATAAGAGACTGAGGAGGAGGAATTCAATGAGAGTACAATGAAGAAATTAATGGGAGATTGAAGAGGAAGAAATGGTCGTAGGCACGCATGCATAACTATAATCATCTTACTTGCATAGTACGCATTATAATTCAAATCTCATTCTTAATCACACAGTAATCACATAGTAATCACACATTAATCCCACAGTAAACACACGATGTAGGAAAGTCTTGGTGAGGGGAATCCCTTAAAGCAAGAAAAATTCAAAGCACGCGATTGAATGAGAACAAATCAATAGGAGAAAAAATTGAAAAAAAGAACGAAATAATTGAAGTTAATGTGAAAAAGTAAAGAAAGGATGGAATCAATAGAAAACATGCAGGACGAATAGTCTGCAGTGTGACCCTAAGAGTAGTCGAACGAGTATTTGAAGGGGCTCTGAAGTAGTCAAGGACGGAAATGGGAAAATAAAAGTGATCAGTGAACAGAAATTAATCAACTGGGCATTTAAAGAAGAAACTACCCAAATACATTCAATTACAGGAAAGAAATTGGAGTGGCAAAGGCGAGAAAGCCGGTAAAGTGGTAAATGAAAAGGACGAGGCCAAATAAAATCTTTTCCGAACAGGGAACAAGTAACAAAGAGTGATTGTGTGAGATCAAGATAATTGAAGTCATATTAATTCAGGTACACATTTTCTGCCAGAATAGACCATACGAGCTATTTATTATTATTATGGAGATAAGCTTATGTTAGGAGAACGCAAAATAAATGGTAACTAACTAGTTATTAATATGAATAGTTGTCACTAACTAGTTATTAATATGAATAGTTGTCACTAACTAGTTATTAATATGAATAGTTGTCACTAACTAGTTATTAATATGAATAGTTGTCACTAACTAGTTATTAATATGAATAGTTGTCACTAACTAGTTATTAATATGAATAGTTGTCACTAACTAGTTATTAATATGAATAGTTGTCACTAACTAGTTATTAATATGAATAGTTGTCACTAACTAGTTATTAATATGAATAGTTGTCAAGGACGGCGCGACCTAGTTGACGATACCATCAAGACATCAAGGAGTTACATACAAAGTACACTCACTGAGGCAGGCCACCGTGCCCTGGATAGAAAGCCTGATGGCAGCCATTCTGAGGTAACACCGGTAGTTCACTACAAAAAGGTTGTGTGTATTAACTTGTGTATTAGAGCTATTAGATTGGGATTATTGAGACAGTGAATGTCATAACTCCTCCTGTGATGTGACAAAGTGCAACTCTCGTAATGTGACAAAGTGCAGCTCTTGCTTGTAATGTGACAGAATGCAACGCCTGTGATGTGATAGAACGAAACTCTTTTGAAGTGACAAAGTACAGCTCGTGTGATGTGATAAAGTACAACTCATGCGATGGGACAAAGTACAATACTTGTTATGTGACAAAGTACAACTCATGTGAAGTGACAAAGTACAACTCTTGTGCTGTGACAAAGTACAACTCTTGTGATGTGACAAGTACCGCTCTTGTGATGTAACAAAGTACAATACTTGTTATGTGACAAAGTACAACTCCAGTGATGTGAAAAAGTACAACTCATGTGAAGTGACAAAGTACAATTCTTGTGATGTGACAAAGAGCAACTCTTCTGATGTGACAAAGTACAGCTCATGTGATGTGACAAAGTACAACTCTTGTGATGTGACAAAGTACAACTCTTGTGATGTGACAAAGTGCTGCTCTTCCCGTACAGTTTTAGAACTGAGAACGATATGACCCGATACATGCTCCACCAACAGTGGCTGTCACATACTTTGGATGAAACAATGACGTTAAGATTCGGGCTGGAGGGAGTAATCACAAATAAACACAGTAATCCATGCGTTGAACCATTTAGCAACAGTTCATAGGTTTATGTAATAGAGTAATGGATGATCACCATGGCAACAAGATGGAAGCACAAAGGTAGCCCACTAACAAAACAGTTCTGGATGTGGATGTAAAGTAAGCCATGCCCACGTTCAGGCCGTGTCATTTATCCATTAAATCTATGTCTCTTCCCCATTAGCATGCCATTTTCGGTTTCTTCTTCATATTTCACGTTCCGTTTATTGGTGCGCCTTCTGTCTTTTCGTTGTCATTTTTCATCTATCTCACATTATATTCCATCACATAACACAATTGTACATCTTTTATCACACGCTGTCATCTATTACTCGTTGTTTCATCCAGACCACTCGACATCTACCTTCATATTTTTGCCTCAAGGACGCCAACTCATACATTTCTCCTCCCAAGATCCATTCCCTCCCACACTTCCCTCACACAACTCCCTCCCACATTTCCCTCACATTCCCATCTTGTCAATGGCTATAATGCCCAATCTCCGACACATTTCACAGACTCCATCTCTTGAAATCTGACGTCTCCATTAAATCCATCTTAGGTCTTTCATCTCACATCCTCTACAGCCTCGTTGACTTGACCTATATCCCCTGTACTTTCCTCATAAATTCATTCCCTACAATTATTACATCATATATCACATCATATATTACATCATACATTACATCTATATTACATCATATATTGCTGATTTCTTTTCTCATTTAGTAAGTGTCACAAGTTCTTGTTTTTTTCCCTCTCTCTTTCTCTCTCTTACTTTCTTTCTTTCAATCTAACTTTCTCTGACCCTAAAGTGACCAACCGTCAAGATTTGTTTCACAGAGGATAGCTCTATTTTCCACTGTCTGCCCGCTATTTTTGTTTGATATTGGGCACTCTCGCATTGTTTCCCTCTTCATCTATGTCATTTTGCCTTAGAGTTCAGATTTATTCCAAATCCAGTGTTTGTCATTTACTATTCGCCAACGCCTCACACTATTTAATTATCCAGAACTATTGCCCAATTCACATTTTCCTGGAATGTCACACTGCTCCTTGTTGAGACTCTAGAATGCCTGGAGTTTGAAGCCTTCCGTTGTGCACATATTTGGTTTATGCTGCACTCACGGCTGCTTCGTTTAATTAAAGCAAAACAAAAAAAACAAATAAATTCCTGGCTTTCTGTTTTTCTTTTCTCTTTCTCACTGGTACCGAAAAGGTGTCGTAGTTATATAATTTGTCGTTCTTGCGCTGCTCGAACTGTCTGAATTAGTGATTTTCCTTTGTTGTTTACATGTCTCTGTCACTGCATCTATCCATCTTCTTCTGGGTCTTGCTCTTGGTCTTTTTCCATGCATTCTCAAGAAGAACGCCCTTGATGGTGATTGGTGAGGATTCATTCTGACCAGGTGGCCCAACCCTTTATGGTTTCATTTGTTTCAACTCCATGCTTTAGGATATTATTATTTGCTGCACCATCTACGCGGAACAAATGGTTGACGACATGCGATCATCACATCAGGATTAGCGACCCATAGCTGATCAAGATATCAATTGATCTCCTTGATTTGCACCGTGGTCTGCTGGAAGGTGAGGATCGTCCACACTCCCGCAGTTGTGGGCTCTGTGGGTGATGTAGACTTCCTAGCGCTGTGGTATCTCTCAGATGTTCATGATTCTTACGTGCTCCATCAAGGAAATCATTGCAGACTGCATACATGGGTCCACGGATTAATGACTCATGTCTGTCACTGTAATACCTGTATGTCGTCTATTGTCTATTTTCTGACTGACTGTCTGTCTATCTATTGTCTATTTTCTAACTGAATGTCTGTCCATCTATTGTCTATTTTCTGACTGAATGTCTGTCCATCTATTGTCTATTTTCTGACTGACTGTCTGTCTATATATTGTCTATTTTCAGAATGACTGTCTGTCCATCTATTGTCTATTTTCTGACTGACTGTCTGTTCATCTATTGTCTATTTTCTGGCTGACTGTCTGTTCATCTATTGTCTATTTTCTGACAGACTGACTGTCTGTCTATCTACTATTTGCTCGTCTTTCCGTGGCATACATTTCATTGCAGTTGGGTCATCATCTCACCATACTCTGAAGTATGTTACCACTGATTGTTCATGTCTGGTGATTGTCTAAACAGAATGAAGCAGACCCTTCTTTCCATCGCTAGTATCATCAGTGGAGATCCCGGTGATGTTGGTCTTAGAGCACTCCCCTCCAAACCTGAAAGTTCGAGGCCCAAACCCTGACATAGAAGCACCATTCTTTACTAACAAGTCCTGCCTGGTGCGAGGTCCAAACCCTGACATGGACGCACCATTCTTTACTAACAAGTCCTGCCTGGTGCGAGGTCCAAACCCTGACATAGAAGCACCATTCTTTACTAACAAGTCCTGTCTGGTGCGAGGTCCAAACCCTGACATAGACGCACCATTCTTTACTAACAAGTCCTGTCTGGTGCGAGGTCCAAACCCTGACATAGACGCACCATTCTTTACTAACAAGTCCTGCCTGGAGCAAGCTATTATAATAGAATATCCAAACTGAAAATCAACAATATTGTTTTTGTTATGAAAAAAGCGAATTTAACAAAATGTGATAGACAAGAACAGAAACAAGAGTTCTCAAATATTCATCGCTTTCTTGCATTCACATGATTTCCCTTTCGTTAGACTTAGCCAACGTGTGGAAACAGAAGATCTGGCAAGCGCTTTTAGATAACCTGTGATGTTTGACCAGCAGAATAGATCGCGTGCCGCAAGTGGTGATTGATTGGCTATTTCAGGTAAGAAGTGCACGTGCTGCAAATTGCAACAGATTGCCAGGAGGGAATGTATCTGTTGTAGATGTGAGATGTTTGAGAGAAGTGAGTGCACGTATTGTCGGAACTGATTGAAAACAGAGAACGTGGCTTGTCGTAGGCCTGGAATGATTAAAGTCTCGTAGATAACCTTTCGTATATACGAATGTGTGTGTGTGTGTGTACGTGCGCTTATGTGTGTGTGTACGTGTGTGTTTGTGTGTGTACGTGTGTGCGTGCGTGTGTGTGTACGTGCGCGCGCGTGTGTCGTCGGTATGAAATGGCTGAAAGATTATACAATAGTACACCTGTTGTAGAGGTCGAATACTTGATGAATATCACTGGCTATTTGGTGCTACATATACATTGATTGATAGGAGAGAATCAACCTATTTAACGTCTGAAACGGATTCATTCGTCTGTACTCATAGAATAAATCTGGAATGATTTCAGATCATGGATAGACAAAGCAGATGTCATGGATATGATATTGTTAGCAACGACAAGATAGCACACATGCTACACATCTGAGATGAAAGACACAGGAGATCGTACTGTCGCTATTAAATATGTTTAAGTGAGATGATAACAATACAGTTAATAGATGGTAGAGACACCTCGCTACCATGAGAGTTTATTTCATTCTTTCTACAGGTTATGCTTGCCCACAGCTTTCATGCTTATTTCTATTATAGTCTCATGAATTGTTTTGAATGAAATTGTATGTCAAGAACCACAAATCTTCTTACTGTAATTTTAAATGAAGATAACTGAACTATTCTAGCAGTTTCATGAAGATAACTAAACTATTCTAACAGTTTCGTGAAGATAACTGAACTATTCTAACAGTTTCATGAAGATAACTGAACTATTCTAACAACTTGCTGAAGATAACTGAACTTTTCTAACAACTTCTTTAAGATAACTGAACTATTCTAACAACTTCTTAAAGATAACTGAACTTTTCTAACAACTTCTTGAAGATAACTGAACTATTCTAACAGTTTCATGAAGATAACTGAACTATTCTAACAGTTTCATGAAGATAACTAAATTATTCTAACCATTTCATGAAGATAACTAAACTAGTCTAACAGTTTCATGAAGATAACTAAATTATTCTATCAGTTTCATGAAGCTAACTGAACTATTCTAACAGTTTCATGATGATAACTAAACTATTCTAACAGTTTCATGAAGCTAACTGAACTATTCTAACAGTTTCATGATGATAACTAAACAATTCTAACAGTTTCATGAAGATAACTAAACTATTCTTACAGTTTCATGAAGATAACTAAACTATTTTAACAGTTTCATGAAGATAACTAAACTATTCTAACAGTTTCATGAAGATAACTGAACTATTCTAACAGTTTCATGAAGATAACTAAACTATTCTAACAGTTTCATGAAGATAACAGAACTATTCTAACAGTTTCATGAAGATAACTAAACTATTCTAACAGTTTCATGATGATAACTAAACTGTTCTCACAGTTTCATGAAGATAACTAAACTATTCTACTAGTTTCATGAAGATAATTGAACTATTCTAACAGTTTCATGAAGATAACTAAACTATTCTACTAGTTTCATGAAGATAACTAAACTATTCTACTAGTTTCATGAAGATAATTGAACTATTCTTACAGTTTCATGAAGATAACTAAACTATTTTAACAGCTTCATGAAGATAACTAAACTATTCTAACAGTTTCATGAAGATAACTGAACTATTCTAACAGTTTCATGAAGATAACTAAACTATTCTAACAGTTTCATGAAGATAACAGAACCATTCTAACAGTTTCATGAAGATAACTAAACTATTCTACTAGTTTCATGATGATAACTAAACTATTCTTACAGTTTCATGAAGATAACTAAACTATTCTACTAGTTTCATGAAGATAATTGAACTATTCTAACAGTTTCATGAAGATAACTAAACTATTCTACTAGTTTCATGAAGATAACTAAACTATTCTAACAGCTTCATCTCCCATGTTGTCTATCACTTGTTCGTTTAAATTATGTCCCCTTCCTGTCATGTCCTCTATCACTTTTTCTACGATTTCTGTAGACTTTATCAACTATTACTTTCCAGACTCTTCTTCTACCTTTTAGCTCCCAGTGGAGCATAGGTCTTCAACAAACACTTTCCAAGTCGTTCTGTTTTTTGCAATTCTTTTAAGATCATTCCATGTCTTCCCCATCATCTTCATCTCTGCTTCAATCTGTCTTCTCCAAGAATTCCTTGGTCTTCCTCTTTGTCTTTTCCCCTGGGGATTCCAAAAAAGGGCCTGTTGTGTAATACTCTCAGTTGGTTTCCGTAGTGTGTGTCCTATCCATCGCCATCGTCTTCGCTGTATTTCTTTATCCACTGGTATTTGACCGGTACATTTCCATAATTCCACGTTTGTGACTTTGTCCTGCCATTTCCATCCCTTTATTCTGCGCAAGCATCCATTAATGAAAGTCTGTACCTTCGTGATTGTCAATTTTGTTATTCTCCATGTTTCACAGCCATATAATAGAACCGACTTAACATTGGAGTTGAAAATTTGTATTTTTGTATTTAGCCTAATTTCTTTGGATTTCCATATGTTTCCCAGTGCAATGAAAGCTCCTCTTGCTTTTGATATCCTTATTTTGGTATCGTTTTCTGTTCCTCCCTCTTTATCTATATTACTGCCCAGATATATATAAGATTGTACGTCTAGTAGAGGTATTTCTCCTAGTTTTATTTGGTTATTGCCAACTGCATTAATTCTCATAATGTTGGTCTTATCTCTATTAATCTTTAGTCCTAGCTGTTGTGATCTCTCATCTAATATACTCATTTTATCTTGCATCTGTTGGTGGCTATGTGATAGGAGAGCTATGTCATCAGCAAAGTCTAAATCATCAAGTTGTTTGGTCAGTGACCACTGGATCCCATTTCTGTTGTTTTGAGTTATTTTCATAATCCAATCTATGGCCAGTAGAAAGAGAAATGGAGACAGAAGGCATCCTTGCCTTACTCCTGTTCTTATTTCAAATGCTTCTGTAAGCTGTCCTTCCTGCACCACACTACATTTTGTTCCTTCATACATTGTTTTTATCAGGTTAATAAACTTTATGGGGATTCCATAATGACTCAGCAACTTCCAAAGCATTCTTCTGTCTAAACTATCAAATGCCTTTTCGTAATCTATGAATCCAATATAAAGTGGGGATTTTAGTTCTAAACTTTGTTCAACTATTATACGTAGAGTAGTTATTTGATCAGCACATGATCTGTTCTTCCTAAAACCTGCTTGTTCATCTCTCAAGTGTTTCTCTATAGCCTCTTTTAGTCTCTCCAGAATGATTCTGCCTAATATTTTTCCTGGCACTGATAGTAGCATAATTCCCCTATAATTTGTGCACTCCTGTAAACTTCCTTTCTTTGGTAGTTTGATCATATAACCTTCTCTCCAGTCTTTAGGTATTTCTTCCCTCTCCCAAATTTTATCCAATAGATTATGTAACATCTTGGTAGAGGTGATAATATCTGCTTTGATGGCTTCCGAAGGAATTTCATCTGGTCCTGTGGCTTTACCATCTTTTAACAGTTTGATGGCTTTCATTATTTCTTCTTTGCTTGGTTTTCCGCAGTTAACGTGTAATTCTTCTTCTGCTGGTAGTATATCTGGAGGATTATTTGAGCCAGGTCTGTTCAAAAGTTCTTCAAAGTGCTCCTTCCATCTCTCCATTTGTTCCTTTATATTACTAAGCAGATTTCCTTTCTTATCTTTGATAAAGGCGTTGATCTGTTTGTATTTTCCACCTAATTTCTTTGTGCTGTTGTACAGTTCTTTCATGTACCCTTTATTTGCTGCTTCTTCTGCCTCTTTAGCTAATTCATCTATATATTTCCTCTTATCCCTTTTAATGCATCTTCTCACTTCTTTATTCACCTCTGTGTAAGCTTCCTGTGTCTTGGCTTTATTACTTCTTGTTTTGCTTTTATTTATGTCTGCTTTCTTGTTCTTTCTTTCTTTAATTTTATCCAGGGTCTCTGCTGTCATCCATGCCTTATTCTGGCGTTCTCTTTTCCCCAGTGTTTCTTCGCATGTCTCTTTCCATATATTTTTTACCTGTTTCCAATGATCTTCTATATTTATAGTATTTTCTAGTTGTTGGAGGACTTGGTATTTGTTTGATATTGTGACTGCGAATTTATCTTTAATTCCTTGTTCTTTAAGAAACCCTACATTGAAATACGTTCTGCCCTTATTCGTTGTAGTATACCTTTTTAATTTAATTTTAAGTTTGGCTAACAGAAGATGATGATCAGAAGCTATATCTGCCCCTCTATATACTTTTACATCCTGTAAGGATGACTTAAACTTATTATTAATACATATGTGATCAATTTGATTTTCCGTTCTATGATCTGGTGACACCCATGTAGCTTTGTGTATTCTTTTATGTTGGAATATTGTTCCTCCTAGGCTCATTTGATTAAGGGCGCAGAAATTCACAAATATCTCTCCATTCTCGTTTATATCTCCAAGTCCATGTTTTCCCATAATCTCTTCAAAGCCTCTGTTGTCTGATCCTACCTTAGCATTTAGGTCTCCCATCAAGATTATAATATCCTTGGCTCGTCTTGCATCCATCTGGCATTGTAGCTGTTTATAAAAATCATCTTTAACTGAGTCATCTTTATCGTTGGTTGGTGCATAGCATTGTATAATGTGTAATTTTATTTTGTTTTTGGTTGTTCTAAATGTTGCTCTCACCAGTCTTGGTCCCACTGCCTCCCATTCTATTAGTGTCTTCTGTGCATTCTTTGATAGCATTATAGCTACCCCTTCGCTATGTTGTGCTCCTGGTTCCTGGTGTCCTGATGATAAAATCATCTCCCCTGTATTCAATTTTATTCTCTCCGCTCCCAGCATCTTGTTTCACACATTCCCAGAATATCTATCTTGTAGTTGTTCATTTCTGCTGCCACTTGTGCCGCTTTTCCCTGTTCGTTAAGGGTACGAACATTCCAGGTGCCAATTCTGGATGATTTCCTGGTAGACAAAGGGTGAGTCGGCAACCCGGACTCCTTATGGCTTTCTCCGGATTGCGTCATACATCTCTTAGAAGATAACTGAACTATTCTAACAGTTTCATGAAGATAACTGAACTATTCTAACAGTTTCATGAAGATAACTAAATTATTCTAACCATTTCATGAAGATAACTAAACTAGTCTAACAGTTTCATGAAGATAACTAAATTATTCTATCAGTTTCATGAAGCTAACTGAACTATTCTAACAGTTTCATGATGATAACTAAACTATTCTAACAGTTTCATGAAGCTAACTGAACTATTCTAACAGTTTCATGATGATAACTAAACAATTCTAACAGTTTCATGAAGATAACTAAACTATTCTTACAGTTTCATGAAGATAACTAAACTATTTTAACAGTTTCATGAAGATAACTAAACTATTCTAACAGTTTCATGAAGATAACTGAACTATTCTAACAGTTTCATGAAGATAACTAAACTATTCTAACAGTTTCATGAAGATAACAGAACTATTCTAACAGTTTCATGAAGATAACTAAACTATTCTAACAGTTTCATGATGATAACTAAACTGTTCTCACAGTTTCATGAAGATAACTAAACTATTCTACTAGTTTCATGAAGATAATTGAACTATTCTAACAGTTTCATGAAGATAACTAAACTATTCTACTAGTTTCATGAAGATAACTAAACTATTCTACTAGTTTCATGAAGATAATTGAACTATTCTTACAGTTTCATGAAGATAACTAAACTATTTTAACAGCTTCATGAAGATAACTAAACTATTCTAACAGTTTCATGAAGATAACTGAACTATTCTAACAGTTTCATGAAGATAACTAAACTATTCTAACAGTTTCATGAAGATAACAGAACCATTCTAACAGTTTCATGAAGATAACTAAACTATTCTACTAGTTTCATGATGATAACTAAACTATTCTCACAGTTTCATGAAGATAACTAAACTATTCTACTAGTTTCATGAAGATAATTGAACTATTCTAACAGTTTCATGAAGATAACTAAACTATTCTACTAGTTTCATGAAGATAACTAAACTATTCTAACAGCTTCATCTCCCATGTTGTCTATCACTTGTTCGTTTAAATTATGTCCCCTTCCTGTCATGTCCTCTATCACTTTTTCTACGATTTCTGTAGACTTTATCAACTATTACTTTCCAGACTAGCAGGATGTATTTCTCTCTAAGTGCTACCGTGTGAGCTGTCTCCGCTCAGAAACAACTCTCCGACTGCTCTGCATCGATTCAACATTTCAGAATTTCATGAACGAACCTCTCTACTAACCGCATCTTCATTTCAAACTGTTGCTTCCCTCAAATCTGTTATTTGACCAATCAAGAAGAATGACAGAGGTGATATCTCTCAACGATTGGTTAAGCTAATAGCTTTATGAACTCGCGACTTTTCGTGTTAGATTCATGAGCCAGATAACGTGAGTAGGTGTTCAATCGTTTATAGAATGTGTATGTACATATATGTGCATCTCTTTCTTTGAGTTCTTCTCTTGAGGTCATTCGGCATTCCTTTCAATCTAGAATGTTATCGTAGTAAACCCCTGCTGTGATCAATGTGATCACGTGGGGTGTGTATGGGTTTAGACGCTCCCAAAGAACTTGGTAATGGCAAACTGCAAGAGAGGAATCAAGTCTCATTAGCGACTTCAGATAGCAAAGTCTTTTGATGTCCTATTTTATAGTAAAATATAGATTTCCTTCAAAGGGTGACTAATGTTTATGTTGTTATTATTCTCGTATACACGATCACTATCACTGGACTCAGTCTGTGGTAAGTAGTTATGTCGTCAAGTGTCTGATCATACGTCATCATCACAGCACAGTGCGCGAGCACCGTGTCGAACATACCCACTCAACCGATTGAGCAGTAAGTATTGAAGATAATCCCTGTGAGTGAACATGCCTAAACCTCGACGTTATCGTGAATTATCAAAGCTTGCACTATTTATCATTAGTCTCCATGACAGGGGATGTTTTCTAGCATTAACAGATTGACGGTAATGACGTTGTTTAAGAGATGACGCAACAAACACTAACCGGCCTGTACATGCTTTTAGTTAAAGAAGATAGCTTCCAGAGTGCTGCATTGAAGACACCGATGATTCTTAAAGTGCAAGAATCTGCGGACCACAAAGTCCAGTATAGGTCTAGATGACCTCAGTTGGTCTAACGAACCCACAAGCGGCCTATTCAACATTGACCTTGGGAGATGTGGAAACAATTCCTGAATTGACGATTAGCGCCTGAGTTTAAGAAACCATCCTCATGTGTTGTGAGAACGCCTCGTCCATGTGACGACTACCGCCTTATTTAGTGCTGTTCTCAGCTAGTCTTTAAGGGTCGTCAACCTGTTTTGTTGTCGTTCAATCATAGACAACAGGGGCCCCGGTCTCATTTTGGGGACGCCTATCAAACGGGCCCCATCTTGGTGTTAGAATAATACGTCACTTCAAGATTTACTTTTTCTACACACGAATTCTGATGGATACAGTAAATTCGTCAATTATATGTGAAAAGTCTGCGACGGTGGATCGGGCGGAAGAATTTGAAATAATCAACGGCCCAGAAAGCGAAAACAGCAAAGTGTGTGGTACACATGAGGCATATTCAGAACACGAAAGGCGAATATGGCAGACCACCGTGAAAGAGATTGGAGCCTCGTCACGTAACAATCCAAAGAAAGCCATGGAGAGAACTATGATCATAAACAAAGAAAATTCTCAAGACCTACAATTAAATATCACAGTTGAGGGAATACATCTGGAGACAGTCCAGAGTTACAACTACCTGGGACAAACTATAACCAATGATGGAAAATGCAAAACTGAAATAAACAAAAGAATAGGTACGGCAAAAAGTAATTTTAGTGCCATGAAAAATATACTAACAACAAAACAAATATCAGCAGAGCTGAAACTAAGAATGGCAAAATGTTACATCTTCTCAATATTCCTGTATGGTACAGAAACATGGACATTAGACAAGAAAACAGAACAGAAAATTGAAGCCTTTGAAACGTGGATTTATAGAACGATAGGTAGAATTGGATGGAAACAAAAGATAACAAACGATAAAGTTTCAAAACAGCTGAAAATAAAAAGAGAACTACTAAATACAATTAAGACAAGACAAATGAAATTTTTGGGGCATGTTAAAAGACACAACAGCCTACTAAAAGTAATCCTGGAGGGGAAAATACAAGGTAAAAGAGGCAGAGGCAGACCAAGACTAACATGGACGAGTAACTTCAAAAGATGGACAAACCAGCCTATGACAACCTGCACCATCAAAGCAAGAAACAGAGTAGAATGGCGATCCATGGTAGCCAACCTTCGTTGCGGAGAAGGCATACGATGATGATGACGATGACAGTAAATTCGACATAGGGTATTTGAGAGTACACAGGCGCAGGACTATGAGTGCATGAGAACGGTCATGGTCGTAATTTAGACGTCGTGTACGTAGAAACCAGAGAATACGCTTGTGGGAAGTATACAGCTCGTGACGCTAGTCGTGGAGTCAGTTTCATTGCAGTCAGGACATGCCCATACCTTCTCCACCGCACATCCCAGCATTGCACAAAGCGTATACAGACAGAATGTTTCTGTCACGTGTTGATTGTAGAAATACCTGCTATTCCTATTAATCACTCCAGATCGACCAGACCCTTTTCCACATTTACATTGATCGACTCCTCAGTCTATCAATATATACATCAGTGTACCACCCGTTCTCCTACTCTTCTCTTAAGAAGTAAAGAGCAAACTTGGCGAAGACCTCTTTGGCCAGTGTAAGACCACACTAAGTCTAAGTGTCATAACACCTCAATGCTATACTTTACAACAGTATGATAACACCCCCAATGCAACACTTTACAACAGTGTGATAACATCTCAATGCAACACTTTACAACAGTGTGATAACATCTCAAAACAACACTTTAAAACAGTGTGATCACCCGTCAACGCAACACTTTACAGCAGTGTGATCACCCGTAAAACGCAACACTTTACAGCAGTGTGATCACCCGTCAACGCAACACTTTACAGCAGTGTGAACACCCGTCAACGCAACACTTTACAGCAGTGTGAACACCCGTCAACGCAACACTTTACAGCAATGTGAACACCCGTCAACGCAACACTTTACAGCAGTGTGAACACCCGTCAACGCAACACTTTACAGCAGTGTGAACACCCATCAACGCAACACTTTACAGCAGTGTGATCACCCGTAAAACGCAACACTTTACATCAGTATGAACACCCCTCAACGTGACACTTTACAGAAGTGTGAACACCCGTCAACGCAACACTTTACAGCAGTGTGAACACCCGTCAACACAACACTTTACAGCAGTGTGATCACCCGTAAAATGCAATACTTTACAGCAGTGTGAACACCCGTCAACGCAACACTTTACAGTAGTGTGATCACCCGTCAACGTAACACTTTACAGTAGTGTTATCACACGTCAACGCAACACTTAACAGCAGTGTGAAAACTTGTCAACGCAACACTTTACAGCAGTGTGGTAACATCTCAAAGCAACACTTTACAGTAGTGTGATCACCCGTCAACGCAACACTTTATAGCAGTGTGAACACCCGTCAACGCAACTCTTTACAGCAGTGTGATAACATGTCAAAGCAACACTTTACAACAGTGTGATAACATCTCAAAGCAACACTTTACCGCATTGTGATAACATCTCAAAGCAACACTTTACAGCAGTGTGATAACATCTCAAATCAACACTTTACAGCATTGTGATAACATCTCAAGGCAACACTTTACAGCAGTGTCATAACATCTCAAAGCAACACTTTACAGCAGTGTGATAACATCTCAAAGCAACACTTTACAGCAGTGTGATAACATCTCAAAGCAACACTTTACAACATTGTGATAATATCTCAAAGCAACAATTTACAGCAGTGTGATAACATCTCAAAGCAACACTTTACAGCATTGTGATAACATCTCAAAGCAACACTTTACAGAAGTCTGAGAGCATGTCAACTCATCACTTTACAACAGTGTGATCACATGTCAACAGATCACTTCACAACAGTGTGAGAGATTGTCAACGCAACACTTTACAACAGTGTTATCACATGTCAACTCATCCCTTTACAACAGTTTGATCACCCGTCAACGCAACACTTTACAACAGTGTGAGAGCATGTCAACTCATCACTTTACAACAATGTAATCACATGTTAACCCATCACTTTACAACAGTGTGATCACATGTCAACTCATCACTTTACAACAGTGTGATCACTTGTCAACGCATCCCTTTACAACAGTGTGATCACATGTCAACTTATCCCTTTACAACAGTGTGATCACATGTCAACTCATCCCTTTACAACAGTGTGATCACTTGTCAACGCATCCCTTTACAACAGTGTGATCACATGTCAACCCATCACTTTACAACAGTGTGATCACATGTCAACTCATCCCTTTACAACAGTGTGATCATATGTCAAGTCATCCCTATACAACATTGTGATCACGTGTCAACCCATCACTTTACAACAGTGTGACCACATGTCAACCCATCCCTTTACAACAATTTGATCACATGTCAACCCATCACTTTACAACAATGTGATCACATGTCAACCCATCAATTTACAACAGTGTGATCACATGTCAACTCATCCCTTTACAACAGTGTGATCACATGTCAACTCATCCCTTTACAACAGTGTGATCACATATCAACTCATCCCTTTACAACAGTGTGATCACATGTCAATTCATCCCTTTACAACAGTGTGATCACATGTCAACTCATCCCTTTACAACAGTGTGATCACATGTCAACTCATCCCTTTACAACAGTGTGATCACATGTCAATTCATCCCTTTACACCAGTGTGATCACATGTCAACTCATCCCTTTACAACAGTGTGATCACATGTCAACTCATCCCTTTACAACAGTGCGAACACATGTCAACTCATCACTTTACAACAGTGTGATCACATGTCAACTCATCCCTTTACAACAGTGTGATCACATGTCAACTCATCCCTTTACAACATTGCGTTATTATCGGGTCATCATAACTTCACTTCGAATATATCCATGGTTGACATCTTACAGTCTTTTATTACACAAAAAAAACAGACAACAGAAACAAGTCAAGAATGTGCTAATTAAAACAGCAATATATTGAAGACATATCAGACATTCAACAGTAATGCTTGTGTCTACTATCCCCCACGCCCCGGCTGTACCTCTCCAACGTGGCGAAATTCCCCCAACATTCACCAGAAGTATAATGACAAGGCCCGGCAGCCACTAATGGTACTTGCCGCAACTGATGGCCACATAGCAGGGCATTTGTGGAGGGCGGACGGTCTAGAATGGTGGGTCTGATGTGTTCGTCCTGACTGAAACGTCAAATTGTTGGTCTCTTTAAGTGATTTCGTCATGCTCGATGGAAGCCAGCACTGTATGTTTGTACTTAAGAATGTATGTTAGTCTGTATCTCTCTCTGACTGGCACGTTTCTCTGACTGTCTTTCCGGCTTTCTATCCATGTGTGACATCCCATTGTTTTTATCTGTGCTCTATAAGTCAGTCTTACCTTTTTATTCATCTATTTTTTTCTGCATTCTTTTTTCTGCCTGCCTTTGTATTATGCGTGTTTTCCTGCTTATGTTTATATATGTTTGTCCACATGCTTTTTACTCGCATCATTTCATTCATTTTTCTATAAATTGGTCAGTATGTCTGTGTTTGTAATTATGTCTTTCTCGAAAGGTATCACATTCGTCACCTGACAATGAATTTCCTAGCTGTCAATCAACACATAATTGCAACAATTCTCTTGTCACGGAAACACAATTTAAAGATGTCTTCTACAGTTATATGTCGGTGAAAATGTCTCTAAATGTTATTGTCATAAAATTATTGTTTTTGTTGCAATTTATTTTTCATAAAATGACAGGAACTGCTGCTGTATCTCCGCTGATCGATTACTCAATAACAAAGAGACACAGACATTAAAATAAACTGACATGTCTGCATAGAAACGATGACAGACACTCACTATGGTTGTTACTGACATATGTCTGTGCACACATTCTTCAAGGCATATAATTTTCATCTCAAAATATACATTTGTAGATGCACATGTTTGTTTATAAATTATTATATCATCATAATCAAGTAGGTGATCATGTCTCTCCACAACTTTCGAATTCTCGACAGTTATTTATAATTTCTGTTGTTGACCTTCTGCCGAACCATTCTCTTAAGCTGTCTGGTATCTTTTCTCTTTGCTTCCCTCTATCTCTTCGTCCTTTATTTCTTCCACTTATCACAATATATTCTAGCGTCTCCCTTCTCATTAGTGGCTTGTGACTAGAGATGATAAAGTTTAGTGGCTTGTGACTAGAGATGATAAGTTTAGTGGTTTGTGACTAGAGATGATAAAGTTTAGTGGCTTGTGACTAGAGATGATAAGTTTAGTGGCTTGTGACTAGATATGATAAAGATTAGTGGCTTGTGACTAGAGATGATAATTTAGTGGCTTGTGACTAGAGATGATAAGTTTAGTGGCTTGTGACTAGAGATGATAAGTTTAGTGGCTTGTGACTAGAGAATAAGTTTAGTGGCTTGTGACTAGAGATGATAAGTTTAGTGGCTTGTGACTAGAGATGATAAGTGTAGTGGCTTGTGACTAGAGATGATAAGTTTAGTGGCTTGTGACTAGAGATGATAAGTTTAGTGGCTTGTGACTAGAGATGATAAGTTTAGTGGCTTGTGACTAGAGATGATAGTTTAGTGGCTTGTGACAAGAGATGATAAGTTTAGTGGCTTGTGACTAGAGATGATAAGTTTAGTGGCTTGTGACTAGAGATGATAAGTTTAGTGGCTTGTGACTAGAGTTGATAAAGTTTAGTGGCTTGTGACAAGAGATGATAAAGTGTAGTGACTTGTGACAAGAGATGATAAAGTGTAGTGGCTTGTGACTAGAGTTGATAAAGATTAGTGGCTTGAGACAAGAGATGATAAATATTTGTGTCTTGTGACAAGAGATGATAAAGTGTAGTGGCTTGTGACTAGAGATGATAAGTTTAGTGGCCTGTGACTAGAGATGATAAAGATTAGTGGCTTGAGACAAGAGATGATAAATATTTGTGTTTTGTGACAAGAGATGATAAGTTTAGTGGCTTGTGACTAGAGATGATAAGTTTAGTGGCTTGTGACAAGAGATGATAAAGTGTAGTGGTTTGTGACTAGAGATGATAAGTTTAGTGGCTTGTGACTAGAGATGATAAGTTTAGTGGTTTGTGACTAGAGATTATAAGTTTAGTGGCTTGTGACTAGAGATTATAAGTTTAGTGGCTTGTGACAAGAGATGATAAAGTGTAGTGGTTTGTGACTAGAGATGATAAAGTTTAGTGGCTTGTGACTAGAGATGCTAAAGTGTAGTGGCTTGTGACAAGAGATGATAAAGATTAGTGGCTTATGACAAGAGATGATAAAGTTTAGTGGCTTGTGACTAAAGATAGTAAAGTTTAGTGGCTTATGAAAAGAGATGATAAAGATTAGTGGCTTATGACAAGAGATGATAAAGTTTAGTGGCTTATGACAAGAGATGATAAAGATTAGTGGCTTATGACAAGAGATGATAAAGATTAGTTGCTTATGACAAGAGATGATAAAGATTAGTTGCTTGTGACAAGAGATGATAAAGATTAGTTGCTTGTGACAGGAGATGATAAAGATTAGTTGCTTATGACAAGAGATGATAAAGGTTAGTTGCTTGTGACTAGAGATGATAAAGACAAATGATTTGTGACAAAAGATTAAAAAGAAAAAAGACTTGAGACAAGTGAAGAAGAAGATAAATGACTTGTGACGCGATACGTGTGATGCTAGCGAGCACGTATTTTAGATGAATGTGACGTGTAGAGATGATTGTGACATCATGGAAAAATATTATATAGATAAAAGAAAATAACGAAACATATGGCAATAATCTAGCAAGTGTCTATTTTAAGAAAGAGTTTTGAAAATGGTAACATGGCTGGGAAACATTTTTCAACTTCTAAATTCACTGTAATATAAGAATTGACAACGGTACGTTTTAAGAATGACCTACAACAAATAAATTAATGTATTAAAATGTGATAACTACCCCAAAGACGAATGTGTCTGTCACAAAGGCGCAGAAATCGTGACTTAGCGACACAACGCCCAATTTCGTTATTTCAGTAAAGACGATGAAGAAGTGCGGTAGCCGTGTGAACTCAATAGCAGCAGTAGAAGTAGAAAAAGAAGAAAAAGAGGAAGTGGAAGACACAGAATGATAACAATAGACATGAAATCACGAGAAATTTGATAACATGAATAGAGATCGTCAGAATATAAATATAAGAAAGAGTTAGGATCTGGAGAACACAAGATTAGAGTAATACGAGAGCCGAGACTACGACGTGTTGGGATGTAACGCGTGTGAGCCCGAGTGAGCAGCCCATATTTGTAGTTCCTCGGAAACTGAGACTAGTCCCTCAGGGGAAATGTATTGACTGTCTGTAGTCTGTCCGCGCTGAGGAAGCGTGTCTTTACGGACGATGCTGTACAGGGTAATATTAGGTTGGGGTGGGCACGAAGGTTTACAAAGATTGGGGTAAGTTGAGCAGGAGGTAGGAGGAGCCGAAATGTAGAGGCCATTACTTGTGGCGGTAGCAAGGTTGTTATGGGAGACCGTAGAATGTGATGATTTCTGTTTCAGGATGGCGTGAAAGGAAGTTTAGGGAGATGACAGAACAGACGAAATAGATTGTCTTATGCGATGTTGGAGACTATAGATGATTATGGAAGTTATGGACAATATTGGAGACTTTATATAAAGTTTAGACTATGGGATAATATATTAGAGACAGTATATAATGTTGAAGACTATAGATTAAATCCTTAAAGATAGAGTATGGGCCAACAACATATTAGCTCTTTCAATAGAGAGGTTTTTATCAATTCCGAGGTAGAGATTTCAGCAACAAATTTTTTTAGGTTTTAAATATCAATTGACATGTTTATATCTATTTAACGCTTAACATAAATGAATATTTAGATAATTAAACAAGGTATTATATATCACCAATACCAAGATGATACAAGACATGTAATAAGAATATGGTTTGATGACGGTTTACATTAATCAAGTTGAGAGTGACGCACTGTGCGGCTAAACGTACATGACCAAATCGACATGGCGCATGGTGCGTCGAAACGTACGGAAAAAGCTTACACTCAGGACTAAGATTCAAATTTTTGAAAATAATGTGGTTAGTACACTTCTTAACGGATCAGAAACTTGGACTACCTATGCAGGGCAGGAGAAAATGTTAAACAGCTTTCATGTGCGTCGCCTTCGAAAGATTATGAACATCAAATGGCAGGACAAAGTAACAATCTCTAATGTCCTACAACAAGCCAAACTCTCATCCATCATGGCAACATTAAGAGTCGTAGACTAAAGTGGCTGGGCCATGTCAGAAGAATGGCAAACAATCGTATTCCCAAATAAATATTGTATGGTTAACTTAAGGACGAAAAGAGACCAAAGGGCAGACCAGTGCTGAGATATAAAGATGTTTGCAGGGCTTCCCTTGAGGGAATTCTCTATCAGTGAAAGAAACTGGGAAAATCTGGCTGCAGATCGTAGTACATGGAAAACAAAAATAAAAATTGGCACATCAACTTTCGAGGCAGTGCTGATATCAAATTCAGAAGACAAAAGGCGCGGGAGAAAGGAGACGAGGCCTGGCACCACGAATACATCGTGTTTGTTATGTGGCCGGATCTGTCTATCCAATATTGCCAGATTCAGCCACGAGAGATGCTGCTCAGAAAAATAACATCCAGCATAAGACACTAACATTTGTATCAAGCTACTGACTTATCTTATTATGGAAATGTACCAGTCAAATACCAGTGGATAAAGAGATACAGCGAAGACGATGGCGCTTGATTAGACACAAACTGCGGAAGCCCACTGAGAGAATTACACAACAGGCCCTTTTTGTAATCCCCAGGGGAAAAGACAAAAAGGAAGACCAAGGAGTTCTTGAAGAAGACAGATAGAAGCAGAGATGAAGATGATGGGGAAGACATGGAATGATCTTAAAAGAATGGCAAGAAACAGAACGACTTGGAAAGTTTTTGTTAAAGACCTATGCTTCACAGGGAGCTGAAAAGTAGAAGAAGAAGACTGACTTATCATGATTGCTTACTACCAACCGTCTGTCAAGACGCCATAGGCCATATAGATAATGTTTGAAACTGTAGTGACGTTGGAGTCTATAGCCGATGTTGTACATTATAGTTGACGTTGGAAACTATTGATGGTGATGTAGAATTGGAGGGGGAGGAGGGGGCATGGGACGAGACTATGGGTCCATGCAGTGAGTTGCAGATGTTTGCAGCTAGAACACAGCTCTCAGATATCCCTTTTTGCACTCAGTAAAGTGATTCATTAACGGTGCTATAAAACAAGCGCACCACTTAAGTATTTGGCGGACTTTATAAGCGCCCATCTCTGACTAACGGATCGCCTTGGATCTCTGCGATAACATTGTGTTTCTTTCCTACCGCCCTACGACACCAGTCAACCTAGTCGCCCTCATCTGTTTGGTTATGTGCGATGTGTGTGGACGACCTTCAATGGAGTACACACAAAGATTAAGAAATGTGTCAATCTGATTACAGAAGTATGAGATTTTTGACAGTCCTTTCGAGGTGGAGGTGTTTATTTTCTTAGCAAACTAAAAATATATTGTTATCGACAGAACCTTTTGATTTGTGAAGATGTGTTTTTCTTGGGCAGTTCAAACACTTTCTTATTTATTAATAGTGAGTTATAATCATGACTTGACTTCGCCTGATGTGTCTAGTGTTATTAAAATCGTTATAATGCCAGCATACATTTCTATGTAAGTGTATTGTGTATAATTTATATGTAAAACACGATCTATTTCCAAACAAAAACATTGAACTAGTTATCGCTTTCACGACAGAACACATGAAACAGGAAGAGAACAAGATTGGAAGGGAATCACGTTAGAAAAACACTTCATAAACACTCTATTACACAACAGGACCTTTTATGGAATACCCACACTTGGAGACAAAGAGGAAAACCACATTATGCTTGTAGAAGACAGGTGGAAACATAGATGAAGAGAAACGTGAAACAATGACACCAAAATGAAAACCTGGACATTGTAGAAGCCATGCGTTCTAAAGCGAGTTGAAAAGATGGTGGAAAAGCAGAACTGTCCACGATTACATTTTGGGATGTGTTTTTGTTTGACAGCACTTCCGATTGGTGCAGTGGCTAAGATGGTCACTTAGTCAGTTCCGGTTCAAGACTAGTGACATATGCTGCGATGTGGTTTGAACTAATTCTTTCTGCTTGGGATTCTTGTTTTTGTGGAGAGCGGAAGTCCAGTCGCATTCACCTGACTACAAAACCAACATGGTTATGGTGCCCTCGAGTTAAGATATTGCTATAGGCGACTCGCAATTTAGTGTAGTGTAACGGTATCAGGTTTGGGCCTTTGCTCTGGGACGGAAGTTGTCATCTGTGTTAGACTGAAATATGGCGCCACCTGGGATGCGGTCGAATCGAGTGTGTCGCTGCAATGGAAGAGTGACTTCATTTGTTGGGACAGCGATCCTTGGGACACGTTCATTGAGCACGTCTGCACCGCATTTGGCGCGAGATGCTCAGTACGGCGAGCCAGAAGTGTCCATTTTGAGCTGCTCGCCATTTATATAAAATGTAGCACGTTCAATAGAACAGTATGAAAACGTTATTTTTACAGAACGCAACACGTTCAGTAGAACAGTATGAGCGAGCAGCATACACTTTGTTAGTTTCTGAACTGGGAGCTGAGCAGATATGGGAATACCCCACCTTTAAAGTGAAGCCATTCCGTTCTAAAAAGTCATAAGTCTAAGTCCTTGTTTGGCAGTAAGAGAGTTAAGAAAAAGAAACGAAAACCGGCTTTTATTAAATAATTCATTAATTCCGACAGCACTTCACGCTTTAGTCATTATGTTAGTACTAGGATAGTTGTTGTAAAAAGTAAAGTAAAGTACCCCCGTCACGCCAAATGGCGTATAGGGAATATGGTGTTAGTGGCCATAAATTTTACAGACCATCGGCACATGATTTTTGGGGTAATGTGGTCGGTATTACGCCCGTGTCACTTTACTTTCTCAGAAAAAAAAATCCAGTACCCATTAAAGGCTAGGTGAACCTGGAAGCCGTCGGTTGCGATCGAACCCTACCTCTTGTCCTTTGTAACAGTGGTTGTAGCTTTAATATATTATAGAGGTGTCTCAGTGATAAGCTCCCCTACTATTAGAATAATAATTGGCTTTCTTTTGTAGGTAGATGAACTACAGCGTTACAAGAGTTCACTCGAGAATGAATCTAGCGTTTGTTATGACTGATTAGTCGTGTTCTAGAATGTCCCTCACATCCATATCTCTATCCATTGTTCTTTCGAGCCGAAGACGGCACATAGGGCAGAACTACAATCTCAAAAACAGAAACCTTGCGTGCCAAAGTGGCACATATTGCAGAGATCACTGCTCTAAAATGAATGGCGCTGTTTCCATAACAATACTTTTTACAATGACAGCTTGTCAAGCCATTGATCAACCTCCTTAATCCCCTTTTACGACATGCCTGGAAGGTCACAGTGTCACTATTCTTTACCTCCCTCATAATGAGGCCCCGGTAACACACGGGATACATCCACATCGAGAATATATTTTGTTGGATGATGAGGCTGATGTTGGTGCGCTTGTTATGGCTACATTTTTGCGTCCTTTCTTTTCTTTGCCACGGGTCTGGTCTCTTTTCCCTCTTCATGCTAATCTTTACTAACACACGCCATTTATGTCTACCTATAGCACTTGTTTCGGTTGGCTTACCACGGCAACAGCCGGGGTTCGTACCCTGGCGAGGACACCTGGGTTTTACTAATTCCCTAAAAATTAGTGGGAGCCGCGATAGCTCAGTGGTTAGTGAACTTGACTACTACGGACAAGGGGTAGGGTTCGATCCCAACCGACGGCTCCGGGTTCACCCAGCCTTAAATGGGTACCGGATTTTTTCTGGGAAAGTAAAGCAGCACGGGCGTAATACCGACCACATTACCCCAAAAATCATGTGCTGAAGGTCTGTAAAATATAGGGTCACTAACACCATATTTCCCTATACGCCACTTGGCGTGACGGGGGGTACTTTACTTTACTTTACTATAGCACTTGTTTCCACATTTGTAATATTCACAATAATCATCATTTTTTGGCCATGTAATGAGAAACGAACAGCTGGAACATATTGTGACAACTGGGAAAGTTGAGGGACAAAGACATATAGGGAAGCAAAGAGAAAAGATGCCAGGCAGCTTAAGAGAATGGCTTGGCAGAAAGTCAACAACAGAAATGATAAATAACTGTCGAGATCGAAATTTGTGGAGACACATGATCACCAACGCCAGCAGGCATGGTACTTGATGATGATGAATGTTGACGTTCAGCTGCATCACACTGATCACCCAGTACAATCGTAGTTGTTGTCGTTAGTATACGAGGTGTTGTGAGTTTACAACCAAATGCTGCAACAACATGTTGACCTGAGGAGTTCAGTGACCATCATTTGTATATTTCGTTCGCCCTCGAATCTACAAGACTGGAGTTACTTTCTGTTGCTTGGTTAACTTGGAGTTGTCAACAAAGAATATGCTAATGATTACTCAACCATGGGAACATTAGGCTAACAAAAACTATACTTTTTCTGTACATAATATGTTTGTACAGCTCTTTAGAAAGAGATGTATTCTCGCTGTATGTATCAAATGCATTATTTCCACTAGATTGTTCTCCATAATCTTAGCGAGGCTAGAGTTTTTGGTTCCTTCTTGACACGACTGGAACTTCTGCATTTTTTTTTTTTTTTTTAGTTTTAGCTTTATTCTTCGGAAACTAGTTTTTCCCCCTCATTTTTTTGCGAGATTAGAGGTTTCGGCTTACTCTTGGCGAGATAAGAGTTTTCGCCTTACTCTTGGCGAGATAAGAGTTTTCGCCTTACTCTTGGCAAGATAAGAGTTTTCGCCTTACTCTTGGCGAGATAAGAGTTTTCGCCTTACTCTTGGCGAGATAAGAGTTTTCGCCTTATTCTAGGCTAGGCAGATCAACAACATTCTCTGTCTTTTAAATGCTATCAGTGAAGAATTTAATTTTTAAAAATGTTAGTGACGCTTGCATAAAACTACTGTAGTAGGAAATTGATCAGAAGTATCGCTGAGGATCGCTGCTGCTGATGAGATCTGCTGATGAGGATCGTGTACTGTTGATGAGGTCTGCTGCTGAGGATCGCCCGCTGCTGAGGAGGTCTACTGTCGCGGATAACCTGCTGCTCTGAAACGCCTGCTACTGAGGATCAAACTGCTGTTGAGTAGGTCTGCTGCTGGTGAGGGCTGCTGCTGAGGAGACATGCTGCTGATATGGGCTGCCGCTGATGAAACCTCCTGCTGAGGAAGTCTGCCCAGAAAGCTACGCCAGCATCTTCAAGGTTAAAATAATACATCGAGCACAGCCTTTAGGATGTAATCATTTTATACCCTGACGGCTCGTCAACGCCCACACAGATTATGACCCTCGCGTACGCCTCCATGTCTACAGCACCAATTATCAGCGCCCTCAGACACCTAGAACAAACAACCTATACACATACACGGACGCGCGATCAGACTCCTGCTCCTACAGGCGTCCGATGATACAGAACTGAGTCAATATTTGTCCGCTCATGATCAGTCTATATCAACAAACTTCCGCGCAGACCGGCACTAGAACGTTCCAGAAAAATAATCTCTCGTATTGACTTGTTCCCAGATCGCAATATTATCTCACACACAAGCAGTAAACATAATTACGCCGTAAATAAAAACAACAAACGAACTTGGTGATATTGGCCAGGGAAGGGAAATAACTGATTAATAAAAGAAAAGTATAAATATTTGATAAGCTCGTTCATGGAACAGATATTAATTCTTAAGTAAATTATTCTCCAGCCTGGTCGGGTACATATTTAGATATAAATCCTTCTTGGTGTAATCACATTTACGTGTACTTTGTAAACAAAAATTTGTGCAATCGAGAAAACGTAAAATAATTGATTTTGTTTTAACTTGTATGCATGTATTTTATTTGTGCTGAGATGTTTAGTTTGTCTTGTGTGTATATGTCCACCGTGCATATATTTGATGCTATAGAAACGATGTTATATCAGTGGCTGGGCTGTCACACTTAATTTTATTTATCGTTTACTGCTCAATTATGGTTGTGATATGAGATGAAGGGGAAGTTCTAACTATACAATGAGTTTTTGGTTTTTTTTTAAATCAGCGATGGTTGTTTTAATGGAAACATTTACTTGGTAAATAGAAGTGCCATAAGCAGAAACTGTTGAATAATTAAAACATGTCGCAGAGTTACTTCAGAGGCAATGCAAATTCAACACAAGATCTGATCACTCACACAATCTGTTTACATATAAACGCTGTCCACACATGAAATCTATCCACGTATACAATTTGGTCACACATGAAATCTGGCCAAACATGAAATTTTGAACACATATGAAATTTGGTCACACATGAAATCTGGCCAAACATGAAATGTGACTTAACAAATAAATCTAGTCAAAAATTGAATCTCACCGTACATGAAATCTGGGAACATGAAGTCTGTCCGCACATGAAATCTGGCCAAACATGAAATCTGGCCAAACATGAAATCTGGCCAAACATGAAATCTGTCAACATAGAAAATCTGGCCAAACATGAAATCTGTTTGCACACGATATGGCAAAACATTAAATTTGTCCACACTTGAAATCTGTCGAAACATGAAAACAGTCCAAACATGAAACCTTGCCAAAGATATAATCTGTCCACAAATAAGATCTGGCTAAACATGAAATAAAAGGAAAAATGCTAACAGACAATAAAGATATTATAGATAGATGGCAGGAATATAAAACAGAACTATTTCATGATCAAAGGGACAAGAAACCAGTTATAAAATGTACATCAGGCGATCAAATCTTAAAATCTGAGGTGAAACAAGCTATAAAAACAATTAAAAAGGGAAAAGCAGCAGACCTGACAGCATACAGATAGAGATGATACATGCACTAGAAGATTTTGGCATTGAAGTGATTACAGACATATGTAACGACATATACCACACAGGATACATACCAAATGAACTAAAAGCATCAACTTTCATTGCATTGTCTAAAAAGAAGGGTGCAGTTGAATGCAGTGACTTTAGAACAATAAGCCTAATGAGCCATGTTACAAAAATATTGCTAAATGTTATACAAGGAAGGATTCAGAATAAAATCAATACTGAATTTGATGAGCAGCAATTTGGATTTAGGAAAAATAGCGGGACAAAAGAAGCCATATTCTGCATGAGAACATTAATAGAAAAGTACACAGAAGTAAACAAACCAATATATGCCTGCTTCATAGACAACACCAAAGCTTTTGATAGAGTACACCACAAACAACTTATAGAATGCCTAAAAGAAATACATCTAGATGATATGGACATATGACTAATATGTAATCTATTTGGTTATTTGGTTATGGAAGGCCCCGGTATCACTACAAACGAATTAAAATCCATAATTGCTCAACCGCCCGTGCCAGCGTAATCATCCGAATCTCATCTCCCAAACAAAGAAAAGTAACTGTAGTCCCCATCGTAGCAGTCTCAGAACACGCCAAAAGACATAAGGCGAAACCGCGCAGAAAGTGAACACAGCCCACTTTTCCCTGTCATACGATATCATCAGTCATCGAAAGCAATTGGAATATCGAAACACGATCAAAACGGATGAGACACAGCTCACGGTGTGCACAGAGCACTTAACTCAGTAGCTCCTGCAACAAGCCGGACTTGGAATATGAGGAAACTGCAACAAGGAACACTTTTCATGCATAGCCTTCAATTATTCCCGTCGCCTATCCACCATATACCGGGAGTTCACGTCCTCTTGAAAATGATGATCGTCACATTTTTAAAAATGTAGAGCGTTTGAAGATGTTAGGCCATTGTTGTTGAACTCCAATTCCGAACATATAGATGTAATCTATACTGGCAGCAAACAGCAATAATAAAATATAACAAAGAGAACTCTACACCCATTGATACAAAAAGAGGAGTAAGACATGGATGCATACGATCACCAAGCTTCTTCAATCTATACACTGAACAAATCTTTAAAAACACCATAGAGATGTCAGGCCTACACATTAATGGAAAGATAATCAATAACCTAAGATATGCTGACGATACTGTACTACTAGCAAAAAATCTTAAAGACCTACAACAATTACTTAATGAAATAAACATGACAAGCAAAAATATGGACTAGATATGAATATAAAAAAAACTAAAACTATGATCATAAACAAAGAAAATACTCAAAACTCACAAATGGATATCAAAATTGAAGGAATAGACCTGGAGACAGTTCAGAACTACACCTACCTTGGACATACTATAAACAGTGATGGAAAATGTACAACTGAAATAAATAAAAGAATAGGAATGACAAAAAGCAATTTTAATGTCATGAAGAACATACTAACATCAAAACAAATAACTCCAGGGCTAAAAGTAAGAATGGAAAATTGTAACATATTTTCAATATTCCAGTAAGTTGCAGAAACATGGACATTAGACACACAAAAAAACAGAACAGAAAATTAAAGTCTTTGGAATTTGGATTTGTAGAAGAATAGGTAGAATTCGATGGAAAGAAAATGAAAACAAACGATGAAGTTATACAAGACAACTAAAAAACGAAAAGAGAACTACTAACCACAATTAAAACAAGACAAATGCAATTTGTTTGGCATGGTAAAAGATACAACAGCTTAATAAAAGTAATATTGGAAGGGAAAATATAAGGTCAAACAGACAGAGACAGACCAAGACTAACATGGACGAGTAACATCAAAAGATGGACAAGTCAACCTTTGACAATATGTACCATCAAAGCAAGAGACATAGCTGAATGGCGCTCCGTGGTAGCCAACCTTCGATGCGGAGACGGCACTCAGTGATGATGATGATCATGATACCAGGCAGACGATGTCTAAGTCATTAAGTTAACCTATTGATGTAACATAGTGAGGATTATCTCACTTTTAGGCGGTAGAATTAGTTTTTCACCAATATCATGCTTCACCAATATCATGCGTCACCAACATCATGCGTCACCAATATCATGCTTCACCAATATCATGCGTCACCAATATCATGCGTCAACCAATATCATGCGTCACCAATATCATGCGTCACCAACATCATGCGTCACCAATATCATGCGTCACCAATATCATGCGTCACCAATATCATGCGTCACCAACATCATGCGTCACCAACATCATGCGTCACCAATATCATGCGTCACCAACATCATGCGTCACCAACATCATGCGTTACCAATATCATGCGTCACCAACATCATGCGTCACCAACATCATGCGTCACCAATATCATGCGTCACCAACATCATGCGTCACCAATATCATGCGTCACCAACATCATGCGTCACCAACATCATGCGTCACCAACATCATGCGTCACCAACATCATGCGTCACCAACATCATGCGTCACCAACATCATGCGTCACCAACATCATGCAGTTTTCCAGATGTATCAGTCACGACATGTAAGCCTATCGCCATCATGTTTGGATTGCTATGTGACAAGAATGTTGCCAATGTCGGCTGTCTCACAAGATTTCCTTTCATTGCTGGAAATAAGATACATCCATTTGTTTCCTATCGGCAAGAACATGTGTCAAATGCTTATATAGAAGACTTCATAGACTCACTTGATACGAAGTCGAGAGGGGGATAGTGTTACTGGGTAAAGCACTATCTCCATATTCCGTGCCCAGGCAGAGTAGGCAAAGTGAAATGAGAAAGAAAGCACCGATGTTTAAACTTGGCACATGGAACGTAAGGACCTTGTGCCCTGGACTTGTTGTAACCAACTTAACTGTCCTGCAACGTGCTAAGACCCCAACAATCATGTCGATGCTCAGATGTCGAAGACTAAGATGGCTGGGGCATGTCCAGCGAATGGAAGAAAAGCGCATCACCAAGCACATACTATATGGTGAACTAATACACGGAACAAGGCAAATCGGCAGACCTAAACTACGATATAGAGATATCTGTAAACCATCTCTGAATGACTTCTCCATCTGTGGAAATAACTGGGAACATCTGGCGAGTGATCGCGCATCATGGAGAGCATGTATTGGTTATTGTTATTGGTTATTGGTTATGGAAGGCCTCGGTATCACTGCAAACGAATTAAAATCCATAATTGCTCAACCGCCCGTGCCAGTGGAATCATCCGAATTACTAACACATCTCCAAAACAAAGAAAGGTAACTGTAGTCCCCACCGTAGCAGTCTCAGCACACGCCAAAAGACATAAGGCGAAACCGCGCAGAAAGTGAACACAGGCAACTGTTCCCTGTCATACGATATTATCATTCATCGTAAACAAGCGGGATATCGAAACAGGATCAAAACGGATGAGATACACGGCTCATGGTGTGCACAGAGCACTTAACTCAGTAGCTCCTGCAACAAGCCGAGGAAACTGCAAGAAGGAACCCTTTTCAGACATAGTCTTCAATGGTTCCTGCCGCCTATCCACCATATACCATGCACAAGGAATGGTATAACATCATTTGAGACTGTGCTAAGGAAGAGAAAAGGATGGAAAACCCTGTGGGCCTGACTTGTTCATTCTGTGACCGCGTATTTTTGTCAAACAGTGGTAGAATTAGCCACAAGAGAAGCTGTTCGACAAAAACAGAACCTCAAAAAAATAAACAATAGCCGTCTGACCAGACGAAAAGGGCAATATATAGACTCACTCGACAAAACGTTTTGAAAAGCCTACATTGTCATGTTTGGATCAATTGTTTTCTTATTAACAAGCGCCTTACTTCCTAATTAGCACAAATGATTCGGTAGATACTTTAAATAAAAGTATTTTATTATTTCATTTCCTTGTTATCGTTGACATTATAATATAAGATACGATCAACGTATTGACTGTGCATTAACAATAATATGATACTGGCACGAGCTTGTTACCATTTGTTTAAAGCGCTAGAAGGAAACGTTTGATAGATATATAATATTTATAAGGGTAGTCATGTGTTTAACAAAACAAAGCAACAACAAAAAACTGATGTTTATTGAAGCAACAAAAACAAATACAGTTTGGGTTGTATGTGATTCCTGATTTGTAAAGATCGAAGGCGCTGGCTATTAATTTTAAATTCTTATTGATCTATCGATGTTACCAATTGATTTTTCACACATTTGAGAAACAATCTAACATCGATTATATGCATATCGCTTATTTATAGAATGGTAATGTCAAATATTAACTCCACGCGACCCAATATGTTCTTGTTGATGTGAGGAAGGGCACAAAAACATCAGATGGCCGAGACTTTTTTTAAACAAATTCAAAGAAAGTAAACACAGACGTGTAGTGAGCAATCAAACAAATACGAATATAATAAATAATATATAAATAACCTTTTTACCAGAGCTGGCAGACAAAGAGGCAGGTATGGCCCCAAACTAATCAGATTACTGTCTGTAGTGGTCGAGACTGATACGTTCAGTTGCAAACTACAAGATTTTGAATAAGTGATTACTATAGGATCGCATTGATTTGCCGAACATTACCAGCAATTAAACCCTTCGATCTCATTTGTTTATCGGGTACACGGCAGCTACACATCGTGTACACGACAGCTACACAAACTTCAAAACAAACACTTCCAAATGTTCATCTATCCTCTTTATATCTTTCCTTTTCTTCATCACTTTCTTTATGCTCCACGACCCCTTCTTTGTATACACAGTCCCTCAAATGCACGTGAGGCTGCTACCGCCCCCTGGACCGCTACAACGGTCCCTTCCCAAGGGGACGGCAGCGCCCACTTTAGGAACCGCTGGTGTATATGAACGACGATCTTCAGTCAACAATAAAGTGAATATCATAATAAGAGTTCCGGGCACGTGGTAGATAGTTCCAGAACAGAAATCGCTGACATGTTCAGGAGGGGAGGTAACTTTGCATCGGACAGTTCCGGTTCAAGATGTGACAAAGATGGGGCTGTAGCAGTAGTAGTAGTAGTAGCAGTAGTAATAGTAGTCGTAGTAGTAGTAGCAGTATTAATAGTAGTAATAGTAGTAATCGTTGCAGCAGTAGTAGTAGCAGTAGTAGTAATAGTAGTAGTAGTAGTAGTAGTAATAATAGTAGTAGTAGTAATAGTAGTAGTAGTAGTAATAGTAGTAGTAGTAGCAGCAGCAGTAGTAATAGTAGTAATAGTAGTAATAGTAGTAATTGTTGCAGCAGTAGTAGTAGCAGTAGTAGTAGTAATAGTAGTAGTAGTAGTAGTAGTAGTAATAGTAGTAGTAGTAGTAGCAGTAGTAATAGTAGTAATAGTAGTAATTGTTGCAGCAGCAGTAGTAGTAATAGTAGTAGCAGTAGTAGTAATAATAGTAGTAGTAGTAGTAGTAGTAGTAATAGTAGTAGTAGTAAAAGTAGTAGTAAAAGTAGTAGTAGTATTAGTAGTAGTAGTAGTAGTAGTAATAGTAGTAGTAGTAGTAGTAATAGTAGTAGTAGTAGTAGTAGTAATAGTAGTAGTAGTAGTAATAGTAGTAGTAGTAATAGTTGTTGTAGTAATAGTAGTAGTAGTAGTAGTAGTAGTAGTAGTAGTAATAGTAGTAGTAGTAGTAGTAGTAGTAGTAGTAGTAATAGTTGTAGTAGTAATAGTAGTAGTAGTAGTAGTAAAAGTAGTAGTAGTAATAGTAGTAGTAGTAGTAGTAATAGTAGTAGTAGTAGTAGTAACAATAGTAGTAGTAGCAGTAGCAATAGTAGTAGTAGGTGCAGCAGTAGTAGTAGTAGCAGTAGTCATAGCAGTAGTAGCAGTAGTATTAGTAGTAGAAGTAGTAGTTGTTGTGTGTAATTGTTGCTGTAGCAGTGGTACTAGTAGATGCTACAGAAGCTAATAAAACATTCATTAGATGATGCAAGAGTAGTCCATAGAATCAAAAGAAGGAAACAAGTTGAGAGAACTTATTGTCCTAGATGGCAGTGTCTAAACGAGTGAACGGAAGATTGTGACGTCACCGGAAGACCTCTATGAAGGATTGTTGTTTTTGGCGGTGTCTGAAGTACGGAGCGATTGGGCCTGTTAGCCGTCGTTCCGCTGCAAAATGTGTAAATAGAAATGTGTAAAGATGTTAGTAAGGGTAAAGATGTAAATTAGAAACATTGGAATCGGGGCTACTGTCAGCTGCGACTTGACAAGAATTGTAACCACTTCCGCAAACGTTTGTTGTCATGTACAGACCGGTAATAAGACTAATAACAACACTCCACACGAGACGCCATCTTAAACTACAGCCTCCGGAAGTGAAATAATGAAGTTAATATTCAGCCACAGAAACGATGTCAGTGCAGTAAATGCCTCCCCCCACCACCACCCCAGCTTTCCTTCTCTCATCGCTCTAGCCTTCTCTTATTTCTAATTTCTCTCGTCTTCTTTTTATCTCATTTTTGCTGTAACCTGTTTCACCGTTCAACTATTGCTGCAGACATAGAATGACAGGAGTCGGAAACAAGGCTGTGTTCTTGAGGTTTTTGCTGGTTCCCATTGTTCGTAATGCAGGCTTTCCTTACGTAGACCGAACTTTCGTTCTTTAGCTTTTGGTTCAGTCTAGCGATAGTGATGGTCTAGCGGTAGTGACTGGTCTAGCGGTAGTGACTGGTCTAGCGGTAGTGATGGTCTAGCGGTAGTGACTGGTCTAGCGGTAGTGACTGGTCTAGCGGTAGTGATGGTCTAGCGGTAGTGATGGTCTAGCGGTAGTGACTGGTCTAGCGGTAGTGATGGTCTAGCGGTAGTGACTGGTCTAGCGGTAGTGATGGTCTAGCGGTAGTGATGGTCTAGCGGTAGTGACTGGTCTAGCGGTAGTGATGGTCTAGCGGTAGTGACTGGTCTAGCGGTAGTGACTGGTCTAGCGGTAGTGACTGGTCTAGCGGTAGTGATGGTCTAGCGGTAGTGACTGGTCTAGCGGTAGTGACTGGTCTAGCGGTAGTGATGGTCTAGCGGTAGTGACTGGTCTAGCGGTAGTGACTGGTCTAGCGGTAGTGACTGGTCTAGCGGTAGTGATTGGTCTAGTGGTAGTGATGGTCTAGCGGTAGTGACTGGTCTAGCGGTAGTGACTGGTCTAGCGGTAGTGATGGTCTAGCGGTAGTGACTGGTCTAGTGGTAGTGATGGTCTAGTGGTAGTGATGGTCTAGTGGTAGTGACTGGTCTAGTGGTAGTGACTGGTCTAGTGGTAGTGATGGTCTAGCGGTAGTGATGGTCTAGCGGTAGTGATGGTCTAGCGGTAGTGACTGGTCTAGCGGTAGTGACTGGTCTAGTGGTAGTGATGGTCTAGCGGTAGTGATGGTCTAGCGGTAGTGACTGGTCTAGTGGTAGTGATGGTCTAGCGGTAGTGATGGTCTAGCGGTAGTGACTGGTCTAGCGGTAGTGACTGGTCTAGTGGTAGTGATGGTCTAGCGGTAGTGATGGTCTAGCGGTAGTGATGGTCTAGCGGTAGTGACTGGTCTAGTGGTAGTGATGGTCTAGCGGTAGTGATGGTCTGGTGGTAGTGATGGTCTAGCGGTAGTGATGGTCTAGCGGTAGTGACTGGTCTAGTGGTAGTGATGGTCTAGCGGTAGTGACTGGTCTAGCGGTAGTGATGGTCTAGCGGTAGTGACTGGTCTAGTGGTAGTGATGGTCTAGCGGTAGTGACTGGTCTAGCGGTAGTGATGGTCTAGCGGTAGTGACTGGTCTAGCGGTAGTGACTGGTCTAGCGGTAGTGATGGTCTAGCGGTAGTGACTGGTCTAGCGGTAGTGACTGGTCTAGCGGTAGTGATGGTCTAGCGGTAGTGACTGGTCTAGCGGTAGTGACTGGTCTAGCGGTAGTGACTGGTCTAGCGGTAGTGATGGTCTAGCGGTAGTGACTGGTCTAGCGGTAGTGACTGGTCTAGCGGTAGTGATGGTCTAGCGGTAGTGACTGGTCTAGCGGTAGTGACTCGTCTAGCGGTAGTGATGGTCTAGCGGTAGTGACTGGTCTAGCGGTAGTGACTGGTCTAGCGGTAGTGATGGTCTAGCGGTAGTGATTGGTCTAGCGGTAGTGATGGTCTAGAGGTAGTGACTGGTCTAGCGGTAGTGACTGGTCTAGCGGTAGTGACTGGTCTAGCGGTAGTGACTGGTCTAGCGGTAGTGACTGGCAGCTCGCAGCTGCTAGAGTCTGTGAAGCCTCTTTTATAAGGACATGTTACAATGTCTTGCTCTAAATCACAAATCCGAGATCTGTTCATACATGTTGTGCATGTTTATGTTGTCCTTCTCTTGCTCCTATTTTCCATCCACTGCTTTCAAATTCGTTTTCACAGCTTCTTTTAACTTCTTTGAAGCCCCGGGCTTAGTTGGACTGCTGAAGGCAAGTTTGTCTGCCTTAGTTGGACTGCTGAAGGCAAGTTTGTCTGCCTTAGTTGGACTGCTGAAGGCAAGTTTGTCTGCCTTAGTTGGACTGCTGAAGGCAAGTTTGTCTGCCTTTGCCTCTACAATGTCTCAGTGGATCCTCTTCACAGCAGAACCAATCCTACATCAGTTGTACCATTTTTTTCCTGTATGAGAATACAATGTTTGAGAACTGATATAAAGAAGGAGACACCTCACTTCTCTTTGTCTTGCCATTTGTGGAGACATGGTTTCTTTATTGTTTAAAGTGTTCATGACAGTGTGAAATGTCTATGTATATAAAAATAAAGATTAATATGATCAAATGTGACGGTTATTTAAGTAATAAAAGGATACAAATACAGACAATATTGAAGAATGTCAAAGGCTGAGAGTTATATACAAATGAAAGGATGATGTCAACATTCGAAAGCGAGTTAACCGCATAAAACAAACCTGTTGTAAGAAACATGGAAAAGATCTCACATTAAAACAATAAAAATGAACTTGCAATTGGTTTCATCTGAGAAAGATAATGAAATCATAATTGACGTGGAGAGCAGGGAGTACATTGATTGTCCAGATACAAACTAGTAACAAATGTGAATTAGGCCGCCTTGTTCAATGTTGTTTTTTTTAATCACCGTCTACCACCCCCTCGACATCCCAGAGATAAAAACAAAAAACCTTGACCTCACGTGGGATTGGGCCGACGACTCCCAGTTGGTCCCAACAAGGGGCAGTAATTACAAATACCACTACAGCTACATGTGTATGGACCCCGGCGTAACCGGAGTTCATTGACCTCATTGTTTTGCATGTCAAAGCCCACAATTAGCAGCAATCAAGATGTCTACCAGCAAGCAACAACCTGACCCCATAGCAACCGTTGCTAGTGCAAGTGTTTGGAATCACATCTTCACTCATGTAAAGTGACATCAAATAAATAAACAGCTTATTCTTCAGACCACAGACCTTAAATAGAAGAACGGTATATACAATGACTTGTGTTTACCGGTATGGCGAGTTCTCTTTTTTAACAGTTGATCTTTCATAATCTTGGACATGCTGGACTAACTGACAACGACAAGATTTAACTTTGGCATCAAATGCTTATGTTTGCAGTTTGCGTAGTCTTCTAATTCTTCATCCAGTAACCATGGAGGTCTCTGTAGCGCTACTGACAGGCTTAATCGACATTCTCTTCTGATCTCTGAAGCCATTCTTTGTGACTACACGAAGTCGAGACTTGTTCATTCTGGAGCTTTAATTTCCAATCTCTTTCACTAATTCCGTAACAGCGTGAAAAAAGCCAAAACCTACCCAGGAACAGATATTAATTCAGATCACAATCCTGTAATGATTAAAATGAAAATCAAACTAAAGAGAAACAATCAAAAGTCTAATTCATCAACAAATCCTCTAGATATAACAGTGTAATAGAGTAAGCTAGTGAAAACATGGGAGCAGGTAACTTAGTCGTTACCCGTTCCTTTAACGGACAATAGCAGTAACATATGGTAGCGACCATCAGTAGTTTGGATATAAATTTAAAGTATGGAAAATTCCAGCCGGAATAACAAGTTAAGGGAATACAAGTTTTTAGTAGGGATAGGGACACCCACCGAGGAATTATACTGGGACATAACAAGGACACCCACTAAGATACGGTAGGAAAATCCAGAATTACTGGACACGATAATGAGTTAAAGAATGGAAATTTCCAATTCAACCAAGTTTGTGGAAGTGAGAGTATGCACATGACAATAGCATACATTGACCCCATGACATTGGCCGTCTGATAAATAAGTTGTCATCCAACTACCAGGATAGGTCATTGTCATGAGGTAATCATTAATTTAAATAGGGTATAGAGATTTCATGAAAACAAAGTGTTATCGTCAAATCTGGGGAATGGTTCAAGTTTCGGACACAGAGTGATGAGAGTTGACCGACTCCAAGTGATCAGAAAGGTTGCCATTTGTCACTTTGCGACAATTTAAAAAACAAGCTGTGTACAACTTAAAGATAAGATGTGTACCACTTAAAGATAAGCTGTGTGCCACTTAAAGATAAGATTTGTGCCACTTAAATATAAGATGTGTGCCACTTAAAGATAAGATGTGTGCCTCTTAAATATAAGCTGTATACAACTTAAAGATAAGCTGTGTACAACTTAAAGATAAGCTGTGTGGCACTTAAAGATAAGATATGTGCCACTTAAAGATAAAATGTGTGCCACTTATACTGTGTACAACTTAAAGATAAGCTATGCGCCACTTAAAGATAAGATGTGTGCCACCTAAAGATAAGATGTGTACAACTTAAAGATAAGCTGTGTACCACATAAAAATAAGATGTGTGACACTTAAAGATAAGCTCTGTACAACATAAAGATAAGATGAGTGTCACTTAAAATAAGCTATGTACAACTTAAAGATAAGATGTGTGCCACTTAAAGATAAGCTGTGCGCCACTTAAAGATAAGATGTGTGCCAATTAAAGATAAGCTGTGCGACTCTTAAAGATAAGTTGTGCGCCACTTAAAGACAAGGTGGGTGCCATTTAAAGATAAGATGTGTACAACTTAAAGAGAAGCTGTGTGCCACTTAAAGATAGGATGTGTGCCACTTAAAAAATAAAATGTGTACAACTTAAAGATAAGCTGTGTACAACTTAAAGATAAGCTGTGTGCTACTTAAAGATAAGCTGTGTACAACTTAAAGATAGGCTGTGTGCTACTTAAAGATAAGCTGTGTACAACTTAAAGATAAGATGTGTACAACTTAAATATAAACTGTGTACAACTTAAAGATGAGATGTGTACAACTTAAAGATATGTTGTGTGCTACTTAAAGATAAGATGTGTGCTACTTAAAAATAAGCTGTGTACAACTTAAAGATAAGCTGTGTGCTACTTAAAGATAAGATGTGTGCTACTTAAAGAAAGCTGAGTGCCACTTAAAGATAAGATGTGTGCAACTTAAAGATAAGCTGTGTACAACTTAAAGATAAGCTGTGTGCCACTTAAAGATAAGATGTGTGCCAATTAAAGATAAGCTGTATGGCACTTAGAGATAAGATGTTTGCCACTTAAAGATAAGATGTGTGCCACTTAAAGATAAGCTGTGTACAACTTAAAGATAAGCTGTGTACAACTTAAAGATAAGCTATGTGCCACTTAAAGATAAGCTGTGTGCCACTTAAAAATAAAATGTGTACAACTTAAAGATAAGCTGTGTACAACTTAAAGATAGGCTGTGTGCTACTTAAAGATAAGCTGTGTACAACTTAAAGATAGGCTGTGTGCTACTTAAAGATAAGCTGTGTACAACTTAAAGATAAGATGTGTACAATTTGAAGATAAACTATGTACAACTTAAAGATGAGATGTGTACAACTTAAAGGTAAGATAAACTGATAAAGAAAAGATTAACTACTCTGTGACAAAATCTGATAAAGAAAAGATTGACTACTCTGTGATAAAAACTGATAAAGAAAAGATTGACTACTCTGTGATAAAAACTGATAAAGAAAAGATTGACTACTCTGTGACAAAAACTAATAAAGAAAAGATTGACTACTCTGTGACAAAATCTGATAAAGAAAAGATTGACTACTCTGTGATAAAAACTGATAAAGAAAAGATTGACTACTCTGTGATAAAAACTGATAAAGAAAAGATTGACTAATCTGTGACAAAAACTGATACAGAAAAGATTGACTACTCTGTGACAAAAACTGATAAAAAAAAAGATTGATTACTCTATGATAAAAAGTGATAAAGAAAAGATTGACTACTCTGTGACAAAAACTGATAAAGAAAAGATTGACTACTCTGTGATAAAAACTGATAAAGAAAAGATTGACTACTCTGTGACAAAAACTGATAAAGAAAAGATTGACTGCTCTGTGATAAAAACTGATAAAGAAAAGATTGACTACTCTGTGACAAAAACTGATAAAGAAAAGATTGACTACTCTGTGACAAAAACTGATAAAGAAAAGCTTGATTACTCTGTGACAAAAACTGATAAAGAAAAGATTGACTACTCTGTGACAAAAACTGATAAAGAAAAGATTGACTACTCTGTGACAACAACTGATAAAGAAAAGATTGACTACTCTGTGACAAAAACTATCTCAAATTAAATTTCCAAGGAAATCATCAACTCTTCTCTCAAGTCAGGATACTCCTAACCTCTACGTTCTTTGTACTAACAGGTACAAATGTGAACTCTAAATCATGTAGATGGAAAGGACATGCCATGGAGACTAAATACAACAGTAATACATTCACAAATTCTGCCTGATTAAACCAACTAAATAATTCTAACAGTGCTGAAAATGAACGAAAACTCGCATGTCAGTTTAACTCATGAATGAAAAAGTTCAAACGTCATAATAGTCTTAAAAGAACAATAATGGAGAATATAGTTCATGAAATGTGGAGAAGGGGTGGTCTAGAAGACAATGGAAGATCTCCCTACAAACTACATCCACCGATGCGGGCTGTACAGCTGAAGAGCTAGAAACACGTCGGCTGGCAGTCTAAGAGCAACGTTTTCCTCTGGACAGGCATCATGATAATGAACCTTAAATGTCCCGGAAACCACCCCTGGGTACCCTACAGAGTGGTAACCATTCATTTAGTGCCCAATTTAGTAGATTTCCAATTTGTCATGTTCTTTTTCTCCTCTGCGTTCAATTGCTGCTGTCAACTTAGGCTCGCTGGTAAACATCTATATTTTTTAATGAAATAAAAGTGCAACAAAGCTGTTTTTATCTGTGGAAACATATCGAGCAAACCTGCTAATAAAAGTGGTCATGGAGAACGAGTTATTCTATAATGCAACAATTTTGTTGCAATAACGTTTCATTCTTATTGATGAAGTCTGAGCGGACAGTCCCGAGACGCCTCGTGCTAATCTCGATATTTAATGGCTATCTTACAATGTTACCGGTGGGACATCAACGGAGGATGCATCGGCAATGGTCATAAAAGCATTAATGGTAACATTAATAATTATATTAGTGCATAAATGGCGTGATAGAAAGAAGAGTCTGAATTATAACTGTTTCGAAAGAATTAATATTTTGGGAAATGTGGACAAATAAAAACACTATCTGGTAAAAAAAAAAAATGTATGTTTCAACTCTCTTGCTTTAGTTTCTACAATCACAGTCAATTTCCGAAGTAAACATTATTTTTTAAAAATAAAAATAGACAGATAACAAAATGTTTCTAGATATTACAATATGGGCATGCATAGGCCTATTAGACACTCGTGAACAACCAGCAAATACGTTCTCGTTATGTGCACTACATATGGGATATATGGGCACAAGGGCAAATAATTTTGTGGGCTGAGAATTGTCGTGTATGCGCCAGAAATGTCCTTCTGCTATTCCACAAATGTCTAATAAAAGTTTTCTTTTTTTTGTTCATGAAAGCAACAAACAACAAAAAAACAACAACAAACAACAACAAACAACAACAAACAAAGGTAAGAGGCTGAATATTATCTGTAGACTACACTAAAACAAAACAATAACTAAACTTTGAAAAACAGGTAAACACAATGTATATGAGGAGACTAGTTACTGGGGGACATATTTAAATATAATGTTATCAAATAGTGCTTAGGCAATTAATTCAAGACAAAATACTTTGACCCGCAAGCAAAACAGCAAATATCGATAATGCCAAACTCACAGGGTCTATCTGTAAGTAAAGTAAAGGTTCCCTCTACGCCCTTGCTAGTCTATCTGTAAGTAAAGTAAAGGTTCCCTCTACGCCCTTGCTAGTCTATCTGTAAGTAAAGTAAAGGTTCTCTCTACGTCTTGAATGTCTATTTATAAGTAAAGTAAAAGTTCTCTCTATGTCTTGCTAGTCTATCTGTAAGTAAAGGTTCCCTCTACGTCTTGCTAGTCTATCTGTAAGTAAAGGTTCTCTCTACGTCTTGCTAGTCTATCTGTAAGTAAAGGGTCTCTCTACGTTTTGCTAGTCAATCTGTAAGTAATGTAAAGGTCCCTCTACGTCTTGCGGTCTATCTGTAAGTAAAGTAATGGTTCTCTCTACGTCTTGACAGTCTATCTGTAAGTAAAGTAAAGGTTCCCTCTACGCCCTTGCTAGTCTATCTGTAAGTAAAGTAAAGGTTCTCTCTACGTCTTGAATGTCTATTTATAAGTAAAGTAAAAGTTCTCTCTATGTCTTGCTAGTCTATCTGTAAGTAAAGGTTCCCTCTACGCCCTTGCTAGTCTATCTGTAAGTAAAGTAAAGGTTCCCTCTACGCCCTTGCTAGTCTATCTGTAAGTAAAGTAAAGGTTCTCTCTACGTCTTGAATGTCTATTTATAAGTAAAGTAAAAGTTCTCTCTATGTCTTGCTAGTCTATCTGTAAGTAAAGGTTCCCTCTACGTCTTGCTAGTCTATCTGTAAGTAAAGGTTCTCTCTACGTCTTGCTAGTCTATCTGTAAGTAAAGGTTCTCTCTACGTTTTGCTAGTCAATCTGTAAGTAATGTAAAGGTCCCTCTACGTCTTGCGGTCTATCTGTAAGTAAAGTAATGGTTCTCTCTACGTCTTGACAGTCTATCTGTAAGTAAAGTAAAGGTTCCCTCTACGCCTTGCTAGTCTATCTGTAAGTAAAGTAAAGGTCCTCTCTACGTCTTGACAGTCTATCTGTAAGTAAAGTAAAGGTTCCCTCTACGTCTTGCTAGTCTATCTGTAAGTAAAGTAAAGGTCCTCTCTACGCCTTGCTAGTCTATCTGTAAGTAAAGTAAAGGTTCCCTCTACGCCTTGCTAGTCTATCTGTAAGTAAAGTAAAGGTTCCCTCTACGCCTTGCTAGTCTATCTGTAAGTAAAGTAAAGGTTCCCTCTACGCCTTGCTAGTCTATCTGTAAGTAAAGTAAAGGTTCCCTCTACGCCTTGCTAGTCTATCTGTAAGTAAAGTAAAGGTTCCCTCTACGCCTTGCTAGTCTATCTGTAAGTAAAGTAAAGGTTCCATCTACGCCTTGCTAGTCTATCTGTAAGTAAAGTAAAGGTCCTCTCTACGCCTTGCTAGTCTATCTGTAAGTAAAGTAAAGGTCCTCTCTACGCCTTGCTAGTCTATCTGTAAGTAAAGTAAAGATTCCCTCTACGCCTTGCTAGTCTATCTGTAAGTAACGTAAAGGTTCTCTCTACGCCTTGCTAGTCTATTTGTAAGTAAAGTAAAGTTTCCCTCCACGATTTGCTAGTCTATCTGTAAGTAAAGTAAAGGTTCCCTCCACGCCTTGTTAGTCTAGCTGTAAGTAAAGTAAAGGTTCCCTCCACGCCTTGTTAGTCTACCTGTAAGTAAAGTATAGGTTCCCTCCACGCCTTGTTAGTCTAGCTGTGCTAGGTCTCAAATATAGAATTGTCTAGAAGCTACGAAGAAAAGAAGTTGGAGTATTCCTTATATATTTATGTTTCTTCTTTTTTCCTGTATGTTCGGTCTTGTACTACCATTTCCCTCTGGATTGGCTCTTGTACCATTCTGTTCCTGTAGGGACGCACTTGTAATACTCTTTCCCTATAGGTCGGCTCTTGTGCTATTCTTTCCCTGTATGTTGACTCTTTTACAATTCTTTCCCTCTAGGTGGCTCTTGTTTTATGCTTTCTCTCTTGGTGGCTCTTGTTTATGCTTTCCCTCTTGGTTGCTCTTGTTTTATGCTTTCCCTCTAGGTGGTTCTTGTTTGATGCTTTCTCTCTAGTTGGCTCTTGTTTTATGCTTTCTTTCTAGTTGGCTCTTGTTTGATGCTTTCTCTCTAGGTGGTTCTTGTTTGATGCTTTCTCTCTAGTTGGCTCTTGTTTTATGCTTTCTTTCTAGTTGGCTCTTGTTTGATGCTTTCTCTCTAGTTGGTTCTTGTTTTATGCTTTCTCTCTAGGTGGTTCTTGTTTGATGCTTTCTCTCTAGTTGGCTCTTGTTTTATGCTTTCTTTCTAGTTGGCTCTTGTTTGATGCTTTCTCTCTAGGTGGTTCTTGTTTGATGCTTTCTCTCTAGTTGGCTCTTGTTTGATGCTTTCTCTCTAGTTGGCTCTTGTTTGATGCTTTCTCTCTAGTTGGCTCTTGTTTGATGCTTTCTCTCTAGTTGGCTCTTGTTTGATGCTTTCTCTCTAGTTGGCTCTTGTTTGATGCTTTCTCTCTAGTTGGCTCTTGTTTGATGCTTTCTCTCTAGGTGGTTCTTGTTTGATGCTTTCTCTCTAGTTGGCTCTTGTTTTATGCTTTCTCTCTAGTTGGCTCTTGTTTGATGCTTTCTCTCTAGGTGGTTCTTGTTTGATGCTTTCTCTCTAGGTGGTTCTTGTTTGATGCTTTCTCTCTAGTTGGCTCTTGTTTGATGCTTTCTCTCTAGGTGGTTCTTGTACTATTCTTTTCCAAAGATCCAAATGTCTGATCTTGTCGAGTTAGGCACACACAAAGATAGAGCATGTATAAGTAAAACATGTTGAGAAATAACCCACAACAGATTCATCAATATTTTCATCAACAAAAAAAACTCGTTTGATTGATCAATAATGTGACCGAAAGTTCAAATTCAGAAAATAGTAGAAGAGGCGATTAATCTAATTTGGCAATGTATGCAGGGTCGATATATGTTACATCCGATGTATGCGATACAAAAGAAGTCCCCCATATATAAACTAGAAAGGTAATTACAGCAAATATGATTATGATTCGAGTTGTCCAGAATCCATCTATAAATCTGTGATGACCACAGAGGAGAAAGGAGTGCCACATTAAAAGAGAATTTGCTGTAGAATGTAAGTCTAGACGTGGATGATATACTTGTCAAATGAATACAATACATCTAAAATATATCTATCTCCTCTCACCTAACTATAGTGTTGCAATTTTACTTTGATATATCTACCCATTGCAGAGATTAACGGGAATAATCAAGCATTCTGAATAATACATTTTTCGACTGACATAAATAATGCAAATAATAATAATGTACGCAATAATACATTGGATTCTTAACGATGTTTACGTTTTTCAAGTATTTGTATTGTAATGTCTAATTATAACAGCACAATAAAACATAAGAGATAATAGTAGTTATAAATAGTCAGCTATTTGGGGAGACGCTCATCCAATCGGAAGTTGCAGCTTATGAGGCGAAGATAAAAATAGTCGTGATCCGTGTGCTGACGTAGGCGGAAGGTAATGTCGGCTGTGATGGTGCGATAGTTGGTGTCTCCAACCATAGAAGTTGTTATCAAGAATTGAATTATAGTCCGTTCAGAAATTCATAATCAAACCTGAATTAGTTTTGCGTGATAACCGCTTGTTATTTTGGTTTCACATTTTGCATGGAATCTTAGAATATTGATGACGTTATAGAAATATTTTTTGCTCTGAGAAATTTGATCTAGTTTAAAAGTTTTCTTCTTTAGGGTATATTAAATTCACCCTGTTCGAATTTGACACCATTTCAGGATATATACATTAATTTGGTGCGGTCGTTCACGTAAAATAGTTTGGCTATTGCAGAAACACTAACTTCAGGAAAATCCCGTGCACAAAACTGAATATTGAACGACATGACGCACCACGGCCTGGGCATTAATTAAAGAAGAGAAGGCGTATCTTTATTAATTTTGTGAAGACTCAGTAGACAATTTGTTGACTTTAAATACCAACATTTATATCTAAATTACAATGAGTTTGAAATGCAAATTTATAACTATGTAAAAGGTTACTATTTTACTATATCAGCACTTCCTTAGGGAATCCAAGATGGGGCATTTATATTGTAAGGGGTTAAGGCAAAGAAATGCAAATGAATGCATAAAAATGCGAAGTTGCAGTAAAGCTGAATATGAGGAAAAATTAAAAAATACAAACAAATAGTATGTTAGAAGCTTTACGTGATAAGAGGATGACACAGACTAAACGACGTTTCGGCCCAATAGGCCTTCAGCAGGAACAAACAAGAAAAACACACACACAAAACTAATAACAAAACATTCAAAATAAAAATATTCGAAATAAGCTAAAAAATAAAAATGTCTATCCTGTGTGTATGAAAAGGAAATAGTAACAAAAGTGTGATTGTCGTGAATGTGCAGAAATGTGCGCAAATGCACACCGAACCAGAGGAGTTCACACAGGGGTCATTGTGCAAACACAAATGAGAAAGAATAGAACAGTAGACTAACAGGTGCTCACATGGCGGTAAGAGTGAGATGTCTGAGAGTGGGGTACAATAAAAACAAATGAGGGGTAAGGAGCACAGAAAAAAGGTATAGAGGAGAACACCGAAGTGTCTCATAAGGGACTAAAGGAGAAGAATTATAAATAGCATGGCATAGTAGATAGACCAAAGATCCCAAATATGTGCAGTAGAGAAGGCTATGCAAAAGGGAAGGAGCAACCAAAAGGAAACTGTGTGTATGAGTGTGATACATTCATGCCTCGTGGGGTCAGCGAACCAATTCACATTTATATTGTGATATTCATGACCCAGAGAGACGAACGCAACTCGCGCTTGGTCTTAATAGATCGTCATTTTCTCGTTGGATTAAACAAGACTCAGAGTGCACTCATGTCAATCAAGGAAGGAAAAGGAAAGTCGACAGCTTTGACATGGATGTCATAAAACGTGAGATATTGAAAATGTTTGCTAATAATGTACTTGTTACTCTCAGGAATTTGAAATTAAAATTGCATGCAGGCTGCAATATTGACATTTCTAAAAGTACTCTATGGAAGATTGTGCGAGGAGCCGGCTTCACTTTCCGATAAACTGTTGGTGGAAGATAAGTACTGGAAACGAGATGGATTACTATTTGTCCAGCCAGTAATGATTATCAACCTCTTGGAATCGTCAGATTCGGAATGATTAAAATTAAGATGAATTCAATTCCAGCTGCAGTTAGGACGTGCTGGGGTCTAATGATGACCGAAGGACAAGACTAATTGTAACCAATTGAATTCATGTTTGCAAATACACATAACGAACAACACCCACAATTAAGCACTATGTAGATACGCCTCTGACAAGAATTGTTGTAAACTTGACAATTTAACACGATTACTGTAAACTCTAAAATTTGAATCAACTTGTGTGATATCGTCATAAAAGATCAAAGGAATTCACTGATGTGAACAAACTGTTGTGTTTGTGGAATAAAAAATACCAAAATCTTTGCGTCATCAATATTCTAAGATTGCATGCAAAATGTGAAACCAAAATAACAAGCGGTTATCACGCAAAGCTAATTCAGGTGTGATTATGAATTTCTGAACGGACTATAGAAATTGAATTGAGTTAGAAAAGGGAACAACAACAAGGAAAGAATTAGCCGCGAACATCGAGCTGAGGTTACTTACCCTTCTGTTCCACGGACTGGTCCTTGCACCAATGGCGTGTGAGTTTTCGGTGGTCAGATTGAACAGCGAAACCGCAACAACGGTATATATAACTACCACTTGACAAATAAAGACAAGTACTAAATAGGGGGATAGTTTCCCAAACACCGATCCCCTGCGTGGTTCGCTCTCTATCCTCACTCCCGAGTTTACGGCTCGCAAATCGGGCTCTCCACCGAAAGTTTCCACTTCTTCGTCTTCGTCTGCTCTCATCTCTAGTTTTTGTACCTGACAATGTCCTTGGACGGTATCCAAGTGTTAAATGAGGAATCGTACCCAAACCATTTGACTAAACTCTCTTTTCGCCCGAATGATGTGCGTCGCTCGGTTATGATACTCTCGATTCTGTACTCGCGCTTGTCTCCAACTTTTTGAATTTCCGGTGTGTAGAATGACCCCTCTATCTCATCACCCTTATCGTCTTTCAACACATATGTAACGGGGTTTGTTTAATTTACGCGACTGATGGAAAACAGTTCCTTCGTCCAAGCCGGGGCATAACCCTTTTTAAAATTGGCTCTACCAAGGACCAGTCTAACTCGATCACCGGGCTTATACAGGGGTCTTTGAAATTTTAAGTTGCGTTTGTTATTATACAACGTTTTCCATACCTGTTCGTGATTGTCTGCGTTGACGTCGACCGGTGCCATTTTTATACTTCTGTGATACGAATGGTTATAACTTTGAAGTAGGGCGGGTAGGACTCGGACATAAGACAGCTTATTGGATTTCGTGAAATATCGCCACATCCGTTGTTTGAGAGTCCTATTAAAGCGTTCTACCATGGCGGCCTTAATATCTTCGTTCTGCGTAGTGAAAAAGTGAACGTTGTTATCAGCGAGGAATTTCTTAAATGTTCTGTTCAGAAACTCTGACCCCTTATCCGTTTGAAAACTCGCAGGTTTCCCATCGCGAAATATCTTTCCGACGGCTTCCACTAAGGATTTCCCCGTTTTGGTTCGTATCGGTACAGACCACGCGAATTTACTGAAAACGTCCACGCAAGAAACCAAATAGGAATAGCCGTCGTTGTGATTTTTCAAATGTCTCAAATCAATTAGGTCTGCCTGATATTGCTGTTGGGGGCCACACGTTATAATGGGACGCCTTTAAAATCTGCGACGAATTGGTTTATGAAGGGTATAGGTATCCTGATGACTCAACCATTGTTTGATCTTTGGGAGTCCCAGTTTGGTGTTACGTTGCAGGGCCGTTGCACCACTATAAGCCCCTGGTCGACTAGGGTCAAAGTAATGAAGTCTCAATATTTTCTCCACCGTTCCCATTTTGGTGTTGGGATTCCGCTCTTTCTTTTTTTAGGTCTCAGTTTATACGTGGTTACGGGTGGAGTGGTTTCATTACCTAGCTTTGGGGTTTCGGCTGCTGGTGGTGTTGGTGGTGTCTTGGTCTGCGCTGGTGATACTTCGATTGGTGGTGGTGGGGAATGTGTTTTTTCTGTTGTCGTGTTGTGTTGAATGAGATCGACCGAACCCAATGAGCGACGTTTATACTGCTCCAATCTAGTTAAATATTGATGCAGGGCACGTTGGTACACTCTGGCGTTATCGGCGGGTGCTAAATCATCTCGGAATTGGATAAGTTGCATTTCATCATCTAAATCTCTCAAGTTGTCACCGATCGCCTCGGGTGGGCTATACGACGTGCTAGTAGTCTGTGTAAGCCCCTCGAGGAATCGAGGATCCATCAATATCATTTTTTGGCCATTGTTTTGCACCTAGTACGCCCCCGAGAATACTTAATATAGGCCGGATCAAAGCCCCTATGAACTCACCGGTTTGTAGAATCTCTTTCCGCCGCTTAAGATTCGGTTTCTTTTTAGTGAGAAGTCTCAACTTGTGCTTGTGTCGACGTAGCTCGCTTTTCTGTCGCTGAGTGAGTCTAACATTACCTTTTAATATGTTATGACAACACTCGCACAAAAAGTTAATGAGTTTGGGAGAGGCTGTTTTTAATATGGCTCTTAAACCGCTCGACGAGGCGGCGCGCATACATTTCAACATTTCACCGTGCCGTCTAAGTGATTCATCACACATGATTCTCTACTTTGGCACGTAGACGATTTGTCTCTCCCCTGGGAATATTTTTGTTCTCAACCTAAGATTATCAGGTGTGTCCTGACGAAGATCGATCAGCAAATAACCGTGAGGAGACGCTGTCGCGTCCTTAAAACTATCTTGGAGGTACCCCGCCTGTCCTGGGTACATTTGTTTGGCCAGATTTATAATTTGACTCCCATCTCTCGGGTTCTTGAAAAGGACTAAATAGTGCGTATTGAGACTTATGGTTCGATGTTCTTTATTTTTTCCAAATAGGTTTTGAACAATGTACATCACACTAATATCTCTGTGATGACTACCTTTGGTGAATAATTTTGTTACCGTCTCGTCCGTCTCAGACATCAAGTCATCGATGACGATCAGTCTTCTCTTCTTACCACCTTCCAATTTATCGACGTCTGGTAGACCCTCGATAAATCTCACTGACCTCATAGTCTCGTATATCGGTTGCCATTCCCCATAACACCATATAACTTCCTCCGGTACGGGGACAGCTAACTCGTGAAGGTTCTGTATAAACTTTTGTACAAATACCGTTTTCCCACACCCGGTAGGACCGGCTATTAGAGCTGTGAAAGGATGATTCCATCGGGGATCCATCCTCACAAGTGCTACAAACTTTAGTGATTATACCACCTATAAAAATAACAAGGAGTGATTTTAGCTCAGCACGCCAGGTTTCCCCTCTTCAATTAACACTTATTTAAAAAAAACCACATCCTATATAAAATTATTTCACACACACACACACACATCATATTTCCCACCTATCACCCTGTTTGGACCCTTCCTGAAGTCACGGAACATGTCGCAACACGACTGATAACGTATTACCTCGCCTGATAACATATTACCTCGCCTGATAACATATTGCGTTAGCTACTATAAATAGACGGTCCTCGCTACGATAAACGTAGCAGGTATAAAAACCCCCAGCCGAGCAGTGTACACACATAGATAACCAGCGTCTGTTGCCAGGTGGCTTGTGTTTGTTTTTTTTTGAATATGGAGTCGTGTAGCTTGAATACGCCAATTTCGTTTGATATCAGTGATCAGCGCATATTTATGTCACGCGGAAATGAGACTGTAGTTCCGTTGTCTAAAGATGGTGTTAAGGCAGTCTCGGTTTGTGTTTTTCGCAACAGACCGTTGATAAATATAAGGACATATAGCGGTGAGAGTTTTTTTAAGTTTCCTACCCGAACTGGGATAACACTATCGAGAGAGGAATTTATCGCTTTAGTTGATATGCGAGAAGACATTTTAACCGCTTATGCTAACCTCAACTTCACGCCACCTGTTGTTAACCACCAGATCAGCTACACGCCACCTCTCCTTAATCAGCTCAACTACACGCAATCTCTCGTTAACCACCAGAACTACACACCATCTCTTGTTAACCCGAATCTCATCAACTACACGACCCCTCCTTGTGTTAACCAAGGGAACCTCGCTCTTGTTAATCAGACGACAGATCCGGCGGGCAATATGGATGTCACGGGCGTTTCAGCTGAGTCACCAATTACCTATTCCAGCTTTGATCAAGGTTTTGTCAAAATGGAGGGCGGTTGTGTTGTGAAGGCTAATGAGACTTCCTACGCACCTGTGTTTGATAGACATTTAATACAAACAGACAGTACCGCCAAAACAGGAGGGAGGAAACCCAGACGCTTAAAATTATCAACATTCGGACAGTAATATATATTTTCTCATATGTGTTGTATATTTGTTGTATTAATAAATATATGTGAAATATAGAGCGACTTTTTTGTTTTGCTTTACCGTGAATGTGAAAGAGAGAGAGAGAGAGCGTCACTATTTAATCACTACATATGATGATGTTGCCCGAGCCGACCCGCGACGACGACCAGCGACGACCAGCGACCGCCGACCAGCGACCGCCGACCAGCGACCACCCCAGCGCCGATGATAATGATGATGACCGAGGTGGCCCATGCTGATGATGTGGCCCGATGATGATCGACGTGGCACATGATGTGTCATATCGCTAACACCTGGTTACTAACACAAGAAGGCACACCCCTTTGCCTTTTTTACATGTCGCCTCCTGTTGCCTAATCCTCACACATTGATGATACTAATAACACGACCCATAAAACCCCCCGCAAGTTTTAGAACCGCTGACATACAAGTTTTAGAACCACTGGTCTCCATAGCCAGCACGCTCACCCACTTGAGATAAGACACTTGAGATAAGACCCCCCGCGAGGCCGACCACCCACTTGAGATAAGCACTTGAGATAAGACCGACCACCCGCGATAAGCGAGGTCACCTGAGATTGTGCTGCACCATACATGCCAATGATACATGTATGGTCGCAAAATGCACCAAGAAAAAATGTTAAAATCCTTGCTCTAAACCCCCTTTACCACTACTCCCGTATCGTTAGTAAACATTGCTTAAAAAAGAAGCCCTGCCTGATTAACAAGTTCATTCTCTCTGCTGCTAGCATGTACTACTATAATGCGCTGCATGCTACCACAAGGTATCTTCACTTGCCTTTGTCAAGTGACTGCCATTGGTTCTCAAAGATGTGACCACTCACCCATGCTCCATTCAAGTATACAGTGTCAAAGCCTCCCATCCTCATCTCTTTGATCTGCCTCAAGTATTTTCTTCCAGAAGCGACCAATCGTGGCTCTTCACAACCAATGTTCCAGGTGTATGCAGATTTAAAAAAAGTGTAACCGCATCTTACAACTTTCCACAGAATAGCTTTTGAAAGTGTACTTTGTCATTCGATTCTAACTCAACTTTCAGTTTATTTAGAGGAAGAAGTTGATTTGCCTGAAACATTTTCAAAACCTCACGTCTAATAATATCTTTGCTAAAATCACCCACCTTTCCTATATTTCCTTTATTGACGATAACCTTTGTTAGATTCAAAGTCCAGTCTTATCAACTGGATAAATATTTAATTTATCTAAAGCTGGTGCGTGTTGTGTTCTTTTCCCTAGTTCTTGGATATTCTGGTATAATCGACCGCTCTCAGCTTGTAGAAGTGTCTGTACAATATAAAAGTTACATTTTGCATAGAAAAGAACGTACAATTTAAATTCTGATTTAGATCATTGAGGCAGCTCACTATTTTATCACTTCAGAAAAATAATATATGATTTGTAATACGCCATGTTAACGTGTTCAACGCGGCGCTGATAAGGTCACTTGAACAGTTCAACCCGGAACATTTCCCATGTTATTTATCTCTTAACATTTGAAAGTGTGCGTTTTATTGAGCATGGGAGGGGATTGACCGCTAACCTCTTAACCCTTGTTCTTATAGTTTGTGTATTTTACGTAAGCTAAATAAGCAACACTAGATGACATTTATTAAAGATTAAAAAAATATTCCGTATTAAGGTCGGGAAAAATGAAAGACTGCATGGTGAAATTTCACAGCAAAACATCCAACAATTTCCAAGAAAAAATATGTTAAGTTTGGAGACCAGTTTCAGAACGGACTTTTGGGAAGGCCCTGAGTGGATCAGCACGTGATATTCCTCATGGCCCTGTCATCCTTGACCTCTTTTGCTTTAGTGAAATAATATTAAAAGCTTTGAGTTAAAATTTATTCCTAAAGTTTGCAAATCTCGCACACTGAATGCTTTGTTGTTTAGAGTGATATTTAGCATTTGAAATGCTCCAGATTTAGTTAACTGGCGTGAACAAGGTCATAATAAAACTGGATATTCCGTCGAACCGGACAGCAAGAAGAGTAATGAAAATGTTCTGAAAGAGGTCAAAGCAAAAAGCGAGCATTGAGAAGAGAACAACTGGAATATCCTGTAACAACTGGGAAACATGAGGGACGAAGAGATAGAGGGAAGAAAAGAGAAAAAAATACCAGACAGCTTAAGAGAATGGCTTGGCAGAAGGTCAACAACAGAAATGATAAATAACTGTCAAGATCGAAAGTTGTGGAGAGACATGATCACCTACGCCAGCAGGCCCGGTTTTTCTTGATGATGATGATATCGTTCGTGCAAAATATCAGACAGACGTCCCAGTTAGCCGCCATGTTTATACGTCACTATTAATATTCTTCTCACTGAAGATCATCAATCAACGTGTCTGCCTAACTGATCATGTCTCTCCACAACTTTCTACAGGCAGATATTCTTTGTTAACGTCCAACCAAACCGTACATTTTATATTGTTTCGTATCTTCTCTCTCTCTCTCTCTCTCTCTCTCTCTCTCTCTCTCTGATTCCCTCTTTTGCTTCTTTCTTCAACTTTCCATTACAGTTTTTACTTGTTTCATGGACAAGAAATGTTTATGTTTTCTCCTAATGTTGGCAACACGACTTTTCTTTTAGTTGGCCTTTCGTTGTAAAGTCTGCGTTACTCCTTGTATCTGTCCATGACATTCACAACTTTCTTCTGTAAAATCTTTCTTGTCTCCAAAACTCTTCTCATCTGTTGCCAGATTGTACTGGACTTATTCATTTATATAACAGAATGTCACGTGAGCGGCAACCACGGGAACATACAAGCAAAACAGGGACAATTATTGAACATCTCAGCTTAGTTGAACAGACGAGGAAACAGCAACACACAGATGTCAAGTTAATGATATAACAAGTACTTCAATGTCCTCACAAAAACCAAACAACAATGTATAATTACTTCACATCTTTACGGCAATCCTCTGTTATCGCCTTCACGTATAGATCTTATCCAAGACACGAAAGAGATCACGATAAGAGAATCCCATTTTTGGTGATATTAAAAAAGAAGGAATAAGAGATGATGAGACGAGTTGAAAATACACCCGGCAGCAAACAGTTAGAGCAACAGAAGGGGGAGACCACGTGTTCGATGTTCGGACAATATCAGAGAATTCTTATAGCGGCCACGGAGTAACAACGGCTTGCCATCGCAGTACTCGTAGCTAGGAGCTCGCCACAACCAAGCACGACACACTATATAAGAAACAGATGGTTAACACTATGGTTATGGAAGGCCCGGTATCACTGTAAACGAATTAAAATCCATAATTGCTCAACCACCCGTGCCAGTGGAATCATCCGAATTATATCCGAAAGATAGCTGTCATTGGCGATGTCTTTCACGCATGTGTACTCACGACTGTGGCAAAGGGTTACGAACACAACTCGGGAGTAAGTTGTCTCTGTCTCGTTGGAGGGAGACACTTTTACTTGCTGTGGGCAATACCGTAATCAGATCAATAAAGGGACACTACTGTATCAAATTATCGACAAGATCCAGTCATGTCTTGTGTTTCAACTCATGTTTTCATCATCAAAGTCTTAACATCATGTGATGTCATTTCCGCTATCTGAATTGACATAATTATCACTCTATCATTATTATGTGAATGGGACATCTATCAGTTTATCATGCTGGTGTCTATTGCCGGCATTGTGTAGTAATTGCTTCAAAAGCAGTCTCAATGTGTCTTGTTAAAGAGACGACCGTCCTATCAATGGATAGGATATAACAAGAGCAATCCTTTGCCTCAGTTATCGTAACTCTCGATTAAAGCAAACATGTTACTCTTGTAAAGAAACGTATCACATTATTCTTTGATCAGTTGATACATCAACAAATTCTTTACATTTTCAAGGTTAATTTTGTGTATGTAATCATAGATAGTGATCATGTAGCTGGACGGTCTGTGGTGTACACATGCATGATAGCTGGACGGTCTGTGGTGTACACATGCATGATAGCTGAGGTTCTGCTGTGACAAGATCAAGTGTATACAAACTAAACACCAACAGTATATAGAGAGTTCGTATGGGGAAAAATGAGAACAAACACAGCTTCTTACATGTATAAGAGACAATTTGTAGCTTGATGAAACCAGAACGGATGGTCTCAAACAACCTATTTATCGGTTCCTGATCGACGGCTTCCGGGTTCACCCAGCCTTAAATGGATACCAGACGGATTTTTTAAGGGAAGGTAAAGCGGCACGGGCACAATACCGACCACATTACCCCAAAAATCATGTGCTGAAGGTCTACACAAATGATGGTCACAAACACCACATTCCCTATATGCCACTTGGTGTGACCGGGACCTCTTTACTATTTCTTACTAAACTTCACAACTCACTCAGTGAACGTTTTTTTTTTCAAATTTCAGTTAAATAAATGATAAAATGTAACTTATATATACTAATATAGCATAATTGTATAAATGTACCGGCTATTGACAAATGTCAGTACACGGAGCTTGAGATGCTTTGTACGACTTTAGCGTTGTATGACATCTGGCATCACAGAATTCTGGCATAGTTTGTCAGAAGGAAAAAATACCAATTGGTAGTATGTATATGTGATATAGCTGCAGCTGCGAGTTGATAAACGATCATGAGCGTAAAGCTGTAACCACACATACATGTTACCGTTTTCGTCAGCTTTACAACTTTGAAACTGTATGTGTTACCTTAAAACGTTGCTGTACAATTCCCTCATCAGTGGTTGCTTTTATTAGTATCTGACAACGCAGTATTAACCACTGCTTCAATGATCTCCTCTTGTCATGTGAATTATCCCCTCCTATCATGTGAATTATCTCCTCCTGTCATGTGATTTTTTCCTCCTGTCATCTCACTTATATCCTCTTGTCATGCCAATTATCTCCAAGGGTCATATTTCTCCACGATCGTCCCATCAATATTTCTCTACGATCGTCCCATGAATATTTCTCTACTACCGCCCCATCAATATTTCTCCACGATAGTCCCATGAATATTTCTCCACGATCGCCCCATCAATATTTCTCCATTATCTTCCCATCAATATTTCTCCATTATCTTCCCATCAATAATTCTCTACTACCGCCCCATCAATATTTCTCCACGATCGTCCCATGAATATTTCTCCACGATCGCCCCATCAATATTTCTCCATTATCTTCCCATCAATATTTCTCCATTATCTTCCCATCAATATTTCTCTACTACCGCCCCATCAATATTTCTTTGCAATCGTCCCATCAATATTTCTTCACGATCGTCCCATGCTCCCAAGAAGACATTATAAACATCAACATTCAGGCTTTCAACTGCTTCTTGTAAAATAACAACAACCTAAATGTAAACTGTGCTTTATTATTATTTCTTATAGATGAAAGAATTACATTTCTTGTTCAAACAACGGCGTATGTGGGGAATATGACAAAACGGCACTGCCCCCTTCAAAGCGATAAGTGTGGTCAACTAACATGTAGAAAAATTGTCGAACAATATGTTATGAAATTATTTATTCTCATAAATATGTCTAACAATCGTTGAACAATATGTTATGAAATTATTTATTCTCATAAATATATCTAACAATCGTTGAACAATATGTTATGAAATTATTTATTCTCATAAATATGTCTAACAATCGTTGAACAATATGTTATGAAATTATTTATTCTCATAAATATGTCTAACAATTGTGATCAACAAGAATGTATTTAAATCTCGTTCCGTACTTGTTGTCTTTATTTGTGTATAATGTAATCGCTGTCTGCTTCCTTCTATGTTTATCATGGAGAGTGATGTTCTTTAAGTACATGAGAGTGTCTCCCAGCCATAAACCGCTACAGCTGTTCAAGTCCCCTGTCTAGTCTTGACCATACAGAGAGCAGCAATACAGTTTATTTTTTTTTTTAAATTGCTTTAATTTATTCCAGGTCAGTGAATATCCATGGCAGGCTGCCCTAGATCTGACCTACACTCTTCTGTTTCTGCTATTATCCACTACATGTTCTGTGTCTCTTTGATCTTCTTTCCGAAGTCAGATGAGTTGCAGATCGTGCGTTTGTTGCTGAATCACTTTTATACAAATGATCTAGTCAGCTCTATCGTTGGCCTGTTATGAATGTGTGAGTATCTTTTGTAAAAATGATCTAGTAAGATTCATCATTCGCCATTAACTCTTCTTCTACCTCTTCTGCGATCATGACGTCATTCAGACCAGGACACTAGACTCTCTTAAGAAGGCATCTGTCTTTTTAGAGGTTCGGTTGCCCAGTAGATTTTTTCTTCCAGGGAGGTGTGTTTGGGCCTCATTGTCCTCCTCAGGCCTGTATACTGGAGGCAATCCCGTAGAACATGTTTTGTTGACATGTCATTCAGAGTACAGTGTTATTGGCTGATAGTTTCTACTTTGAGTTTTGTGAACATTCGCCTGTTAGACTACATGAATCCCTTCTTGGTCGCTTCTTTACTGCAAAGCAAATCCTCTCTACCAGCGAGACAGTTGACATCATCACGGAAACGGATACGCATTGACACATTAAATCTGTCCATACGTTTCATCGCACTGTGCTTCAAGCCGATTCTGACCTTGTACGTTTCGCTGCATAATGTCACTCTCAATTTAATTATTGTGAACCGTCATCAAACCATATTCTTTTTACATGCCTTGCATCATCTTTTTGTCAGAAGAATGTTGAAAGTTCCCTGGACAGATAGAAAGACCAATGAGGAAGTTCTCAAGGAGGCCAACACAGAAAGGGAGCTGTTAAAAAACATCAGAAAGAAGCAATCAACATTTTTCGGGCACATCATGAGAAGAGGAAAGTTGGAATGTTTGGTTGCAACTGGCAAAATAAAAGGAAAGGGAGATCGCGGACGACAAAGAGAGAAAATACTGGATAGCTTGGTGTCATGGCATGGAAAACAGTCAACAACAGAACTGATACGATGCACTGTAGATAGAAGATTGTGGAGGGACATGATCACTTACGCCAACCGGTAAGGCACATGATGATGATGATGTATCATCTTGGTATTCATCATGTGCCATACCGGTTGGCGTAGGTGATCATGTCCATCCACAATCAATATTCTATCTACAGTGCATCGTATCAGTTCTGTTGTTGATTGTTTTCCATGCCATGACACCAAGCTATCCAGTATTTTCGCTCTTTGTCGTCCGCGATCTCTCCTTCCTTTTATTTTGCCAGTTGTAACCAAGTATTCCAAGAGCTCCCTTTTTGTGTTGGCCTCTTTGAGAACTTCCTCATTGGTCTTTCTATCTGTCCAGGGTACTTTCAACATTTTTCTGAGAAATTACATCTCTGTGGCCTCTAATCGTCTTTTCATTATCTTGGTAGTGGTAAAATCTAATACCTCGTTTAATTATCTAAAAATTAATGTATACTATGTTATGTGCTACAAATATATGAATATGAAGATTGATTCTTAAAACCATGAAAAATGTTGTCTCTGAAATCTCTTCCTTTGCATTGATAAAAAGGTTCCGTATGGAATGTGTTAAGCTGATAACCGTTGACTGTGTGAATGCGTTGGACAAAAGTATAATCCGCGTCACAAAACGGAGAGCAGCGATAGAAGTAGTACTAGTTGCATTCTAGATCATGATTTCTGGAAATAGTGGTCACCTAATTGGACTTCCGTCCAAAGGAACAGTTTGTAGGTGATCAAAGAAGACGAACATTAGACAACACATTAAAGTAGGCCAAGGCTGCACATTACAACACATTAAAGTAGGTCCAGGCTGTACATTACAACACATTAAAGTAGGTCCAGGCTGCAACATTACAACACATTAAAGTAGGTCCAGGCTGTACATTATAACACATTAAAGTAGGTCAAGGCTGCACATTACAACACATTAAAGTAGGCCCAGGCTGCACATTACAACACATTAAAGTAGGTCCATGCTGCAACATTATAACACATTAAAGTAGGTCCAGGCTGTACATTACAACACATTAAAGTGGGTCAAGGCTGCAACATTATAACACATTAAAGTAGGTCCAGGCTGTACATTACAACACATTAAAGTAGGTCAAGGCTGCACATTACAACACATTAAAGTAGGCCCAGGCTGCACATTACAACACATTAAAGTGGGTCCAGGCTGCAACATTAGAACACATTAAAGTGGGTCCAGGCTGCAACATTATAACACATTAAAGTAGGTCCAGGCTGTACATTACAACACATTAAAGTAGGTCAAGGCTGCACATTAGAACACATTAAAGTAGGCCTAGGCTGCACATTACAATACATTAAAGAGGGTCAAGGCTGCAACATTACAACACATTAAAGTGGGTCCAGACTGCAACATTATAACACATTAAAGTAGGTCCAGGCTGTACATTACAATACATTAAAGTAGGTCAAGGCTGCAACATTATAACACATTAAAGTAGGTGCAGGCGGTACATTATAACACATTAAAGTAGTTCCAGGCTGTACATTATAACACATTAAAGTAGGTCAAGGCTGCACATTATAACACATTAAAGTAGGTCCAGGCTGCAACATTACAAAACATTAAAGTAGGTCCAGACTGCAACATTACAACACATTAAAGTAGGTCCAGGCTGCAACATTACAACACATTAAAGTAGGCCAGGCTGCACCATTACAACACATTAAAGTATGTCCAGGCTGCAACATTGCAACACATTAAAGTAGGTCCAGGCTGCAACATTACAACACATTAAAGTAGGTCCAGGCTGCAACATTACAACACATTAAAGTAGGTCAAGGCTGCAACATTACAACACATTAATGTAGGTCCAGGCTGCAACATTACAACACATTAAAGTAGGTCCAGGCTGCAACATTACAACACATTAAAGTAGGTCAAGGCTGCATCATTACAACACATTAAAGTAGGTCCAGGCTGCAACATTACAACACATTAAAGTAGGTCCAGGCTGCAACATTACAACACATTAAAGTAGGTCCAGACTGCAACATTACAATACATTAATGTAGGTCCAGGCTGCAACATTACAACACATTAAAGTAGGTCCAGTCTGCAACATTACAACACATTAAAGTAGGTCCAGGCTGCAACATTACAACACATTAAAGTAGGTCCAGGCTGCAACATTACAACACATTAAAGTAGGTCCAGGCTGCAACATTACAACACATTAAAGTAGGTCCAGGCTGTACATTATAACACATTAAAGTAGGTCAAGGCTGCACATTACAACACATTAAAGTAGGCCCAGGCTGCACATTACAACACATTAAAGTAGGCCCAGGCTGCATATTACAACACATTAAAGTGGGTCAAGGCTGCAACATTAGAACACATTAAAGTGGGTCCAGGCTGCAACATTATAACACATTAAAGTAGGTCCAGGCTGTACATTTCAACACATTAAAGTAGGTCAAGGCTGCGACATTACAACACATTAAAGTAGGTCCAGGCTGCACATTACAACACATTAAAGTGGCTCCAGGTTGCACATTACAATACATTAAAGTGGGTCCAGACTGCAACATTATAAGACATTAAAGTAGGTCCAGGCTGCACATTACAACACATTAAAGTGGCTCCAGGTTGCACATTACAACACATTAAAGTAGGTCCAGGCTGCAACATTACAACACATTAAAGTAGGTCCAGGCTGTACATTATAACACATTAAAGTAGGTCAAGGCTGCACATTACAACACATTAAAGTAGGCCCAGGCTGCACATTACAACACATTAAAGTAGGCCCAGGCTGCATATTACAACACATTAAAGTGGGTCAAGGCTGCAACATTAGAACACATTAAAGTGGGTCCAGGCTGCAACATTATAACACATTAAAGTAGGTCCAGGCTGTACATTACAACACATTAAAGTAGGTCAAGGCTGCAACATTATAACACATTACATTAGGCCAGGCTGCACATTACAACACATTAAAGTAAGTCCATGTTGCACATTACAACACATTAAAGTGGGTCCAGGCTGCAACATTATAACACATTAAAGTAGGTCCAGGCTGTACATTACAACACATTAAAGTAGGTCAAGGCTGCACATTACAACACATTAAAGTAGGCTCAGGCTGCACATTACAACACATTAAAATGGGTCCAGGCTGCAACATTACAACACATTAAAGTAGGTCCAGGCTGCAACATTACAACACATTAAAGTAGGCCAGGCTGCAACATTGCAACACATTAAAGTAGGTCCAGGCTGGAACATTGCAACACATTAAAGTAGGTCCAGGCTGCAACATTACAACACTTTAAAGTAGGTCCAGGCTGCAACTTTACAACACATTAATGTAGGTCCAGGCTGCAACATTACAACACATTAAAGTAGGCCCAGGCTGCAACATTACAACACATTAAAGTAGGTCCAGGCTGCAACATTACAACACATTAAAGTAGGTCAAGGCTGCAACATTACAACACATTAAAGTAGGTCCAGGCTGCAACATTACAACACATTAAAGTAGGTCCAGGCTGCAACATTACAACACATTAAAGTAGGTCCAGGCTGCAACATTACAACACATTAAAGTAGGTCCAGTCTGCAACATTACAACACATTAAAGTAGGTCCAGGCTGCAACATTACAACACATTAAAGTAGGTCCAGGCTGCAACATTACAACACATTAAAGTAGGTCCAGGCTGCAACATTACAACACATTATAGTAGGTCCAGGCTGTACATTATAACACATTACAGTAGGTCAAGGCTGCACATTACAACACATTTAAGTAGGCCCAGGCTGCAACATTACAACACATTAAAGTAGGTCCATGCTACAACATTATAACACATTAAAGTAGGTCCAGGCTGTACATTACAACACATTAAAGTGGGTCAAGGCTGCAACATTATAACACATTAAAGTAGGTCCAGGCTGTACATTACAACACATTAAAGTAGGTCAAGGCTGCACATTACAACACATTAAAGTAGGCCCAGGCTGCACATTACAACACATTAAAGTGGGTCAAGGCTGCAACATTAGAACACATTAAAGTGGGTCCAGGCTGCAACATTATAACACATTAAAGTAGGTCCAGGCTGTACATTTCAACACATTAAAGTAGGTCAAGGCTGCCACATTACAACACATTAAAGTAGGTCCAGGCTGCACATTACAACACATTAAAGTGGGTCCAGGTTGCACATTACAATACATTAAAGTGGGTCCAGGCTGCAACATTATAACACATTAAAGTAGGTCCAGGCTGTACATTACAACACATTAAAGTAGGTCAAGTCTGCACATTACAACACATTAAAGTAGGCCTAGGCTGCACATTACAATACATTAAAGTGGGTCAAGGCTGCAACATTACAACACATTAAAGTGGGTCCAGACTGCAACATTATAACACATTAAAGTAGGCACAGGCTGTACATTACAACACATTAAAGAAGGTCAAGGCTGCAACATTATAACACATTACAGTAGGCCCAGGCTGCACATTACAACACATTAAAGTAAGTCCAGGTTGCACATTACAACACATTAAAGTGGGTCCAGGCTGCAACATTATAACACATTAAAGTAGGTCCAGGCTGTACATTACAACACACTAATGTGGGTCCAGGCTGCAACATTATAACACATTAAAGTAGGCCCAGGCTGCACATTACAAAACAATAAAGTGGGTCCAGGCTGCAATATTATAACACATTAAAGTAGGTGCAGGCGGTACATTATAACACATTAAAGTAGTTCCAGGCTGTACATTATAACACATTAAAGTAGGTCAAGGCTGCACATTATAACTCATTAAAGTAGGTCCAGGCTGCAACATTACAAAACATTAAAGTAGGTCCAGACTGCAACATTACAATTCATTAAACTAGGTCCAGGCTGCAATATTACAACACATTAAAGTAGGCCAGGCTGCAACATTACAACACATTAAAGTAGGTCCAGGCTGCAACACTGCAACACATTAAAGTAGGTCCAGGCTGCAACATTGCAACACATTAAAGTAGGTCCAGGCTGCAACATTACAACACATTAAAGTAGGTCCAGGCTGTACATTTCAACACATTAAAGTAGGTCAAGGCTGCCACTTTACAACACATTAAAGTAGGTCCAGGCTGCACATTACAACACATTAAAGTGGGTCCAGGTTGCACATTACAATACATTAAAGTGGGTCCAGGCTGCAACATTATAACACATTAAAGTAGGTCCAGGCTGTACATTACAACACATTAAAGTAGGTCAAGTCTGCACATTACAACACATTAAAGTAGGCCTAGGCTGCACATTACAATACATTAAAGTGGGTCAAGGCTGCAACATTACAACACATTAAAGTGGGTCCAGACTGCAACATTATAACACATTAAAGTAGGCACAGGCTGTACATTACAACACATTAAAGAAGGTCAAGGCTGCAACATTATAACACATTACAGTAGGCCCAGGCTGCACATTACAACACATTAAAGTAAGTCCAGGTTGCACATTACAACACATTAAAGTGGGTCCAGGCTGCAACATTATAACACATTAAAGTAGGTCCAGGCTGTACATTACAACACACTAATGTGGGTCCAGGCTGCAACATTATAACACATTAAAGTAGGCCCAGGCTGCACATTACAAAACAATAAAGTGGGTCAAGGCTGCATAATTATAACACATTAAAGTAGGTGCAGGCGGTACATTATAACACATTAAAGTAGTTCCAGGCTGTACATTATAACACATTAAAGTAGGTCAAGGCTGCACATTATAACACATTAAAGTAGGTCCAGGCTGCAACATTACAAAACATTAAAGTAGGTCCAGACTGCAACATTACAATTCATTAAACTAGGTCCAGGCTGCAACATTACAACACTTTAAAGTAGGCCAGGCTGCAACATTACAACACATTAAAGTAGGTCCAGGCTGCAACACTGCAACACATTAAAGTAGGTCCAGGCTGCAACATTGCAACACATTAAAGTAGGTCCAGGCTGCAACATTACAACACATTAAAGTAGGTCCAGGCTGCAACTTTACAACACATTAAAGTAGGTCTAGGGTGCAACATTACAACACATTAAAGTAGGCCCAGGCTGCAACATTACAACACATTAAAGTAGGTCCAGGCTGCAACATTACAACACATTAAAGTAGGTCCAGGCTGCAACATTATAACACATTAAAGTAGGTCCAGGCTGCAACATTACAACACATTAAAGTAGGTCAAGGCTGCAACATTACAACACATTAAAGTAGGTCCACGCTGCAACATTACAACACATTAAAGTAGGTCCAGGCTGCAACATTACAACACATTAAAGTAGGTCCAGGCTGCAACATTACAACACATTAAAGTAGGTCCAGTCTGCAACATTACAACACATTAAAGTAGGTCCAGGCTGCAACATTACAACACATTAAAGTAGGTCCAGGCTGAAACATTACAACACATTAAAGTAGGCCCAGGCTGCAACATTACAACACATTAAAGTAGGTTCAGGCTTCAACATTACAACACATTAAAGTATGTCCAGGATGCGCATTACAACACATTAAAGTAGGTCCAGGCTGCAACATTACAACACATTAAAGTAAAGTAGGACCAGGCTGCACATTACAACACAATAAAGTAAAGTTGGCCCATGCAGCACATTACAACACAATAAAGTAAAGTTGGCCCAGGCAGCTACAACACAATAAAGTAAAGTTGGCCCAGGCAGCACATTACAACACAATAAAGTAAAGTTGGCCCAGGCAGCACATTACAATACAAAAAAGTAAAGTTGGCCCAGGCTGCACATTACAACACAATAAAGCAAAGTTGGCCCAGGCAGCACATTACAACACATTAAAGTAAAGTTGGCCCAGGTAGCACATCGTGTAAAGTAAGACATTCAAACATCACATACAACATACAAAACATTCAGAAATTAAAACGTCACTTACAACATACAAAAAAATTGAGAAACTCAAACACCACATACAACATACAACACTTTCAGCAATGTAAACATCACATACAGAAATTCAGCCTCCCCTGCACGTGTACAATGTATCAAGCTGTGTCAGCGTGGTATAACTGTCCCAAAAAACTGAGATCCTACATCTATATGCGTTCTCTTTCATTCCTTTACATATCTCTATTGTACCTGTATTCTATTCATCCCTGCACTAACTCCGGTTCATTTAAAATCTAATGAGAATTAGCAAGAGAGATTTGAAGCAAACACTGATTACCCACACTCGTATATTTCACCTTATAATGCAATCGCTCCTTGGGCGCCTTCTTTCAATTTCTTTATTGTTAGGAAGGACAGCTAATCCCAGAATAAAATTTGACAATGTTTTTTGTTATAATCAAGGTATTAAATTTTTACTTATTCATCTCAGTTTTATGTTTGTTACGGCTCTCAAGACATATACACTCACATAACACACACCCTGTCACTCACAATATCTAGCTTTCCTTGCTACATCGTCCCAACTCCGGGGGAGCCGCGATTGCTCAGTGATTAGTGAACTGGACTACAAAGGACAAGAGGTGGGGTTCGATCCTGATCGACGGCTATCGGGTTCACCCAGCCCTAAAACAGGACAGGATTTTTTTCTGGGAAAGTAAAGAGGCACTGGCGTAATACCGACCACATTACACCAAAAATCATGTACCGAAGGTCTGTAAAAATGATGGTCACTAACACCATATTCCCTATACGTCACTTGGCGTAACAGGTCACTAACACCATATTCCCTATACGCCACTTGACATGACGGGGCACTATCACCATATTCCCTATACGCCACTTGACATGACGGGTCACTAACACCATACGCCCTATACGTCACTTGGCGTGAAGGGTCACTAACACCATATTCCCTATACGTCACTTGGCGTGACGGGGGCTCTTTACTTTTCATTTTTTAAGTTCCAACTCCACTCTACCATTATCTAATACGCCCCACTTCCTTTTTTTCCATCCCTACGGCTTCCTTCCATCTATAGCAGTTTCCTTCCATCCCTAGAAGCTTTCTTCCATCAATAGCAGCTTCCTTCCATCCCTAGCAGCTTCCTTCCATCCATTGCAGTTTCTTTCCATCCCTAGCAGCTTCCTTCCATCCCTAGCAGCTTCCATCCATCCCTACAGTTTCTTTCCATCCCTAGAAGCTTCCTATCTTCCCTAGCAGCTTCCATCCATCCCTACAGTTTCTTTCCATCCCTAGCAGCTTCCTTCCATCCCTAGCAGCTTCCATCCATCCCTACAGTTTCTTTCCATCCCTAGCAGCTTCCTATCATCCCTAGCAGTTTCCTTCCATCCCTAGCAGCTACTTTCCATCCCTAGCAGTTACATTTCATCCCTAGCAGCTTCCTTCCATCCCTAGCATCTTCCTTCCATCCCTAGCAGTTTCTTTCCATCCCTATCAGCTACTTTCCATCCCTAGCAGTTTCTTTCCATCCCTAGCAGATTCCTTCCATCCCTAGCAGCTTCCTTCCATCCCTAGCAGTTTCTTTCCATCCCTAGCAGCTTCCTTCCATCCCTAGCAGCTTCTTTCCATCTCTAGCAGTTTCTTTCCATCCCTAGCAGCTTCCTTCCATCCCTAGCAGCTTCATTCCATCCCTAGCAGCTTCCTTCCATCCCTAGCAGTTTCTTTCCATCATTAGCAGCTTCCTTCCATCCCTAGCAGCTTCCTTCCGTCCCTACAGTTTCTTTCCATCCCTAGCAGCTTCCTATCATCCCTAGCAGTTTCCTCCCATCCCTAGCAGCTACTTTCCATCCCTAGCAGTTACTTTTCATCCCTAGCAGCTTGCTTCCATCCCTAGCATCTTCCTTCCATCCCTAGCAGTTTCCTTCCATCCCTAGCAGCTTCCTTCCATCCCTAGCAGCTTTCTTCCATTCCTAGCAGCTTCCGCCCGTCCTTAACAGCTTCCTTCCATCCCTAGCAACTTCCTTCCATACCTAGCATATCCTTCCATAATTAGTAACGTCATTCAATACCTAGAAACATCCGTCCATCCCTAGCAACATCCTTCTATACCGAGTAACGCCTTTCCATACCTAGCAACATCCTTCCATACCTAGCAACATCCTTCCATACCTAGCAACTTCCTTCCATGATTAGCAACATCCTTCCATGATTAGCAACATCCTTCCATGCCTAGCAACATCCTTCTATGCCTAGCAACATCCTTCCATACCTAGCAACATCCTTTCATGATTAGCAACATCCTTCCATACCTAGCAACATCCTTCTATGCCTAGCAACATCCTTCCATACCTAGCAACATCCTTCCATACCTAGCAACATCCTTCCATACCTAGCAACATCCTTCCATGATTAGCAACATCCTTCCATACCTAGCAACATCCTTCCATACCTAGCAACATCCTTCCATACCTAGCAACATCCTTCCATGATTAGCAACATCCTTCCATACCTAGCAACATCCTTCCATACCTAGCAACATCCTTCCATGATTAGCAACATCCTTCCATACCTAGCAACATCCTTTCATGCCTAGCAACATCCTTCCATACCTAGCAACATCCTTCCATGCCTAGCAACATCCTTCCATACCTAGCAACATCCTTCCATACCTAGCAACATCCTTCCATACCTAGCAACATCCTTCCATACCTAGCAACATCCTTCCATGCCTAGCAACATCCTTCCATGCCTAACAACATCCTTCCATACCTAGCAACATTCTTTCATGCCTAGCAACATCCTTCCATGCCTAGCAACATCCTTCCATACCTAGCAACATCCTTCCATGATTAGTAACTTCCGTCCATGCCTAGCAACATCCTTCCATACCTAGCAACTTCCTTCCATGCCTAGCAACATCCTTCCATACCTAGCAACTTCCTTCCATGCCTAGCAACATCCTTCGATACCTAGCAACTTCCTTACACCCCACTAGTTCTCCATTTCATCTACTCGCCCCTTCACTCCATCTGGTCTGGTTCTATATACCGTTTGACATCCATTATGTATGCTGCTGAATTCTAACCATTTTATAATTCATTTTTTTAATTACTAATTTATTTATTATCTATTCTTACTATCTTTTCTCAAATTCTTGCCATCTCTCTCTCTCTCTCTTCCTCTCTCTCTCTCCCTGCCTATCCCAACGCATCTTTCCACGTCTGCTATAGAATTAAGTTCAGCTCTCCACCATCTCAGTTCTTATTCACAAAAATCACACATACATTCTCTGTCACCAATACTATTTCTCTTCTATACTCTCACATCTACTGCTCTTTCTCTCTCTTTCTCTTTCAGCCCCCAATTAAACCCTTTGTCTGACATTCAGTCTTGCTCTCTCTAATTCGTCTCCCACTTCCCATCCAACACTCCCATTGTCAGAGTGTACACAAGAAAAGCGGAAAATCACGCCGAAATGCAGCCCAGGGGACATAACTGCTTATTTAATCATGCCCTTGTATTGAATGTCTATAAATATTGAGCTGGTTTGTTGTTGTCTGTCCCTGGTCAGAATGTTATGGCTGCTTATATATTAGTCATTGTTTGCTATTATTTATGTCAGTATTCAGCAACAAAATACTTGTCATGAATATTCTAACTCTGGAAACTAATGAATCTCTTGAAGTGAGTCATCGTGTCCAACATGAATGCAATCGACATAAAATACAATTATTTCAGCGGGAGGCAAAATGTTGATAAATCTGATACAACCAGTTATATATAAAATCATAAATTGTAATAAATCAAATAAATAATATCATTGAAGGCATTAAAACTATAATAAATCACGATACATGTTTATTATATGAACCCATAGGACGTACGTCATCACCAGAGGAAAAAAAAACGTATTGGCTGTAAGCAAACACGTAGAACAACAACAACGATCATGTTGCTAGAGTACTGAAATATCTATGATCACAAGCTTCCAAGCAAAATAATGAAGACCTGAACGTACACATTCCATGAGAAAGTTCGAAACTGAATTGCAAACGGAAGTTAAAAGAATTCTTCTGAAACAAGAATATGTTTCTAATGAAAGTCCAGTCAATCTCATCCGTGGACTTAATTGTTCCCTTTTGAAAATAAATATATCCCTCAAAACAAGAAATGAAGAGAATCTCTAGGGAATCTCTGGGGAATCTGTGGTGAATTTGGGCATAATTCGCGACATTGAATAAATTGCAAGTCAACCTTATTATTTCTTGAGGTGAAGTAACAGGCAGTCAAAGTAGTTCATTTATCTGCTAACACATTACAATAGAGTTAAGCCTTAAATACACTTGTGTATTTCCCATAGCAACATAAGGTTGTAAAACGTGGATTTTACATACATCTGCAGAAAAATCCATAAACGCCTTCAAATACAAATGTTACATCATCATCATGTGCCATACCAGTTGGCGTAGACGATCATGTCCTTCCACAATCTCCTATGCACACAGTGCATCTTATCATTTCTGTTGTTGACTGTTTTCCATACCATGACACCAAGCTATATAGTATTGTCTCTCTTTGTCGTCCGCGATCTCTCTTTCCCTGTATTTTGATAATTGTAACCATAATAAATGTTTGTCTACAACACAAGTATTCAGCCCTACTGGGAGATACTTGCATTAATAGGAAAGTACAAATATACAATTTATTTCCGGACTGTGATGTTACCCTATGCTATAGTCATTGAGAACGCCTTTCGTGCAAGACACTGCTGCAATAGCCAATTTTTTGTTGGCTGCGTGGCAGTGTGCCAAGCGTTCGGTTTCTCGTGGCAAGGCGCGGTGCCACTGAGTACGGGTTCGATCCCACTTCGGACCATGTATTGTTCTTCGTTTTTTTCTATTGTTGTTTGTCTGTCAATTTTCCCGAGTGCTAACACATACTTCTTTGTTCTATTATTCCCTATTCCAACTTTCCTCTTCTCATGATGTGCCCGAAAAATGTCGATTGTTTCTTTCTGATGTTTTCTAGGAGCTCTCTTTTTATGTTAGTCTCTTTGTCGTCCGCGATCTCTCTTTCCCTGTATTTTGATAATTGTAACCAAGTATTCCAACTTTCCTCTTCTCATGATGTGCCCGAAAAATGTCGATTGTTTCTTTCTGATGTTTTCTAGGAGCTCTTTTTTTATGTTAGTCTCTTTGAGAACTTCCTCATTGGTCTTTTTAGCCGTCCAGGGAACTTTCAACATTCTTCTGAGGAATCCCATATCTGTGGCCTCTAATCGTTTTTTCATTTGTTTGTCTACTGTCCATGATTCGCTTCCATATGTCAGAATTGGCTCTATATAGCATCGATGAACTCTTTTTCTCACTTCTATTGACGAAGACGTGTTGCATAATATATTTTTCATTTTCTGAAATTCTACTTTGGCCTGAGCTATTCTGCTTATTTTTATTTCTGTGGTGCATCTTCCATCTGATGTTATTATCGTGCTTAAGTATTTGACGTGTTGCACTTGTTTCAGATTTGTCCTGTCTATTTTTATGCTGCATGGTGGTGATGATTGTTTCTTTAACTTGACCAGGCTATGAATCAGGCTAGCAAATAAATGGACATCATAAACATCAAGTGCCAAGCCTGCCGGTGTTGACGGTCATGTCTCTCCACAACTATTCATCCCTACAGTTGTTCATCAATTCACTGGCTTAGATCCAACTTATGTGGATGGCATCACGGAATTGATGCAACCCCGTGGCTGTGTGGTCAACATTACATAACAGAATGTAACCGTCCCTCAAAGACCTCAAAGATGCACCAATGATATAAAGAAAAGCTGCCGCCGTGATTGAAGGCAAAACTGAAGCAAATTGATGGAAATCATTAATCGCAATTCTGCTGAATCGCCTCACTGCACATTATGACCAAGAGCAGAAAGCTAGTAGTATATATGTGGTCAATGTTTGCCACTATAATGGTATCAGCTTATAGACTAAGCTGGAGGTTTGCAGCGGTGCTGTGCTCCAAGCGTTGTATTTGCCATCATGATGGTATCAGCTTATAGACTAAGCTGAAGGTTTGCAGTGGTGCTGTGCTCCAAGCGTTATGTTTGCCAATATGATGGTATCAGCTTATAGACTAAGCTGAAGGTTTGCAGTGGTGCTGTGCTCCAAGCGTTATGTTTGCCATCATAATGGTATCAGCTTATAGACTAAGCTGGAGGTTTGCAGTGGTGCTGTGCTCCAAGCGTTATGATTGCCATCATGATGGTATCAGCTTATAGACTAAGCTGAAGGTTTGCAGTGGTGCTGTGCTCCAAGCGTTATGTTTGCCAATATGATGGTATCAGCTTATAGACTAAGCTGAAGGTTTGCAGTGGTGCTGTGCTCCAAGCGTTATGTTTGCCATCATAATGGTATCAGCTTATAGACTAAGCTGGAGGTTTGCAGTGGTGCTGTGCTCCAAGCGTTATGATTGCCATCATGATGGTATCAGCTTATAGACTAAGCTGAAGGTTTGCAGTGGTGCTGTGCTCCAAGCGTTATGTTTGCCAATATGATGGTATCAGCTTATAGACTAAGCTGAAGGTTTGCAGTGGTGCTGTGCTCCAAGCGTTATGTTTGCCATCATAATGGTATCAGCTTATAGACTAAGCTGGAGGTTTGCAGTGGTGCTGTGCTCCAAGCGTTATGATTGCCATCATGATGGTATCAGCTTATAGACTAAGCTGAAGGTTTGCAGCGGTGCTGTGCTCCAAGCGTTATCTACATGTGAAGCTGTGTAAAGTCATCGCAAACATAAATTAAATGACGTCAAAGGTCTCCATACAAAACTAAGAACATCGTTGAGCACACACTAGACATCTTCCGATTACGATTTTTAAACAACAAGCAGCACTAAAACAAATGCCCACATGGTGATTCACTTTAAAAAAGACAGAAAACCTCAAATAAAAGTCTTCAATATTAACCTTAATACAGTGGCGTATTCTCTATGTTACCGCAGCTACCGCCGGTAGTCTGAACATATTAACAAAATACAAAAGAAATTATAATTTTTTTTAAAATAATGAGCCAAAATAATACGGGAGGGAGCTACCTCTACATTAATGCGGTTTCATGGGTTATTTTTAGCTCTAGCCAATTAGAAGCGTTATAAAGTGAAAGTTAAACTATGTCTGATTCCTTAAACTTCCTTAACTATTTATAACTACGTTATGCGCCATTTAAAAAAAAATGAAGGCACCTAGGCATCTCAACTGTCCAGAAACAGTAGTGCTACTAGCTATCGGTTTATAAACAAAAATTGAGAAGGTTTTTATTTTTACCGTTCGCGAATGTAGTGTATTATCAAACAGTTTTATATTAAATTCCTTTGGGCATATATAATTTTGTTGAACTTCAAGTTTTAAATTACGTTGATTTAAATATATATATATATATATATATAGCTTATTCTCTTGTAACTTCATAACGAACTGCTATTATTTCTGGTTCATTACTGCCGACCATATGATGGCAGAGCAAGCATCTACACATAACACAGAGATCTCAATAAACTCTATTGATAAGCTTAGAAACCAATTTAACAGTACTTTGAATGGCAAAGTTATCGAGATATTTTTGTCCCAAACAAGACAAATAGAATTAACATATACAAAAATAAGTAATTTAAAATGTAGTGGTGTCATTAGCAAATATTACTTCATGTTAGCCTACTGAATATAATGTATGTGTTTATTTATTATGTCAGCGGTAGCCCAGACCCCAAAACTAGTATACGCCACTGCCTGACTGCATGACTAATATAGACAGACACACATTAATATATGAGATATGACTAGCATGGACATACATACAAATATATGAGACATGACTAACATATACATGCACACACAAAGTTTTGAGATGTGCTTAATATAGATTGCACACAAAGATATGAGATATGACTAACACAGACATGCACGTTTAAAGATATGACACATGATTAACACAGATACACACTAAGAAATGAGGTATGACTAAACACAGACACACACAAATATGAGACATGATTAACACGGACACACACCAAGATATGAGATATGACTAAAATGACACACACCAAAATATGAGCCATGACTAGCGCGCGCACACACACACACACAAGCTAAGATATGAGCCATGGCTAGCACAGAAACACATTTAGATATGAGCCATCTCTAGCACAGAAACACATTAAGATATGAGCCATGGCTTCACGGAAACACACCAAGATATGAACCATGACTAGCACTGAAACACACCAAGATATGAACCATGGCCGGCACAGACACCCACCAAGATATGAGCCATGGCCGGCACAGACACCCACCAAGATATGAGCCATGGCCGGCACAGACACCCACCAAGATATGAGCCATGGCCGGCACAGACACCCACCAAGATATGAGCCATGGCCGGCACAGACACCCACCAAGATATGAGCCATGGCCAGCACAGACACACAACAAGATATGAACCTTGGTCGGCACAGACACCCACTAAGATATGAGCCATGGCCGGCACAGACACCCACCAAGATATGAACCATGGCCGGCACAGACACCCACCAAGATATGAACCATGGCCGGCACAGACACCCACCAAGATATGAACCATGGCCGGCACAGACACCCACTAAGATATGAGCCATGACTAGCACTGAAACACACCAAGATATGAACCATGGCCGACACAGACACACACCAAGATATGAACCATGGCCGACACAGACACCCACTAAGATATGAGCCATGACTAGCACTGAAACACACCAAGATATGAACCATGGCCGACACAGACACCCACCAAGATATGAACCATGACTAGCACTGAAACACATGAAGATATGAACCATGGCCGACACAGACACCCACCAAGATATGAACCATGGCCGGCACAGACACCCACCAAGATATGAACCATGGCCGACACAGACACCCACCAAGATATGAGCCATGACTAGCACTGAAACACACCAAGATATGAGCCATGACTAGCACTGAAACACACCAAGATAGGAACCATGACTAGCACTGAAACACACCAAGATATGAACCATGGCCGGCACAGACACCCACCAAGATATGAACCATGGCCGACACAGACACCCACTAAGATATGAACCATGGCCGACACAGACACCCACCAAGATATGAACCATGACTAGCACTGAAACACACCAAGATATGAACCATGGCCGACACAGACACCCACTAAGATATGAACCATGGCCGGCACAGACACCCACTAAGATATGAACCATGGCCGGCACAGACACCCACCAAGATATGAACCATGGCCGGCACAGACACCCACCAAGATATGAACCATGGCCGGCACAGACACCCACCAAGATATGAACCATGACTAGCACTGAAACACACCAAGATATAAACCTTGGCCGGCACAGACACCCACTAAGATATGAGCCATGGCTAGCACGGATATACACTAAGATATGAACAATGACCAGCACAGACACACACCCAGATATGAGCCATGGCCAGCACATACACCCGCCAAGGTATCAGCCATGGCTATCACAGACCCCCACTAAGATATGAGCTACGACTAGCACGGATATACACCGAGAATTGAGCCATGGCTGTCACAGACACCCACCAAGATAGGAACCGTGGCTATCACATATACATACAAAGATATGAGCCGTGGTTAGCACAGACAACCACCAAAATATAAGCCACGACTAACATATACACTTGGTAACGTACACCAAAGTTTGTCTGAGGTTCTTGGTAGAGTTTCTACTGATGACCACGAAGATTAAACAATTGCAGGCATGGTGGGCGTGGCTGACGTGCTGGAAGATCAGCCGAATAAGACATTCAGATAATGTCAATTTCATGTTCCCTGAGTTTTGAGTCCGCATCAGATAGTACAGTCTGGCCACGTGGCTTGGTGCGTTCATGATGATGTAAGATAGAGACAAGGCAAAGAACACCCTAGCCACACGAACCTGGGCGCTAGCTCGCACTGAGCTCCACCTAGGATCGTTGATCGGTTGCAGTACGGGGACTTCCAGCATCGGCAGACCACTGAGCTCCTTCCACCGGGACTTGTGTAAGATGGACAGAACGATCGTGACGAGCATGACAGTAATGGCGATGAGCGGTAGTAGCAACGTTACTACAGAGTCAATGTAGGTTATTATGTGCAAGAACATCAGCCTTGGACTTGGCAAGCATTTCTCAAGACCTATCTCGTTTGGCGTTATCTCAGCAGCAACAGCATTTACTATATACAGCAAAACGACAAGACTAGAATGCACATGACCACTATACTGGCGCGTCGCTTTGTGCACACAACCACAAAGCTTGTTGGATGACATATGGTGGTGTAATTCTCCACTGTTATGCACACAACGTACCATACGGACAGAAAGCTAAATACGTAGGTGGCGAAAAACGAGACTTTGACACACCCCGTTCAGTTGATTGACTTTGTAGCCGGTGGTCTCTATCCACACAAACAGTAGGCCAACCAGAACACCCGTGTCAGAGATCAGCAATGGTCTCTATCCACACAAACAGTAGGCCAACCAGAACACCCGTGTCAGAGATCAGCAATGGTCTCTATCCACACAAACAGTAGGCCAACCAGAACACCCGTGTCAGAGATCAGCAATGGTCTCTATCCACACAAACAGTAGGCCAACCAGAACACCCGTGTCAGAGATCAGCAATGGTCTCTATCCACACAAACAGTAGACCAACCAGAACACCCATGTCAGAGATCAGCAATGGTCTCTATCCACACAAACAGTAGGCCAACCAGAACACCCATGTCAGAGATCAGCAATGGTCTCTATCCACACAAACAGTAGGCCAACCAGAACACCCATGTCAGAGATCAGCAATGGTCTCTATCTACACAAACAATAGACCAACCAGAACACCCGTATCAGAGATCAGCAACACAAAAATGTAAATGATGGAAGAAAAGTTCCTGAGTTCTCGTCGAAGAAGATCCAAGAAGAATCTTCATAAATGAATGACGTCATATCCTGGAGCGATCCCTTCTTTCCACCAAAGACGAATATGGCTTGTATCTCACACGTTACTTGATGATGCCCACATTTGTAGACTTTGATAAATTAAAGTCGTTTGTGATTTGAGTAGCACACAAACATTGAATAGAATAGTTGAGTTCTTGGCTCTTGTGTCTTTAATAAAACAGAACGGGACAACCTTAAGTATGGAATTTATCTGACAAGTATTTTAAACTAAAAGTTCTACCAGATATATACGAATATATGATGAAACATGTAATTTACTATTTGGGTAGTTTGTCAAAGAAGGTGTTGATCTCCTCCTGCGTTAGTGGACGCATGGTTGTTTACTAATTTGGTTCATTTAAGACAGCGTCCACAAGAGTCAGAGTGAAATGAATCTCCATTGTCGCCAACCTTCGATGCAGGGAGAAAGCACGACAAGATTGTGTTCTGAGCTTATACTCCAGGCATTGTGCTAGTAAAAGCTAAACTATAACGGTCGCCGTTGAGAATGGACGAAATTCTACAAATTCAGATCTTGGCCGTTGAGCTTTGTTCAAACGCAAACAAGCGTCCGTTTTGGTGCGTCCATCTTGGTGCCTAACAACCAGACACAACAAATGAAGTTATTACTTCAAAGGCATTTGGAGACCACAAGTTTTTGGAGATCACGATAATTTAGGAGATATATTAAGATTTGGAGATCTCACGTATTTGGAGATATCAAATATTCGGAGATCACAAGCATTTTGAGATACTAGTATTTTGGAGTCTGTAGAAATGTGATTTTACAGAAGAATGTTGAGAATATCATGGACAGCTAAGAAGAGTAATGAAAATGTTCTGAAAGAGGTCAAAGCAAAAAGAGAGCTGGTTTCCAATATTAGGAAGAAACAATCATCATTTTTTGGCCATGCAATGAGAAGAGAACAACTGGAATATATTGTAACAACTGGAAAAAATTAGGGACGTAGAGATAGAGGGAAGCAAAGAGAGAAAATACCAGACAGCTTAAGAGAATGGCTTGGCAGAAGGTCAACAACAGAAATGATAAATAACTGTCGAGATCGAAAGTTGTGGAGAGACATGATCACCCACGCCAGTAGGCCCGGTACTTGATGATGATGATGAGTATTTTGGAGATCTCAAATATTTCAGGATCTCAAATATTTAAACACAACAAGTATTCTGAGATCTCAAGTATTTGGAGGTCACAAGTATTTAGAGATTACAAGAATACTTGGATATCTCAAGTATTTGGAGATCTCTAGCAAATTTTTGGAGATCACATGATTTACATAGTTGAAGCAAGTATTTGGAGATAACAAGTATTTGGAGATCACATGATTTACATAGTTGAAGCAAGTATTTGGAGATAACAAGTATTTGGAGATCACATGATTTACATAGTTGAAGCAAGTATTTGGAGATAACAAGTATTTGGAGATCACATGATTTACATAGTTGAAGCAAGTATTTGGAGATAACAAGTATTTGGAGATCACATGATTTACATAGTTGAAGCAAGTATTTGGAGATAACAAGTATTTGGAGATCTCACACAAGTTTTCGGAGAACACAAGTATTTGGAGATCAAAAGTATTTAGTAAACACTCATACTATTCAGCTCTTTTGTAAAACCTGAGCCATCATATGGAATCGAGAGCTAGCAATTCACTTAAGCTCTAGAAAAACGAGCAGTTTGTTGTCCTGAACACCAGTGAACTTATATTATTCACATAATTGACTGTAAATTAGCTATTCTAGTGCACATTTTCCTCGCTTGCAAGTTACATGTCTACCCTAACCCAGTTACATGTATACCATAACCCAGTTACATGTCTACCATAACCCAGTTACACGTCTATCATAACCCAGTTACATGTCTACCCTAATCCAGTTACATGTCTATCCTAATCCAGTTACATGCCTACCCTAACCCAGTTATATGCCTACCATAATCCAGTTAGATGTCTACCATAACCCAGTTACATGTCTACCCTAATCCAGTTACATGTCTACCCTAACAAAGTTACATGTTTACCCTAACCCAGTTACATGTCTACCATAACCCAGTTACATGTCTACCATAACCCAATTACATGTCTATCCTAATCCAGTTAAATGTCTATCCTAATCCAGTTACATGCCTACCCTAACCCAGTTACAAGTCTACCATAACCCAGTTACATGTCTACCCTAACCCAGTTACATGTCTATCCTAATCCAGTTACCTGCCTACCCTAACCCAGTTACATGCCTACATAACCCAGTTACATGCCAATAATAACCCAATTACATGTCTACCCTAATCCAGTTACATGTCTACCCTAACAAAGTTACATGTTTACCCTAACCCAGTTACATGTCTACCATAACCCAGTTATATGTCTACCATAACCCAGTTACATGTCTATCCTAATCCACTTACATGTCTGCCCTAACTCAGTTACATGTCTACCATAACCCAGTTACATGTCTATCCTAATCCAGTTACATGTCTACCCTAACCCAGTTACATGTCTACCCTAACCCAGTTACATGTCTACCCTAACCCAGTTACATGTCTACCCTAACCCAGTTACATGTCTACCCTAACCCAGTTACATGTCTACAATAACCCAGTTACATGTCTACCCTAATCCAGTTACATGTCTACCCTAACCCAGTTACACGTCTATCATAACCCAGTTACATGTCTACCCTAACCCAGTTACATGTCTACCCTAACCCAGTTACATGTCTACCCTAACCCAGTTACATGTCTACCCTAACCCAGTTACATGTCTACCATAACCCAGTTACATGTCTACCCTAATCCAGTTACATGTCTACCCTAACCCAGTTACATGTCTATCCTAACCTAGTTACATGTCTACCCTAACCCAGTTATATGTCTACCCTAACCCAGTTACATGTCTACCCTAACCCAGTTACATGTCTACCATAACCCAGTTAAATGTCTACCCTAACCCAGTTACATGTCTATCCTAACCCAGTTAAATGTCTACCCTAACCCAGTTACATGTCTACCCTAACCCAGTTACATGTCTATCCTAACCCAGTTAAATGTCTACCCTAATCCAGTTACATGTCTACCCTAACCCAGTTAAATGTCTACCCTAACCCAGTTACATGTCTACCCTAACCCAGTTACATGTCTACCATAACCCAGTTAAATGTCTACCCTAATCCAGTTACATGTCTACCCTAACCCAGTTACATGTCTATCCTAACCCAGTTACATGTCTACCCTAACCCAGCTATATGCACGTAGAGCCTTCGTCAATGTTGTGTCTGGTTGTTAAGCCATATCTCTGTGTGAGTGAGGAGAAGAAAGCACCTGTGTCTTTCGAAAATCGAGTGTTTATGAACACCTTTGAAAAGTTAAATAAGACAATAAAGAGACTGATGCTCATTGTGTACCATGAGCCCTGTGTCGGGGACATTATTTTGAGATATAAGCTAGACAGTAACGTAAAATAATAGTACTTGACATATATGCACATTGATATATTTCTCTGGCCTCTTAAATGATTAAACTTTGATATACACGATGATTCCATAGCGGATGATTCCACTGGTACGGGCGGTTGATCAATTATGGATTTTATTTCGTTTGCAGTGATACCGAGGCCTTTGACTAACCATAAACATAACCATAAACATAACCATAAACATAACCATAAACATAACCACATACGAAGAACGAAATAAACATATTTATGACTGTAAGCAAATACAAAGAAAAAAGAACAATTAGCACGTTATTTAGCAATCAAGAGGAAGTAATCATAACGGAGTATGGCAACTTTTAGAAATAACGTGGTTGTTGCCCCTATACTACATTCAGAACTCAATATGGGCGTTGTAGCCTTGTAGAGCACACACATCACAATGGTATGATTAATCAAAATGTAGAACGACATGGATTTGTAGTATAACTACCTCTCTATCTCTCTATCTCACTCCCTTTTGCACAAGCTCTGCATGTCTTTACAATGTTTCCCATCACTGCTGGTTCCACGACAGAGGACACATACACATGCACACACACATATACATGCACACTGACATACACATGCACACTGACATACACATGCACACTGACATACACATGCACACTGACATACACATGCACACTGACATACACGTGTACACTGACTTACACATTCACACTGACATACACATGCACACTGAAATATACATGCACACTGACAAACCCATACACACACATATACATGCACACTGACAAACCTATACACACACATATACATGCACACACACACACTTACACATGCACTCTCACTTACACATGCACACTGACATACACATACACACATACACACATGCACACACACACATACACACACTTACACATGCACACACACATACACACATTTACAGATGCATACATATACATACACATGCACACATTTACACATGCACAAACACTTACACATGCACTCATGCACGTGCACGCACACACAGTTACACACACACACACATATTATACATGCACTCATACACGTGCACACACAAACACTTACACATGCACTCATACATGTGCACATACACACATGCACACACACACACACTTACACTTGCACTCATACACATGCACACACACACACTTACACTTGCACTCATACACATGCACACACACACACACTTACACTTGCACTCATACACATGCACACACACACTTACACTTGCACTCATACACATGCACACACACTTACACATGCACACACACACACTTACACTTGCACTCATACACATGCACACACACTTACACATGCACACACACACTTACACTTGCACTCATACACATGCACACACACTTACACATGCACACACACACACTTACACTTGCACTCATACACATGCACACACACTTACACATGCACACACACACACTTACACTTGCACTCATACACATGCACGCACACTTACACATGCACACACACACACTTACACTTGCACTCATACACATGCACACACACTTACACATGCACACACACACACTTACACTTGCACTCATACACATGCACACACACACACTTACACTTGCACTCATACACATGCACACACACTTACACATGCACACACACACACACTTACACTTGCACTCATACACATGCACACACACTTACACATGCACACACACACACTTACAGTTGCACTCATACACATGCACACACACTTACACATGCACACACACACACTTACACTTGCACTCATACACATGCACACACACACACTTACACTTGCACTCATACACATGTACACACACTTACACATGCACACACACACACTTACACTTGCACTCATACACATGCACACACACTTACACATGCACACACACACTTACACTTGCACTCATACACATGCACACACACTTACACATGCACACACACTTACACTTGCACTCATACACATGCACACACACTTACACATGCACACACACTTACACATGCACACACACACACTTACGCTTGCACTCATACACATGCACACACACTTACACATGCACACACACACACTTACGCTTGCACTCATACACATGCACACACACTTACACATGCACACACACATTTACACATACACTAAAACACATGCACACACACATTTACACATACACTCATAAACGTGCACACACACTTACACATGCACACACACAAACACACTTACACTTGCAGTCATACACATACACACACATATTTACAGATTCACACATACACTCATACATGTGCACACATGCAAACACAAATTTGCACATACACTCATACACGTGCACACACACTTATACACACGCACACACTTACACATACACACACACTTACACTTATGCATACACTCATACATGTGCACACACATTTACACATACACACACACTTACACATACACTCATACACATGCACACACACACACACATGCACTCATACACGTGCACACGCACACCCACATGCACATACCTTTTCCGACATCAATTTTCTCTACAGACATGAAATGCTCTCCTTAAGCACAGATCTCTCTCACCATGCTCTCATTAATCTCATTAACTTAACAATCTCATTAACTTCCAATCAAACACTGGCCTCAAGTACCTTCTATATTGTTTAATGCATATTCCTCAATCTTACGTCACATATACGAGTCGTTTTCTTTACTTCACTTGACTAACATTTATTGTAATATTTGCATATTCTTCATGTATAAGATGTTTCATTGTGCTTCTTTAATCACTCTCTCTCTCTCTCTGTCTCTCTCTCTCTCTCCTGACTTTATTTCTCACTTTCGTGGTATCCCTAATTGCACTATAACATCACTAATGAAACACCATTATAGCAGATAATGTCGGGAACTGACAGGAGCGGAGCGGATATGGTGAATTCCCGACTGCAGTGATACTGATTCCATAAACAGAACAGATAATAGTTCATATAAGGTTGGTTTGCTGTTTTAGTTCATATAAGGTTGGTTTGCTGTTTTAGTTCATATAAGGTTGGTTTGCTGTTTTAGTTCATATAAGGTTGGTTTGCTGTTTTAGTTCATATAAGGTTGGTTTGCTGTTTTAGTTCATATAAGGTTGGTTTGCTGTTTTAGTTCATATAAGGTTGGTTTGCTGTTTTTGTTTATATAAGGTTGGTTTGCTGTTTAGTTTATATAAGGTTGGTTTGCTGTTTTTGTTTATATAAGGTTGGTTTGCTGTTTTAGTTCATATAAGGTTGGTTTGCTGTTTTAGTTCATATAAGGTTGGTCAAATGTTTTATGTTTTCTGTGACTAAATGGTCGTCATAAGGTGGCAGCCATTTTACTGATCCCTAAAACTAGTAGAAAAGACAAAGGGGAAGACCAAAGAATTCACGAAGAAGACAGATAGAAGCAGAGATAAAGATGATGGGGAAGACATGGAATGATCTTAAAAGAATGGCAAAAAAAACAGAACAACTTGGAAAGTTTTTGTTGAAGACCTATGCTCCACGGGGAGCTAAAAAAGGTAGAAGAAGAACAACAACAAAACTAGTAGTCATGTTGATGATCCTTAAAACAGGTAGCCATATTTGATGATCCTTAAATCTGATAGACATTTTTCCTATGATAAGACTATATTGAGAAACTTTCTTCTCAATGACATTATTTGTTTTTTCTGAAAATCTGCTTCCAAGCCATTTTCTTAAGCTGTCTGAAAACTTTTCTCTTTGCTTCCCTCTGTCTCTTCGTCCCTCAACTTTCTCAGTTGTCACAATATATTCAACCTTTCCCTTCTCATTGCATGGCCAAAAAAAAATGAATGTTTCTTCCTAATATTGGAAATGTGGTCCACACCCACCTGCCTGGAAGAGAAACTATATGGGGCAATCGAATCACTTAAACAGACAGCTGACTTCATGAGAGAGTCTGGAATCCTACTCTGATTGAGTCTTGATCGCAGAGAGAGAGAGAGAGAGAGAGAGAGAGAGAGAGAGAGATTGGAAATTAGCTCTATATTTGCTTTGGCCTCTTTCCGAATGTTTTTGTTACTCTTCTTAGCTGTCCATGGTATTCTCAACATTCTTCTGTAAAACCACATTTCTACAGCTCCCAGTGATTTTCTTGTCTGTTGTCCTATTGCCCATGATTCACATCCATATGTTACGATTGGCTCTACATAATATTTAAGAAATCTTTTTCTTGTTTCTATGTCAACAATGGATTTCACAGTATGTTCCTCATTTTTTGGAAAGCTGCTTTTGCCTGAGCCATTCTGCATCTCACCTCTTTTGTACATCTTCCGTCTGAGGTTAACAAAGTTCCCAAATATTTAAATCCATTTACCTGTTTTAATATTGTTCCACTTGTCTTTATTTTGCACTGAGGTGATGTCTTTTTCTTTGTTGTTACCATTACTTCTATCTTTTTGCTATTAAGGCTGAGTCCTTCATTTTTTGCTTTCTTTCACAATAATGTCCAACATTTCTTGTAACTCATTTTCACTCTTAGTGTTTAAGACTGTATCAGCAGCATACCTTAGATTATTTATATTATGACCTCCAATTCTTATTCCAGGCATACCATTATGGATCTTAAAATAATCTCACTATAAATATCAAACAAATCTGGTGACAGCACACAACCTTGTCTAACACCCTGTTTTATTTGTTGAAACATTCCCAATTGGTTTCCAGTACTCATGGCCGCTGTTTGTTGCCAGTACATGTTCTTTATTATTCTTAGATCTTTGCTGTCTACGTTTATGCTTTCTAAAATTTTGATTTTTTCTTGGTGCTTTACTTTGTCAAATGCTGTGGTATAATCTATGAAACATAGATCTGTATGGGAATCATATATCTCTATGGCCCTTTATATCAAAGATCTTAAGATGTATACGGCATTGTTCGGTACGAACCTCCAACAAAACCACACTGTTCACTCTAATTTCTGGACTGATTTTGTTTCGCAATATTTGCATGATGAATCTTAGTAATAACTTAGTCAATAGTTATTGGTTATGGAAGGCCTCGGTTTCACTGCAAACGAATTAAAATCCATAATTGCTCAACCGCCCGTGCCAGTGGAATTCATCCGAATTACTAACACATCTCTCAAACAAAGAAAGGTAACTGTAGTCCCCATCGTAGCAGTCTCAGCACACGCCTAAAGACATAAGGCGAAACCTCGAAGAAAGTGAACTCAGCCAACTGTTCCCTGTCATACGATATCATCATTCATCGTAAACAAGCGGGATATCGAAACAGGATCAAAACGGATGAGACACACAGCTCACGGTGTGCACAGAGCACTTAACTCAGTAGCTCCTGCAACAAGCCGGACTTGGAATATGAGGAAACTGCAAGAAGGAACACTTTTCAGACATAGCCTTCAATGGTTCCTGTCGCCTATCCACCATATACCATGGAAGTTCGCGTCCTCCCGAAAATGATGATCGTCGCAGCACCTGATGATGTTAGGCCATCGCTGATGACTCCAATTCCAAACATATAGACACACAGTGGTGGTAAGTTATCATTTCCAATCCAACAGAAGCCACCTGACCTGTAGTTAGTAAAACCACAGAGAGAATATGATTTTGTGACCTTCACTGATTCACTCTTGGATGTGAATGTGTAGTTTACACAAGAGGAGAAGTTTTCAACTACAGTGATCCCATTTAAGGCAATTCTGTGATAGCAAGGCAAGTCTCCTTTATAGCAGCAGAACTTGATGTTCTCTGCTCCCTTCTTGTAGCTGCTGCTACACGATTCTGATGTCTCATTAACTTGGACATCATTCAAGAACAATGTCAGAGTAACATTCCATAGATCTGGCTCTGCTGATGAAGCTATGTTGCTTGGTGCAACAGTTGTATCAATCATACAGGAGGCTCCTGGTTGGTGGTCATTAATATCACAGACGGCATATGATGTTGTTATATTAAGTATTTCTTTCTGGGGTGTAAATATGTGGCACACACATGGAGAGTGGTTTGTGGTCACAGTAATTCCATTAAAGACAATTATAGGGTAGCGAGGCATAGCTGTTTCAGAACAGCACAATCCTATGATGTTTTTTGTGTTCGCTATAAAACTGCTGCTGCTACACAATCCTGACCAATTATAGGTGTGGACATTATTCACTTGCAATGACAAAACTGCTTTGTTTACATCATAAACCTCTGGAAGCGAATCATTTATGGGACTAATAATACAATTTATTCTTCCATCGGGGATATCTTCCTTGAGTCCCCAAAAATAAGGTCTTTGGTTAAAAAGCACATATGCTTTTGAGTTAAACACAAAATGAGCCCACTTCATAGATTCAAAATGATCCTTGCCAATGCCATCCGTTTGCACAAGTTAGGACCTTAGCTACCAAGGTCACACACTAAGTCATCAAGTTAAAGACTTTATCTACAGCGAAGGTTAACGAACTGTGAACAAACATTTATGACTTAGTCATGTGACTCATAAGGCTAATTGTGTGATGACTTCAACTGCCAAATACTCTAACCATTTCCCAGTCTTGGTGCCATACTACACATGTCCAAACATTGACCGTCACACATAAAGCCGTCCATGTAGAGGATATAATTATAATGTTCTGATTCCCATTTCCAGACCCCAGTTGTTACCAGTAGGCTAAATGACTAAATAGTTGAATGAGCAATTGCTATACAAATAGACATTATTATTTAATTCTTCATCATCTTCAGCCTTCTCGCGTTAAATAGGGCGTGGATGAGTTGTCTTGCTAGTTCACAGCAAGCCGCCATATTTGTCCCTTTCTGTCCAACATTTTCGTTTTTGGAACGAGTAGATTTTGTAAAGATTTTGCCATGCCAACGGCCATTTTATTGTCATCATCATTGAGTGCCGTCTGCGCATCGAAGGTTGGCTACATAGAGCGCCATTCCGCTCCGTTTCTTGCTTTGATAGTGCAGGTTGTCATAGGCTAACATGTCACATCTTTTGATGTTACTCATTCATGTTAGTCTTGGTCTGCCTCTTTTACTTTGCATTTTCCCTTCCAAGATTACTTTTAGTAGGCTGTTGTGTCTTTTAATATACTCCAAAAATCTCATTTGTCTTGTTTGAGTTGTGTTTAGTAGTTCTCTTTTAATTATTAGTTGTTTTAAGACTTCATGGTTTGTTTTCTTTCCTTTTCATCCAATTATACCTACTCTTCTATAAATCCACATTTATAAAGGCATCAATTGTCTGTTCTGTTTTCTTGTCTGATGTCCATGTTTCTGCACCATACAGGAATATTGAGAACATTTTACTTTACTCTTTTCGATTTTAAGTTGTTGACGGTTCTTTAACAAGGAGCAGAGTGCACACAAGACCTTATATCTTGGTCGTTGTCTGAGAGAGCTAATCCAGGACCAAGTTAAAACTACCAAGTAGCCAGGGATTTGTCTGAGAGAGCTAATCCAGGACCAGGTTAAAACCACCAAGTAGCCAGGGATTTGTCTGAGAGAGCTAATCCAGGACCAAGTTAAAACCACCAAGTAGCCAGGGATTTGTCTGAGAGAGCTAATCCAGGGCCAAGTTAAAACCACCAAGTAGCCAGGGATTTGTCTGAGAGAGCTAAACCAGGACCAAGTTAAAACAATTAAGTAGCCAGGGATTTGTCTGAGAGAGCTAATCCAGGACCAAGTTAAAACAACCAAGTAGCCAGGGATTTGTCTGAGAGAGCTAATCCAGGACCAAGTTAAAACCACCAAGTAGCCAGGGATTTGTCTGAGAGAGCTAATCCAGGACCAAGTTAAAACCACCAAGTAGCCAGGGATTTGTCTGAGAGAGCTAATCCAGAACCAAGTTAAAACCACCAAGTAGCCAGGGATTTGTCTGAGAGAGCTAATCCAGGACCAAGTTAAAACAACCAAGTAGCCAGGGATTTGTCTGAGAGAGCTAATCCAGGACCAAGTTAAAACCACCAAGTAGCCAGGGATTTGTCTGAGAGAGCTAATCCAGAACCAAGTTAAAACCACCAAGTAGCCAGGGATTTGTCTGAGAGAGCTAATCCAGAACCAAGTTAAAACTACCAAGTAGCCAGGGATTTGTCTGAGAGAGCTAATCCAGGACCAAGTTAAAACCACCAAGTAGTCAGGGATTTGTCTGAGAGAGCTAATCCAGGACCAAGTTAAAACTACCAAGTAGCCAGGGATTTGTCTGAGAGAGCTAATCCAGGACCAAGTTAAAACCACCAAGTAGCCAGGGATTTGTCTTAAACAATAGGCACCGCTTCTGACGACATTCGAACCCGTGACTAGAGGCCGACGTCTTACTTTTAGACCACACAGTCTCCCCCTTTCCCGAGTCTTGTAATTATCATGTAATTAAAGTATATGTATATATAAAGAGTTCTTAAATGTTATGTACAGCCAGTATTAACTTATGGATGTGAATCATGGACACTAGGACAACATAGAAGAAAGTCACTGGAGGCTGTAGAAATGTGGTTTTACACAAGAATGTTGAGAATACCATGGACAGCTAAAAAGAGTAATGAAAACATTCTGAAAGAGGTCAAAGCAAAAAGAGAGCTAATTTCCAATATTAGGAAGAAACAATCATCATTTTTTTGGCCATGTAATGAGAAGAGAACAGCTGGAATATATTGTAACAACTGGAAAAATTGAGGGACGAAGAGATAGAGGGAAGCAAAGAGAAAAATAACAGACAGCTTAAGAGAATGGCTTGGCAGAAGGTCAACAACAGAAATGATAAATAACTGTCGAGATCGAAAGTTGTGGAGAGGCATGATCACCTACGCTAGCAGGCGTGGTACTTGATGATGATGATGATGATATATATGTATATAAATAAATATATATATATATATATATATATATATATATATATATATATATATATATAATAATGTATAGAATATGTTATGGATAACATATAGGGAGGCAGTTGAAGAACTGAATCACGTAAATATAGCCAACAAGGCACTCCTCTATAGGATACACGTTTACTGCGGCATCATGGCACATGACGAATCCAACAGTAATAAAGGAAGGCACAGCAGAAAACAAAATAAACTTCAACACACAACATATTTCCAAAAGAAGTCAAAATATTAATAAATAAAGCATATAACAGCGCTTGGAGTAAAAGAACTGACAGCATAAATACAAAAACCTCCCACATAGGATTGAATAGAAGCAAATAAACATTCAATCTTTAAAATATAACATTGCAAATGTCGTGAACACCTCTACAGAATGAATGCGGCTTCAATCCCACCGTGCCCGTGCCACGGGGATCCCCAAACTCCCAAACGCATCCTCCATAATTGTGAACTGTTAAAGGACATATCATCCAAAATAATGCTCCCGAGAGAAAAGCATTGAAAATGGGGCAGCTATGACCTTATCTTGTCAACAAATGATTTCATGGGGGCCACTCTTCAAACTTGTGCAGTCTTCTGAGTATATGGGACAGACGGAGGAAGAATAAGAATGTGAGCATAGCTCAAAGTGTATTCAAAGAGAAATAATAGAAATATTTAATAAAAACATCCGAATATTTAATAATTTAAAAAAAAAAATTAATAAAACACTCATATGTGTATTTGAGAGAAATCTGGTAACATGTCAATGGTTGTACAGCACGTACAATCTGCGTAAATAGACTGAAGACAAAGATGGTTGTACAGCACGTACAATCTGCGTAAATAGACCGAAGACAAAGATGGTTGTACAACACGTACAATCTGTGTAAATAGACTGAAGACAAAAATGGTTGTACAGCACGTACAATCTGTGTAAATAGACTGAAGACAAAGATGGTTGTACAGCACGTACAATCTGTGTAAATAGACTGAAGACAAAGATGGTTGTACAGCACGTACAATCTGTGTAAATAGACTGAAGACAAAAATGGTTGTACAGCACGTACAATCTGTGTAAATAGACTGAAGACAAAAATGGTTGTACAGCACGTACAATCTGCGTAAATAGACCGAAGACAAAGATGGTTGTACAACACGTACAATCTGTGTAAATAGACTGAAGACAAAAATGGTTGTACAGCACGTACAATCTGTGTAAATAGACTGAAGACAAAGATGGTTGTACAGCACGTACAATCTGTGTAAATAGACTGAAGACAAAGATGGTTATGCGTAGAGGAAGCATGACCTATGCATAGAACTGGCATGGGCAGATAACAGTTAACAACTCAAAGCTGACTGTCAGAGTCAGTGGTCAAGATACTGCTACTAATTCCGGGAGAGCCGCGGTAGCTCAGTGTTTAACGAACCGTACTACGGGCCACGAGATCGACGACTTCCTGTTTGACCTAACCGTAAATGGGTACTGGACTTTTATTGGAAATAAAGATGGCATTGATGCCACATCACCCACCTGGAATAACAATTGGAGGTCATAATATAAATAATCTAAGGTATGCTGATGATACAGTATTAATCGCTAAGAGTGAAAATGAGTTACAAGAAATTTTGGACATTATAGTGAAGGAAAGCAAAAATAAAGGACTCAACCTTATTAGCAAAAAGACAGAGGTAATGGTAACAACAAAGAAAAAGACATCACCTCTGTGCAAAATAAAGACAAGTGGAACAATATTAAAACAGGTAAATGAATTTAAATATTTGGGAACTGTTAACCTCAGACGGAAGTTGTACAAAAGAGGTGAGATGTAGAATGGCTCAGGCAAAAGCAGCTTTCCAAAAAATGAGGAAAATACTATGCAATCCATTTTTGACAATAGAAACAAGAAAAAGAGTTCTTAAATGTTACGTAGAGCCAGTCTTAACATACGGATGCGAGTCATGGACAATAGGACAACAGACAAGAAAATCACTGGAGTCTGTAGAAATGTGGTTTTACAGAAGAATGTTGAGAATACCATGGACAGCTAAGAACAGTAATGAAAATGTTTTAAGAGGGATCAAAAAGAGAGCTAATTTCCAATATTAGGAAGAAACAATCATCATTTTTTGTCCATGTAATGAGAAGAGAACAACTTGAATATATTGTAACAACTGGAAAAATTGAGGAACGAAGAGATAGAGGGAAGCAAAGAGAAAAAATAACAGACAGCTTAAGAGAATGGCTTGGCAGAAGGTCAACAACAGAAATGATAAATAGCTGCCGAGATTGAAAGTTGTGGAGAGACATGATCACCTACGCCACTAGGCCCGGTACTTGATGATGAAAGTGATCTTCAATGTAGCTCAGGCCATATTGTCTACTTGTATTATTCCTTCAAAAGGCCTTCATCAACCTGGACTTGTCTGTCCCCTCAACACGTTTACATGTGTCAGATCACTGACTCTTTCCCTTTATCCCAATCTTCAAGCCACTGACTTTTTCACTAGCTCGCCCTCTTCAAGACACTGACTCTTTCACTAGCTCACACTCTTCAAGACACTGACTCTTTCACTAGCTCACACTCTTCAAGACACTGACTCTTTCACTAGCTCGCCCTCTTCAAGACACTGACTCTTTTAGTAGCTCGCACTCTTCAAGACACTGACTCTTTCACTAGCTCGCACTCTTCAAGACACTGACTCTTTCACTAGCTCGCACTCTTCAAGACACTGACTCTTTCACTAGCTCGCACTCTTCAAGACACTGACTCTTTCACTAGCTCGCACTCTTCAAGACAATGACTCTTTCACTAGCTCGCACTCTTCAAGACAATGACTCTTTCACTAGCTCGCACTCTTCAAGACAATGACTCTTTCACTAGCTCGCACTCTTCAAGACAATGACTCTTTCACTAGCTCGCACTCTTCAAGACAATGATCTTTCACTAGATCGCACTCTTCAAGACAATGACTCTTTCACTAGATCGCACTCTTCAAGACAATGACTCTTTCACTAGCTCGCACTCTTCAAGACACTGACTCTTTCACTAGCTCGCACTCTTCAAGACACTGACTCTTTCACTAGCTCGCACTCTTCAAGACAATGACTCTTTCACTAGATCGCACTCTTCAAGACAATGACTCTTTCACTAGATCGCACTCTTCAAGACAATGACTCTTTCACTAGCTCGCACTCTTCAAGACACTGACTCTTTCACTAGCTCGCACTCTTCAAGACACTGACTCTTTCACTAGCTCGCACTCTTCAAGACACTGACTCTTTCACTAGCTCGCACTCTTCAAGACACTGACTCTTTCACTAGCTCGCACTCTTCAAGACACTGACTCTTTCACTAACTCGCACTCTTCAAGACACTGACTCTTTTACTAGCTCGCACTCTTCAAGACAATGACTCTTTCAATAGATCGCACTCTTCAAGACAATGACTCTTTCAATAGATCGCACTCTTCAAGACAATGACTCTTTCAATAGATCGCACTCTTCAAGACAATGACTCTTTCAATAGATCGCACTCTTCAAGACAATGACTCTTTCAATAGATCGCACTCTTCAGGTCACTGATTCTTTCATTAGATCGCATTCTTCAGGTCACTGATTATTTCATTAGCTTGCAATCTTCAGGTCACTGATTATTTCATTAGATCGCATTCTTCAGGTCACTGATTATTTCATTAGCTTGCAATCTTCAGGTCACTGATTATTTCATTAGATCGCACTCTTCATGTCACTGATTATTTCATTAGATCGCACTCTTCAGGTCACTGACTCTTTCATTAGATCGCACTCTACAAGTCACTGACTAATTTCATTAGATCGCAATCTTCAGGTCACTGTCTCATTCACTAGATCGCACTCAAGTCACTGACTCTTTCATTAAATCGGACTCTTCAAGTCACTGACTCTTTCACAAGATCGCACTCTTCAAGACAATGATCTTTCACTAGATCGCACTCTTCAAGACAATGACTCTTTCACTAGATCGCACTCTTCAAGACAATGACTCTTTCACTAGCTCGCACTCTTCAAGACACTGACTCTTTCACTAGCTCGCACTCTTCAAGACACTGACTCTTTCACTAGCTCGCACTCTTCAAGACACTGACTCTTTCACTAGCTCGCACTCTTCAAGACACTGACTCTTTCACTAGCTCGCACTCTTCAAGACACTGACTCTTTCACTAGCTCGCACTCTTCAAGACACTGACTCTTTCACTAGCTCGCACTCTTCAAGACACTGACTCTTTCACTAACTCGCACTCTTCAAGACACTGACTCTTTTACTAGCTCGCACTCTTCAAGACAATGATCTTTCACTAGATCGCACTCTTCAAGACAATGACTCTTTCAATAGATCGCACTCTTCAAGACAATGACTCTTTCAATAGATCGCACTCTTCAGGTCACTGATTCTTTCATTAGATCGCATTCTTCAGGTCACTGATTATTTCATTAGCTTGCAATCTTCAGGTCACTGATTATTTCATTAGATCGCATTCTTCAGGTCACTGATTATTTCATTAGCTTGCAATCTTCAGGTCACTGATTATTTCATTAGATCGCACTCTTCATGTCACTGATTATTTCATTAGATCGCACTCTTCAGGTCACTGACTCTTTCATTAGATCGCACTCTACAAGTCACTGACTAATTTCATTAGATCGCAATCTTCAGGTCACTGTCTCATTCACTAGATCGCACTCAAGTCACTGACTCTTTCATTAAATCGGACTCTTCAAGTCACTGACTCTTTCACAAGATCGCACTCTTCAGGTCACTGACTCTTTCATTAAATCGCACTCTTCAAGTCACTGACTCTTCCACAAGATCGCACTGTTCATTCGCTTCGTAATTGTTGCCTACAACTCATGACAAGTTTGACGCGAATTGTCGACACTTTCACCCACTGCAGTGTCTTCATCTAGAAACTATCGACATTGGCTTATGACATTTGAAGGAAATTTAGATCACGAGGAAGACATTATATAAAACATGGTGTGACGTCAATTCTGTAAAAGAATAGACATTTCGTCTTTATCTTCTTTCCAACTCCCTGGGGAACAGAGATCTTCAATAAACACTTTCCAACTCCCTGGGGAACAGAGATCTTCAATAAACACTTTCCAACTCCCTGGGGAACAGAGATCTTCAATAAACACTTTCCAACTCGCTGGAGAACAGAGATCTTCAATAAACACTTTCCAACTCCCTGGGGAACAGAGATCTTCAATAAACACTTTCCAACTCCCTGGGGAACAGAGATCTTCAATAAACACTTTCCGAGTCGTCCTGTTTCTCGCCATTCTTTTAAGATAATTCCATGTCTTCTCCATCCTCATCTCTGATTCTATTTGTTTTCTCCAAGTTTATGTGTGTCTTTTCCCTATCTAGAAACTGTTCTACTAGCAGAAAATCCTAAAGACCTACAACAATTGCTTAATGTGATAAACATAACAAGCAAAAAATATGGACTACATATGAATATCAAAAAGACTAAAAACTATGATCATAAACAAAGAAAATTATCAAGACCTACAAATAAATATCACAGTTGAGGGAATACATCTAGAGACAGTCCAGAGCTACAGCTACCTGGGACATACTATAACCAATTATAGAAAATGTAAGATTGAAATAAAGAAAACAATAGGTATGGCAAAAAGTAATTTTAAATGCCATGAAAAATATACTAACACCAAAACAAATAACAGGAGGGCTGAAAATAAGAATAGCAAAATGTTACGTCTTCTCTGTATTCTTGTATGGTTCAGAAACATAGACAATAGACAAGTAAACAGAACAGAAAATTGAAGCCCTTGAAATGTGGATTTATAGAAGAATAGTTAGAATTGGATGGAAAGAAAAGAAAACAAACGGTGAAGTTTTAAAACAACTAAAAATAAAAGGAGAACTACTAAATACAATTAAGACAAGACAAATGAAATTTTTGGGTCATGTTAAAAGACACAACAGCCTACTAAAAGTAATATTGGAAGGGAAAGTACAAGGTAACAGAGGCAGAGGCAGACCAAGAAAACATGAACGAGTAACATCAAAAGATGGACAAGTCAATCTATGACAAGCTGCACCATAAAAGCAAGAAACCGAGTGGAATGGCGATCCATGGTAGCCAACCTTCGTTGCGGAGACGGCACTCGATGATGATGATGATGATGATGATGATGATTTCTCTATTTTCTCCCCAAGGGATTCCAAAAACGAGCATGTCTTGTAATATTCTCAGTAGGCTTCAGCAGTGTGTCCAGTCTAGAGCCTTTGTTATACATCTTTGCCCTCTGGTATGTGACTGGTAAGTGGGCAAAGTAAAGAGTCCAGTCGCGCCACGTGGCGTATAGGGAATATGGTGTTAGTGACCATCAATTTTACACACCTTCGGCACATGATTTTTGGGGTAATATGGTCGGCATTACGCCCGTGCTGCTTTACTTTCCCAGAAAAAAATCCGTTACCTATTTAAGGCTGGGTGAACCTGAAAGCCGTTGATCAGGATCGAACCCGACCTCTTATCCTTTGTAGTCCAGTTCATTAACCACTGAGCTATCGCGGCTCCATAACTTTACATAAAAAACCGCGTGATGTGTGTGCGTGTGAGAGAGAGACAGAGAGAGAGAAAGAGAGAGAGAGATCATGAATATGTCGTTTCAAGAACAAAATGGTATAAATTTGATGTCTTCAATAGTTTTATCAAATTCTTAAAACATCTATTATAGATTAATTAAGAACAAAAACAGCAGAGATTCATCTATCACACATTAATTGTTTTACATTAGCGCAATATTAACAACATCATTACCTAACAGACCTTTCGTCTCACAACAGCGGTCGATGACTGCGGACACAAGTGGCGGGAGATTTCTTTACTCACTTCGAGGATTTACCTCCCTTGGGTATCACAACATTCACTTTAATTCAGGCCTCTTTTTATTGTTTTAATCATGTCATTTCATTGTCGGTCATTTTAATTATTGTGTCGCATTTTTTTGGTTTCTTCTTCCAGCTACTATCATGTTCATAGCTCCGTGCTCAGCCATCCCTATCTCAGACTCCGCCCAACCCATATTCAATAGCTGATACTGCTCCACCCCAGCCTCTATTCAGTGTCTACTTTTTTCCACATTTTTATTTAGACAAACAGGCAGTTCGGCACTCAATTAAAATTTAATTTTGAGGCAGATTTTCGCGAGAATAGATGCCATTAATGGCGCGCAAGTGGATTTGGCTGGAGCGACAGGGAGTTTGACATGTGAAGCTATTGAGATCTGGCCAATGGAACAAATAGATGTGAGTGCGCATCGGAGATCTGGAAGGTCGTAGTGTGTGCGTATGTGTTCGCCTGCATGAGTGTGTGTGAGCGCTTTTCTCAATCTGTGTGAAAGGTTGAATGTGTTAACGCAAACTTGAGGAAATACGCAATGGAAATGTTCAGTTATTCTCTCTATCTCACACTGAAAAAAGTCTACTTAATTTTTTCCACATGAGTGAGAGAAAATGTAAATTTTGATTTGGGACAAAAATACTGTATTCAGCGCAGCACGTTTTCATATAAGCATGTGTACATTTATTATACTATATATGTTATATATTATATATATATATATATATATATATATATATATATATATATATATATATATATATAGCTCTTACATACTATATAGAGCCGTTCTTAAAATATGGATGTGTATCATGGACAATGCGACAACAAACATGAAAATCACTGAAGGTTGTAGAAAAGTGGTTTTACAGAATAATGTTGAGAATACCATGGACAGCTAAGAAGAGTAATAAAAACGTCCTTTAAAAAGTCAAAGGAAAGAGACAGCTAATTTCTTATTTATATTTAAATTAGGAAGAAACAATCGTAATTTTTTGGCCACGTAATAAGAAGGGAATAGCTGGAAGATATTGTGACAACTGAAACTGAGGGACGGAGCGACAGAGGGAAGCAATGAGAAAAGATATGCTAGGAAGCATGACGGGGTTTCTTTCTTCTTTAATTTCTGTTGCACGAAATGATCCACACGTACACTGTTTTCTGTCATCCTGCCCAGGATATGTGTCAGTACCTGTATAATACATCGTGAAAAATAATTCCAAACACTATTTTATCATTTCCTTATATAGATGTGCATGTACTATTCTACAAACATTAACTAACAGAAACAGTCTCTATGAAATGTGTTAGACGAACGACATGACAACAGCCTGAGAGACCAGATCATTAATGAAGAACTAAGAAAAAAGCTAGGAATAACCACTGTCATAGAATATATAAAGAAACAACAGATAAAATGGTTTGGCCACGTGACAAGGCAAAGGGATCTATACACAACACAACGAGCCCTCAATAACCGTTGCAAGAATACCAGACCCAAGGGTTGACCACGAAAAAGTTGGATCGATGGAATATTAGAAGCACTAGGAAACATAACAGCAGCAGAGGCGAACAGAAGAGCAAAATACCACAAATTATATCTCCTCTCGACGCTGAAAGGCAAATGAAGAAGGAAAGATGAAGAAGATTAACTAACAGTTGTGAAACTCATCGTTTGCTACATGACAGGAAGCTACCATGGTCCACCCTGCCGAACACTTCAAAGTATAATTTGTCAACATTGTTCACAAATGATGAAACCTTATATTCTTATGTTTGTAAAGGTTCCAAGTACAGGGTGCCAAGTGTGGGTTAGCAACCACTTTCACGTGCTGACATCTATAGTCCGTTCAGAAATTCATAATCACACCTGAATTAGTTTTGCGTGATAACCGCTTGTTATTTTGGTTTCAAATTTTGCATGCAATCTTAGAATATTGATGACGCAAAGATTTTGGTATTTTTTATTCCACACAGATTTTGCACATCAGCGAATTCCTTTGATCTTTTATGACGATATCACACAAGTTGATTCAAATGTTAGAGTTTACAGTAATCGTGTTAAATTTTCCAGTTTACTGCAATTCTTGTCAGATCGTATCTACATAGAGCTTAATTGTGGGTGTTGTTCGTTATGTGTATTTGCAAACATGAATTCAATTGGTTACAATTAGTCTTGTCCTTCGGTCATCATTAGACCCCAGGACGTCCTAACTGCAGCTGGAATTGAATTCATCTTAATTTTAGTCATTCCGAATCTGACGATTCCAAGAGGTTGATAATCATTACTGGCTGGAAAAATTGGTAATCCATCTCGTTTCCAGTACTCATATTCCACCCGCAGCACATGTTCAACACACTTCTTCCAGAACGGAATGTCTATTTTTGAGAGAGACTCGCGTGTCAGAACTTCAACATCACACATTTTAAACGTCCTGTTCTGTTCTGCAACTTGTCCTTTGACGTGAGCCCAGACAAGTTCGATTGGATTAAGGTGCGCATGATATGCAGGGAGTCGAAGAGAGGTGTGGCCGTATTTCTCAATGATTTTGTCAACATGGTACACCTTTTTCTTATTCGTATTCTTCACAAGTTGTAACGATTCGGGTTTTAAATATGTGTCGTCAAATTTGACATTTTCATTCGCAAGCCATGTCCTAATTTGCTCTTTTGTATTTGATGCAGTAGGCACTTTGTCTTCCTCTGATACGACATTGTGGTATGATGCATTATCCATGACTATGCATGAAGGTCTCTCCAGGATTGTAAAAGATCGTTCTCCAACCAGTGCATGAAAATGTTTCCATTCATTTCAGTATGGTAGTCCCTATCGTCGGTACTTTTTGATTGGAAAATAAGTCCCGCATCATGGAAAAGGCCATGTTCAGTGCTTCCAGCATGCGTTAATATAATGCGCTGGCCTTTGCAGCTCGGAATTGTTCTTTTGAGTTTGCCATTTACTGACTGCCATTCTTTAGCATATGTGTGGTGTGCGTTGACCCATGATTCGTCCAAATAAACAATATTATACCGTTCACTCCGCCGCTCACGGATCTGTCTCAGGTATTTGCTTCGAGCAATGACCAAGTGTGGTCTTTCACAAATAATATTCCTGCCCCCAACATTTTTACTGAAAGTGAAGCCGGCTCCTCGCACAATCTTCCATAGAGTACTTTTAGAAATGTCAATATTGCAGTCTGCATGCAATTTTAATTTCAAATTCCTGAGAGTAATAAGTACATTATTAGCAAACATTTTCAATATCTCACGTTTTATGACATCCATGTCAAAGCTGTCGACTTACCTTTTCCTTCCTTGTTTGACATGAGTGCACTCTGAGTCTTGTTTAATCCAACGAGAAAATGACGATCTATTAAGACCAAGCGCGAGTTGCGTTCGTCTCTCTGGGTTATGAATATCACAATATAAATACCCCATTTTGGATTCCCTAAGGAAGTGCTGATATATTAAAAAAGTAACCTTTCGCATAGTTATAAATTTGTATTTCAAACTCATTGTAATTTAGATATAAATATTGGTATTTAAAGTCAACAAATTGTCTACTGAGTCTTCACAAAATTAATAAAAATACGTCTTCCCTTCGGTAATTAATGCCAAGGCCGTGGTGCGCCATGTCTATCTATCTATCTATTGACCTTTCGAGCCGTAACCGGCCCATAGGGCGTAGACCAAGATACACCTTCTCCTATATGAATTTTTTGTTCTAGCAGTTTTCTTTTAAAGATATTTTATCAAATCTCGCCATCTGTCTCTGTTCTGTGCAAGCAGTTCTATCTCATTGAGGGAGCCGATTCCTGCTGCTCTTGCCTCTCTCATCAATGTTCTTCTCAGTGTCTCCCTGGGTCTTCCTCTTTTTCTTTTACCTGTTGTTTCCCATATGAGGGCTTGCTTTGCTATTCGATTATTATCTCTTCTCATCACATGTCCAACGTATGACCATCGTCTTTTCTTTATTACTGAAGATATTAGTGGTTGATTGGCGATTTCTCTAATTTCCTCGTTTGTTTTGAATTCGTTCCATTCTATACCAAGTATTTTCCTTAGACATTTATTTTCGAATGCGTTCAACTTTGTTTCTATATCTCTTGTTGTTTTCCAGCTTTCACACGCATACGTAAGGGTTGATAGTACATTTGATTTGAATAGCCTAAGTTTTGTGTTTGTGCTAATGAGTTTTGATTTCCACAACTTTTCAAGGCTTCTGAAAGACATTGCTGCTTTAGCCAGTCTGATTCTAATTTCTTTGCTCGTATCCCCTTCTCGATCAATGTGACTTCCAAGATAGATGAAGTGATCGATCTCTTCTACTGGTTTGTTTTCCATGTATATTTTGTCACTTGTTGGAATTAAACTTTTCATGACTTTAGTCTTTTCATGATTGACCTCAAGCCCAATTTTGCTGGCTATTGATGATAGTTCATTTGTGTTTTCCTGCATCGTTTTTATCTGATTGCTGATGAGAACTATGTCATCAGCAAAGTCCAGGTCCTCCAAATGGTCTCCTTGTATCCATTCGATGCCTTTATTACCAGTGCAGCATTTCTTCATTATGAAGTCCATAACAATTCCAAATAACAAGGGCGATAAAATGCATCCTTGTTTAACCCCAGTTTCTATTGGGAAACATTCGCTCAGTCCTTCCTCTGTTCGAACTGCACATGTGTAACCATCATACATGTCTTTGATAATATTTATGATTTTTGATGGTAAGCCATATTGCTTCAGAATTTTCCACAAAGAATCTCTATGAATACTATCAAATGCTTTTTTGAAGTCGATGAAGTTAAGTACAAAAGGTTTTTGCTTTTCAATGTGTTCCTCCAATATAAGTCGTAGAGTGAAAATGTGGTCAAGACAGCTTCTCCCTTTTCTAAACCCAGCCTGTTCTTCACGCATTGCTGTATCTATTGAATCCTTTATTCTATTTAGGATGATTTTACAGAATAATTTTGAGGCAACTGACAAAAGTGTCACGCCTCTCCAATTGTTACAATCTCTAAGATTGCCCTTTTTTGGGATCTTAACAATGATTCCTTTTTTCCATTTATGAGGCGTCTTCTCTGTTTTCCAAATGATGTTGAACATTTTTTGGAGATGTATTAAATTATGGCTATCAATTGCCTTGAGGATCTCAGCTGTTAACTTATCCTCTCCAGCAGCCTTGTTATTGGTCATTAGCTTTAAGGTGGTTTCTATTTCACTCAAGGTGAAGTCATCTAAATTTACATCTAATTCTGCTGCTGGTGTTTCAGCTTCAAAATCTATTAAACTGTGAGGTAGTGGACGGTTAAGAATTTCTTTGAAGTGTTCCGCCCAACGGGCTTTTATGTCTGCGCTTGTTGTTAGCATTAATCCAGATTTGTCTAGAATTGGTGTTCCACTGGATGTATAGGTGTTTGTCAGCATCTTTTGTACAGTATAAAGAGTTCTGCTGTCTCCTGTAATTGCAGCTGTCTCTGCTTTCTCTGCCAAGTTGTCTATATAAGCTCTTGTATCTCTTCTTGCCGAACTTTTCACTTTGTTGTCTAATTCTTTGTATGTTGCTTTTGCCAGAACCTTTCCAAGATCTGTCTTTACATTAGTCATGGCTCTCTTCGCTTCTCTTCTTTCTTTGATGTATTTCCATGTGGTGTCTGAGATCCAAGCTCGTTTTTCCATTTTCTTCAGTCCAGCACTTGCTTCTGCTGCTGTCATTAGTATTTTGCTCTGTGAGTCCCACATTTCATTGATATCTAAGTCTATTTCACCAAGTGCTGAATAACAATTACTTAGCTCTATGTTAAACTTTTCCTTTATTGCTTCATCTTTCAGTTTATGACTATCAATTTTATGTGTAATTGCGCCATGTCGTTCAATAACAATTCAGTTTTGTGCACGGAATTTTCCTGAAGTTAGTGTTTCTGCAATAGCCAAACTATTTTAAGTCAACGACCGCACCAAATTAATGTATATATGCTAAAATGGTGTCAAATTCGAACAGGATGAATTTAATGTAGCCTAAAGAAGGAAACTTTTAAACTAGATCAAATTTCTCAGAGCAAAAAATATTTCTATAACGTCATCAATATTCTAAGATTGCATGCAAAATTTGAAACCAAAATAACAAGTGGTTATCACGCAATTGATCAGATGTGATTATGAATTTTTGAACGGACTATAGAATGAGTCAGTTTGCCGTCATCAAAGAAACATTGCGCTAGTAAAAGTAAAGTAAAGTACCCCGTCACGCCAAGTGGCGTATAGGGAAATATGGTGTTAGTGACCCTATATTTTACAGACCTTCAGCACATGATTTTTGGGGTAATGTGGTCAGTATTACGCCCGTGCTGCTTTACTTTCCCAGAAAAAAATCCGGTACCCATTTAAGGCTGGGTGAACCCGGAAGCCGTCGGTTGGGATCGAACCCTACCCCTTGTCCGTGGTAGTCCAGTTCACTAACCACTGAGCTATCGCGGCTCCCATTGCGCTAGTCACCAGCAGTGATTGTTTCTACTGTAACTACGAAGAGATTTCAACAATGCGTTTATTTATTTATCTTTCATTCTTGTTACTCTGACTGCGATACTATTCTAACAAGCATCATCATCATCATGTGCCATACCGGTTGGCTTAGGCGATCATGTCCTTTCACATTCTTGTATCTACAGTGCATTGTATCAGTTCTGTTGTTGACTGTTTTCCATGCCATGACACCAAGCTATCCAGTAGTTTCTCTCTTTGTCGTCCCCGATCTCTTCCCCTGCATTTTGCCTGTTGTAGCCAAGTATTCCAACTTTCCTCTTCTCATGATGTGCCCGAAAAATGTTGATTGTTTTTTTCTGATGTTTTTTACGAGCTCCTTTTTTGTGTTGGTCTCTTTGATAATTTCCTCATTGGTATATTTAGCAGTCCAGGAAACTTTCAACATTCTTCTGAGAAATCCCATCTCTGTGGCCTCTAACCGTCTTTTCATTTGTTGTTCGAACAATACTAAAGATTAATCATCCATCACTCAAATGTCTATGTAGCCTGCAATAAGATTCTAACAATACAGTAATGTAATTGTCGATCATGCAAATGTCTACTGGGACATATGATCCTAACAGTGTTGTTGTTTATTTGTCGATCAGTTTATATTCCACTACTATCAAAGCTTGCTAATGTTATTTTGGACAAAAAGGGTCACTGTAGACTCCCCTATAATGTGACGTTGTACTACTGTGTCCCTTGTGCAAACCTTTATCTATAATGTGACGTTGTACTACTGTGTCCCTTGTGCAAACCTTTATCTATAATGTGATGTTGTACTACTGTGTCCCTTGTGCAAACCTTTATCTATATTGTGGCGTTGTACTACTTTGTCCCTTGTGCAAACCTTTATCTATAATGTGATGTTGTACTACTGTGTCCCTTGTGCAAACCTTTATCTATAATGTGACGTTGTACTACTGTGTCCCTTGTGCAAACCTTTATCTATAATGTGATGTTGTACTACTGTGTCCCTTTGTTTCAAACCTTTATCTATAATGTGACGTTGTACTCCAGTGTCCCTTGTGCAAACCTTTATCTATAATGTGATGTTGTACTACTGTGTCCCTTGTGCAAACCTTTATCTATAATGTGGCGTTGTACTACTGTGTCCCTTGTGCAAACCTTTATCTATAATGTGATGTTGTACTACTGTGTCCCTTGTGCAAACCTTTATCTATAATGTGACGTTGTACTACTGTGTCCCTTGTGCAAACCTTTATCTATAATGTGATGTTGTACTACTGTGTCCCTTGTGCAAACCTTTATCTATAATGTGGCGTTGTACTACTTTGTCCCTTGTGCAAACCTTTATCTATAATGTGATGTTGTACTACTGTGTCCCTTGTGCAAACCTTTATCTATAATGTGACGTTGTACTACTGTGTCCCTTGTGCAAACCTTTATCTATAATGTGATGTTGTACTACTGTGTCCCTTTGTTTCAAACCTTTATCTATAATGTGACGTTGTACTACTGTGTCCCTTGTGCAAACCTTTATCTATAATGTGATGTTGTACTACTGTGTCCCTTGTGCAAACCTTTATCTATAATGTGCGTTGTACTACTGTGTCCATTGTGCAAACCTTTATCTATAATGTGACGTTGTACTACTGTGTCTCTTGTGCAAACCTTTATCTATAATGTGACGTTGTACTACTGTGTCCCTTGTGCAAACCTTTATCTATAATGTGATGTTGTACTACTGTGTCCCTTGTGCAAACCTTTATCTATAATGTGACGTTGTACTACTGTGTCCCTTGTGCAAACCTTTATCTATAATGTGACGTTGTACTACTGTGTCCCTTGTGCAAACCTTTATCTATAATGTGACGTTGTACTACTGTGTCCCTTGTGCAAACCTTTATCTATAATGTGATGTTGTACTACTGTGTCCATTGTGCAAACCTTTATCTATAATGTGACGTTGTACTACTGTGTCTCTTGTGCAAACCTTTATCTATAATGTGACGTTGTACTACTGTGTCCCTTGTGCAAACCTTTATCTATAATGTGATGTTGTACTACTGTGTCCCTTGTGCAAACCTTTATCTATAATGTGACGTTGTACTACTGTGTCCCTTGTGCAAACCTTTATCTATAATGTGACGTTGTACTACTGTGTCCCTTGTGCAAACCTTTATCTATAATGTGACGTTGTACTACTGTGTCCCTTGTGCAAACCTTTTTCTATAATGTGACGTTGCACTACTGTGTCCCTTGTGCAGACCTTTATCTATAATGTGACGTTGTACTACTGTGTCCCTTGTGCAAACCTTTATCTATAATGAATGGTATGTTTAGATTAAATGTTATCATGGATGATCGAAGTAGGTCAGCAAAACTACCTTAGAAAACAACAAAGGAGAATTAAGTAAAAACAGGCTGTGATCAAATCATTCGACTTAGAAGCTTTTAACTTCCTCTTCTGTTCCAGGACCTAGTCTAAAAGAATGTTTCTCCCTCAATATGCAGATGCGATATCTCCAGTTGTCATCATATATAAATCATTGACGTCCCTATATATCCTATAAAGACAGATATGATACAACAAAATGTCAGTAGTTTTACTTTGTTTATTGAACCTATGACGTATACGTGTTCATGTGTCTTGACCCTTGATCCTCTCAGTGCTATTAGACTGGACATAGGTCTACTTGACTCTTACTCCAATTCTCTCTATTCGGGGCAATATGCTCGTTCATGAAGAGTGAGTCTATGCCTGCCAATATTCCCTCTCTTGTTAAAGTTCTTTTCAGTGTTTCTCGAGGTCGCTCTTTTCCTCTGATCTGGTGTTTCTCATCTGAGAGCCTGTTTAGCAATTCTCTGGTGGTTTCAATACATTCCCAACATTTGTCCACCTTCTATTCTCAATAGACCAGATACATTTCATTATTAGAAGTGACAAATGTGAACATTATATAACAGTTGTCGAATTCAATTACTGAATTTGTAAAACTGATTGGGATTGCTGATTGTATGAAAAAAAAATTATGAAAATATTAAATCAATTGCTGAAAGTACGGAGACAATTGTTAAAAGTATGAAAATATCGTTAAATGAATGCAGTCATTTGCTGAATGAGTGAGGTCAACTTTTGAAGTTATACATATAATTGTATTTTCTACCACAGTAATTGACATGTTGTGCTGCTATAGATCTGGAGGATGCATACAACAGGGTACCATTTGAATATCTCATGTACATGCTCCTCAAACTGGCGGTGCACCCCTTCCTCATTAGATGGATTGCCGCTGCACTGTTTCAGAGGAAAGTGATACTCAGATGTGGAAGTTGGTCTTCCGAACTAATATTCATTTGTCCAGGGCTGCCACAAGGCTCACCATTGTCACCAGTTCTATTTAACGTGTACACAATAACGATCACAACGGATCAACAGCTGGATGGGAGGGGAAGAACTATGACTTTTGCTGATGCTATTCTGGTATATCGACAGTGAAGAGACAGATGGGGAATCGCCTCCACAATGGAAGACGAACTCGATCACATTTCTTCCTGGTGTGGGGTTTCAGGTGCCTTGTTTAATCCTAATAAATCATCAATTTCATGGTTCTCCCTTAACAATCATATCGTTAACACGGACACACCTGTAGTACGAATGGGAGCTGATGAGGTGACCAGGGACAAGTTGATGACATACCTCGGAGTTAAGTTTGATCGCAGCCTGTATTTTCGGGACCACGTCGACCATGCGATAATAAAATCCCGCAAAGGATTAGCCGCCTTGTAGGTCATGGCAGCTGCCAACATCGAGCAGAGGCTACTTACTCTTCTGTTCCAGGGATTAGTACTCGCACCAATCAAGTATGCCCTGGCAATTCTTAGGGTCAGTACGACTCAAATTGATAGGTTGGTGAAAATACAAAATGAAGCCATGCGCATTATCTTGGGATGTACGAGGGACACTGCCTGTGTATCAATGAGGTATCTTCTCGACTTTCCAACCATGAATGACAGAATCAAGATCTGGAGAGCACGAGCATACCTGAAGATTAGTACAGATAAAAAGCATCCATTGCACCACGAGCTCAACACAGGGAAAGGTGCCAGCCTAAAAAAAGGCAAACCATAGGTGGGCCGGGCAGAAGATATCATCAAACAGGTCTGTGGGCTTACCAATATCAGCGTTGGTGAGGAGTGGATACTGGTGCCTACGCCATTCGAGGGGACTTTCTCGTGTATTGTTACACTCGACAGGAAAAGTAGGGAACAGAACCCAGTCGTGGTTAATGCGGAGGACAATGGTTTCATCTGTGATAACACCGATGAGAATGATGCAGTCATCTATACAGACGGATCTGTAAGACGACACCAAAGAAGTACATGGGCATTTACAGCACGCTCGGCAGGCAGAATAGTCAAGGAAGACAGTGGTGCATACGTCATGACCCTGAGTAGCATGACAATGGAGGCGATGGCAGTGGCTAAGACATTCAATTGGTTAGAGTCACAAGACTACACCCACGCCTGTATACTGAGTGATTCTATGAGCATGATAAGAAAAGTGGAGGTGGGCTATGTACGCATGCAATGATTAGAGTCATTGCAGAAGTCAACAATACGTAAGGTCACATTTGTCTATTTCCCTGGACATGCGGGAGTACAGGCAAATGAAAGAGCGGACAGGTTGGCTGGCTGCGCTGTCGTTGAGGACGGTCAACCAATGGATCGGGCGGACATCACCAATGCCCTCCGAGATGTGGGAAGAGCACATGACTTCGACAAACACAAATCCACATCACTTCTTCGGATGATAGAGATGGGAGTTGAGATGGGCACAGCCAGAAATGAGATACTTAGTGGACGTGTAAGTAGACTTATCAACCAACACAGAACTGGAGTCTTCAGTCGCTGGACACTGCGGGACTTGCTGAGGAGGGGATCTGAGCACCTATGGGCATGTTTGGAGTGCAATGATGATGACCCGTAAATAATTCAATAACTCAATAACATTTAATTGCTGAATTAGTGAAATAAATTGGTTGATGTGTGAAATAAATTGATTAATGTGTGAAATCAAATGATTGAACGTAAGCAATAACCGTTGAAGATTAGTAGTATGATGCTACACTCCCTTGTGACTTACAGAAATGAGATTAACCCCATTAACATGATACATAGAGCGAAACAAAAACAAAACAACACTAGTAAAATAGCACAACTCGATACGGAAATATATCACACAATTTGAATAAAAAACCCAAGTATTTCTCTGCATCAAACACAAAAATAAACATACGAAAAAGCAGCAAAGCCATCACATGAAAATGAAATTTAATAAGTTGCTATTGAGAGTCTACAACAACATGCATCAAAGCTTGACAAGTCCATGAAAGAAATAGTTTGACGCTATTATAAGACCTTACTGTTGTTCATTTGCTCATCAACAAATTTGTTCTCTAGAGAATGTAGAGCTTTGTGAAGAATAGGTAGGAGTGCCAGCAACGTGCCGGACGCGATCATCAAACTGATCATGAACAAAACTCATCGTGGTCGGGGAAGCAGAGGTACAGACTATGAGGGGGAGGTAGTCACAGGTTGGTCTATTGTTCGGCATAGGCGGATCCCATTGGCTTTCATATCTCAAGTCGGGGAAAGAATCGTCGGGGAAAGGATCGTCGGGAAAGAATCGTTGGGGAAACGATCGTTGGGGAAAGGATTGTCGGGGAAAGGATCGTTGGGGAAAGAATCGTTGGAGAAAGGATCGTCGGGGAAAGGATCGTCGGGGAAAGGATCGTCGGGGAAAGAATCGTTGGGGAAAGAATCGTTGGAGAAAGGATCGTCGGGGAAAGGATCGTTGGGGAAAGGATCGTTGGGGAAAGGATCGTTGGAGAAAGGATCGTCGGGGAAAGGATCGTTGGGGAAAGGATCGTTCGGGAATGGATCGTTGGGGAAAGGATCGTTGGGGAAAGGATTGTCGGGGAAAGGATCGTTGGGGTAAAGATCGTTGGGGAAAGGATTGTCGGGGAAAGGATCGTTGGGGAAAGAATCGTTGGAGAAAGGATCGTCGGGGAAAGAATCGTTGGAGAAAGGATCGTCGGGGAAAGAATCGTTGGGGAAAGAATCGTTGGAGAAAGGATCGTCGGGGAAGGGATCGTTGGGGAAAGGATCGTTGGGGAAAGGTTCGTTGGAGAAAGGATCGTTGGAGAATGGATCGTTGGAGAAAGGATCGTTGGAGAATGGATCGTTGGAGAATGGATCGTTGGAGAAAGGATCGTTGGAGAAAGGATCGTTGGAGAAAGGATCGTTGGAGAAAGGATCGTTGGAGAAAGGATCGTCGGGGAAAGGATCGTTGGGGAAAGGATCGTTGGAGAAAGGATCGTTGGGGAAAGGATCGTCGGGGAAAGGATCGTTGGGAAAGGATCGTTGGGGAAAGGATCGTTGGAGAAAGGATCGTTGGAGAAAGGATCGTTGGAGAAAGGATCGTCGGGGAAAGGATCGTTGGGGAAAGGATCGTCGGGGAAAGGATCGTTGGGGAAAGGATCTTCCGGGAAAGGATCGTTGGGGAAAGGATCGTCGGGGAAAGGATCGTTGGGGAAAGGATCGTTGGGGAAAGGATCTTCCGGGAAAGGATCGTTGGGAAAGGATCGTCGGGGAAAGGTTCGTCGTGGAAAGGATCGTCGGTGAAAGAATCGTTGGGGAAAGGATCGTCGGGGAAAGGATCGTTGGGGAAAGGATCGTTGGGGAAAGGATCGTCGGGGAAAGAATCTTTGGGGAAAGGATCGTCGGGGAAAGGATCGTTGGGGAAAGGATCGTTGGGGAAAGGATCGTCGGGGAAAGGTTCGTCGGGGAAAAGATCGTCGCGGAAATAATCGTCTGGAAAAGAATGGTTGGGGGAAGAATCGTTGGGGGAAGAAAGATTCGTCGGGGAAAGGATCGTTGGGGAAAGAATCGTTGGGGAAAGGATCGTTGGGGAAAGGATCGTTGGGGAAAGGATCGTCGGGGAAAGAATCGTTGAGGAAAGAATCGTCGGGGAAAGGATCGTCGGGGAAATGATCGTCGGGAAAAGAATCGTTGAGGAAAGAATCGTCGGAAAAAGAATCGTTGGGGAAAGGATCGTCGGGGAAAGGTTCGTCGTGGAAAGGATCGTCGGGAAAAGAATCGTCGGGAAAAGAATCGTCGAGGAAAGAATCGTCGAGAAAAGAATCGTCGGGGAAAGAATCGTTGGGGAAAGGATCGTTGGGGAAAGGATCGTTGGGGAAAGGATCGTCGGGGAAAGGATCGTCGGGGAAAGAATCGTCGGAAAAAGAATCGTCGGGGAAAGAATCGTCGGGGAAAGAATAAGCCGGGAAAAGAATCGTTGGGAAAAGAATCGTCGGGGAAAGAATCGTCGGAAAAAGAATCGTTGGGAAAAGAATCGTTGGGAAAAGAATCGTCGGGGAAAGAATCGTTGGGAAAAGAATCGTCGGGGAAAGAATCGTTGCGGAAAGAATCGCCAAGGAAGACAGTTGTAATCATCATCATTGAGTACAATCTCCGCATCGCTTTGTCTCTTGCTTTGATGGTTCAGGTTGTCATAGGCTGGCTTGTCCATCTTTTCATGTTACTCATCCGGGTTAGTCTCGGTCTGCCTCTGACTCTTTTACCTTGTATTTTTCCCTCCATGATTACTTTTAGTAGGCTTCTGTGTCTTTTAACATGCCCCAAAATGGCATTTGTCTTTCTCTACCCGGTTTTCTCTTGAATAGCACGTGATGATGCTCCAATCTCTTACACAGCGGTCTAGTACATCCGTCTTTCGTGTCCTGAATATGCTTCTTGTGAACCACACACTTTACTGTTTTCACTTTCTTGTCCGTTGATCATTGCTGACTCTTTCGCCCCATCCACCGTGACAGACTTTGCGCAATTCTGGATGGACATTCCTGTCTGCCCGGAGCAACAGTGAAAAACAATTACCTATCACGGATAGGTCAATCTCGAATGAAAAGAAGATAAATACCCACTTAACAACGAGAATTGCCACCATCCACCAGCCTGTCAGAAGTTAAACAACCACAACAGGCATTAGCAGAACATTAAATCCAAGAATTCACAGCATATAACCGGCGTATTTCGAAACAACACACGCTGTAATGGTCCACATTGTCCATATACGGACGCCATCTTGAAGCTGTAAGTTTGCTTTACTGCAAATAGACGATTCAGACCATGGCAGGAACAAGGGCAATAGATCCTGGTTTGTGACGCACACTTTTACCCGCACATGCTTTCTGAGTTGTACAATGAACATGTTCAAGAAGATCTAAGTGGGCTTTGCTCGATGGCAGTGATTGGACTCTCTGAGGAGGTCAAGGCTGATTAAATTTGCTTCAGTTTTGTAACAAACCATTCAGGTATGAGAGATCAGACAAAATCGTTGCGTTTTCTTGTGGAGAATTGAACGAGAAATGGATCAATCCGGCCAAGCTCTCAGTGACGCTGGGGACTAGTCACTTTCATTTGGGCAATAAATGTGAGTCTATTACCTTGACTTTACTGCTAGAGACTGACGCCTTATACCAGACAAGAGCGTCAAGGAGTCACATATCACATATCACATATCACAAGTGTTAAATCAGGAGAGATTTTGTTGCCTGTCAGTCAAAGATGTTGCGGGGTTATGGAAGAGAGGATACAAAAACTTGTTGAGTTGTTTGATGTGCGCTGAGTATGATCTATCAACTAACAAGTTATTGAAGAATGCGAACAATTGGATGGAAAGAGGGAAAGAAGAAACAAATAATTAAATTCAGCTGAAAGCAAATAATGAACTGTCTGACACAATTCGAACAGGGCAAATAATATTTATGGATACATAAAGTGGCAGTTTGCTAAAAGCGATATTGGAAAGAAAAATACAAGGTAAACGAGGCAGAAGCAGACAAAGACTAATGTGAACAGGTAACATTAAGAGATGGCAGAAGAACCTATGATTACGTGTAAAATCAAGGAAACAGAGAAAGAAAGAGTAAATTAGGGGCACAAAATGATAACTCTTCTAATGAATGTCAGGGTGACACACTAGCCCCAGAGTAGATATTTGCAGCTTCCAACAACTCTTGACTTTGGCACATACGACACATACGACGCATACAACGCATACGACACATACGACGCATACAACGCATACGACACATACGACACATACGACACATACAACACATACAACACATACGACAAATACAACACATACGACACATACAACACATACAACACATACGACACATACAACACATACAACACATACGACACATACGACATATACGACACATACAACACATACAACACATACGACACATAAGACATATACGACACATACAACACATACAACACATACGACACATAAGACATATACGACACATACAACACATACAACACATACGACACATACGACATATACGACACATACAACACATACAACACATACGACACATAAGACATATACGACACATAAAGCAAAATGTCACAGATCTAGACACTTTCATGAAACAATAATGGGTCGTCATCAAACAATGACATATACAAGGAACATGAACATTGCAATGACTTTGACATGACATAGACATAGACATAGACACATCCCCTAACAAAAGAGTTTTAGTGTCAGTCTTGTCATGAAATGTCAGCATTCATGAACTGTTGACATGACAATAATACATTTAAAATAATTATAATAAAAAGCAACTGCTTTTTGTGGCAATGATTCCACCATTAAACAACAATGAAAGACACACAGATAAGACAAAACTGTTGGAACCGCTCCGCTTCACGCAGCTCGGTATTTTTGTGCTGAAATACACAGGCACTTTAGTGTCAGCTCAACAAAAATGATAATGTTGATTTGAACCGATGAAGAACAAGTTTACTGAGGCCGCGTTAGTGAGCTCATGGAGTTATATTACAGGCTTGCCTACAGTGTAGGTCGATAGATTCAATGGTAGCCCAGGCTAGCTCGTTTCAAAACATTTGCCCAACTTCAAAACGCTATTACTCTCTAACCATTTGTTAAATACTTTTGAAATTTTCCAAATGTTATTAGAATGCAAAAGACCCTTTAAATCTATATTTAACAAATATCTTGCAGCTGCAGTTTTCTTAAAGCGGTGATATTTCTTTGATGTTTGTCAAAATTGTAAATTGTGAAGCCCTAAAGAATAGAAACTACCGTAGTTGCTGGTCTACGATTAATTTTCACTAGGTAAAGGCGTGGCCGTAATGGGGAAATAACTGGATAAAACAAAACACCAGGATAATTATTGTCTGCTCAGTTCGAGGACGGACGATAATATCAAGGTATACCTGTATGTCCAATTTTCATAGTTGTGTGGTCCTGAAAAGGACCGTTTGTTGAAAAAATTTAAGGTAATATAGGGGCCAACATTGTGGGGGCTATGTACTTTCATTCTGAATCAGACGAGTCTAAAAGATTAATAACTGTTTGGGGTTGAACATTCCACAAACCATCATTTTTCCAATATTTCTCTTCCTGTTTTAAGACGTGGTCTTCACATTTAGCCCAATAATCTTTGTCTATATTTAATAAAGCGAGATTAGCAAGAGTCTTTACATCGCATATTTTGAATGTTGTATTTTCATCTGCCACTTGTCCTTTTAATTTTGCCCAGATTAGTTATATTGGATTTAAATGAGCATGGTAAGGTGGCAGCCTCAAACTTATATGACCGTGCTCTTGGATAATCTTATCTATTTGAAAAATCTTTGTCCTCTGTTTTTGCTTTACTAGAGATAATAATTCAGGTTTTAAGTACATGTTATTAAATTGTATGTGCTCCTTTGTGAGCCATATCTTAATAGCATCTTTTGTACTGGATGACGTCGGGACTTTATCTTCAAGTGCAACAATGTTGTGGTACGCTGCATTGTCCATTATTAGGCAAGATGGTCGATCTAGTGATGGGAGAACAGAATTTTCAATCCAATGTCTAAATATGTGACCATTCATCTCAGAGTGATAATCCCGATTATCTATGGATTTTGGAAGAAAAATGAGCTCTGCATTCTGTATTAGTCCATGTTGTCGACTACCTGCATGAGCAATTATCAAGCGCTGTCCTTTGCTGCTAGGTATTAATCTCTTAATCTTTCCATCTGATGACTGCCATTCCCTTTGGTTAGTGTGGTGAGCATTGATCCATGTTTCATCCAAGTACACAATATCATAACCTTGCTTGCGCACCTCTTTAACTTCACGTAAGTACTTGCTTCTCATGACTACTATATGTGGCTTCTCACAGATGATGTTTCGTCCATTGGAATACTTTCTGAATGTAAAGCCTGCAGCTCTCACATTCCTCCATAATGTAGACTTTGATATTTCAATACTGTTGTTGTTTTTCAGCGATACTTTTAATTTTCTTATTGTAACAGTTTCATTCATACCCAACATTTTGCGAATTTCCCTTCTAATAAGTTCACTGTCGAAATTATCCAACAATTTTGCTATTCCTTGTGATTTTGTATATTTGGAACATTGACAGTCACGTGCTTGAATCCAACGATTAAATGACCGTTTAGATAAATCCAAAATGTGTCTTGTCCTATTCTCAGGGTTTTCTAAAGAATTAAATAATCTTCCTCGTTTAGCCTCTTTGCAAAAATAGTCATACATTTTTATTGCGATGTTTTGTAAACTGCAGAATTTCATTTTAAGACTCATGATAAATGTTAGCGTTCCACGTCTACACCTATGAATGAACGGAAATGGAACACACAATGCCTTGTGTTTTCTACAAGTGTCTAATTGTGTCAGACAGCTCACGTTTAAAGCGTGAAAAATCGTAAATTGGACCGTGTTTGGATTTGTAATCGCTATTTTTAACTTATATACCGTAAACACTAAGTTTTGACTACATCAATGGGTCGTTATAAATTTATATAAATCAAATAAGCAATAATAATAACCAAATGTTTGTTTTTAATGAAATTAATTCCATGTTGGGTTCTACTCATTATAACTTTACATGCAAATTTTGAAAAAATTACAAAAAGCGGTTTAAAAGATATTGATTTTAAAAGGTGGGCACGACTTATGAAACAAGCTATAGTTTTCATGAATCTGCTGTTTTATTTCTAATATTGATACTTTCTTTTTGTTTGGGGTCTCAATTTGATATATTTCTTTTTGTTTGGGGTCTCAATTTGATATATTTCTTTTTGTTTGGGGTCTCAATTTGATATATTTCTTTTTGTTTGGGGTCTCAATTTGATATATTTCTTTTTGTTTGGGGTCTCAATTTGATATATTTCTTTTTGTTTGGGGTCTCAATTTGATATATTTCTTTTTGTTTGGGGTCTCAATTTGATATATTTCTTTTTGTTTGGGGTCTCAATTTGATATATTTCTTTTTGTTTGGGGTCTCAATTTGATATAGTTCTTTTTGTTTGGGGTCTCAATTTGATATATTTCTTTTTGTTTGGGGTCTCAATTTGATATATTTCTTTTTGTTTGGGGTCTCAATTTGATATATTTCTTTTTGTTTGGGGTCTCAATTTGATATATTTCTTTTTGTTTGGGGTCTCAATTTGATATATTTCTTTTTGTTTGAGTACCTATGCTTCCTAATTATATTCGAACGTTTGTGAACATTTCTGTGTGCTCATTCATCATCATCATCATCATCAAGTACTACTGGTGTAGGTGATTATGTCTCTCCACAACTTTCGATCTCGGCTGTTATTTATCATTTCTGTTGTTGACCTGCCAAGCCATTCTCTTAAGCTGTCTGGTATTTTTTCTCTTTGCTTCCCTCTATCTCTTCGTCCCTCAATTTTTTCCAGTTGTTACAATATATTCAAGTTGTTCTCTTCTCATTACATGGCCAAAAAATGATGATTGTTTCTTCCTAATATTGAAAATTAGCTCTCTTGTTGCTTTGACCTCTTTCAGAACATTTTCATTACTCTTCTTAGCAGCCCATGGTATTCTCAACATTCTTCTGTAAAACCACATTTCTACAGACTCCAGTGATTTTCTTGTCTGTTTCCTATTCTCTATGATTGTCTAGAGCCAGTTAAGACTGGCTCCACATAACATTTCAGAACTCTTTTTCTTGTTTCTATTGTCACACATGGATTGCATAGTATCTAGCTCATATTTTTGGAAAGCTGCTTTTGCCTGAGCCATTCTGCATCTCACCTCTGTTGTCAAATCTTCCGTCTGAGGTTAACAAAGTTCCCAAATATTTAAATTCATGTTTTCATTACCGATGTCTAAAACTGTATCCAAATCTGTATTTTTATTATTTGGTTATGGAAGGCCCCGGTATCACTACAAACGAATTAAAATCCATAATTGCGCAACCGCCCGTGTCAACGTAATCACCCGAATTAATATCTCATCTCCCAAACAAAGAAAGGTAACTGTAGTCCCCTTCGTAGCAGTCTCAGCACAAGCCAAAAGACATAAGGCGAAACCGCGCAGAAAGTGAATTTGTATTCTATTTTTAACCACGTGTATCATGTAGCGCAGTGTGGTACAACCTGTAGTTACCCGAGGGCCAAGCATAACGGCCTGGGTGAGGAACGTCTCAGTGCTACATGTGACCCACAGGTCGTTTGTTGGAGCACGTTGGTGTAGCAAATAAAAACATTAGATTTGCTGCAGACATCACGAAAGTAATCAAACTGCTGTAGAGACCCCGTGTACCAGTTGTTAGAAACAGCAGGAACCTACCGATATTGTCATCACACAGAGACAACTATTGGACAACTCTAAATCCAAGATTTCCTGATCAAGAAAATACCAGACCACTTCCTTGCATTCCCTTTACCTCTCTCAAATGTTATTTGCCTTCAAATCTTAAAAAAATGTCAGTTTGTATGATTATGTTTTCATTAACATTTACATTGCGTTGTTATTATATTATTCATTGTGCACACAACAGCTACTGGAACGATAATTGTGCACACAACAGCTACTATATCCATCATTGTGCACACAACAGCTACTGGAACGATAATTTACACACAACAGCTACTAGAACCATCATTGTGCACACAACAGCTACTATATCCATCATTGTGCACACAACAGCTACTGGTACCACCATTGTGCACACAATGCTACTGGAACCATCATTATGCACACATTAGCAACTAGAATCATCATTGTGCACGCAACAGCTACTGGAACCATCATCGTACACAAAACAGCTACTGGAACTATCATTGTGCACAGAGTGCTACTGGAACCATCATTGTACACAAAACAGCTACTGGAACCATCATCGTACACAAAACAGCTACTGGAACCATCGTCGTACACAAAACAGCTACTGGAACCATCATTGTGCACAAAACAGCTACTGGAACCATCATTGTGCACAGAATGCTACTGGAACCATCATTGTACACAAAACAGCTGCTGGAACCATCATTGTACACAAAACAGCTGCTGGAACCATCATCGTATACAAAACAGCTACTGGAACCATCATTGTGCACAGAATGCTACTGGAACTATCATTGTACACAAAACAGCTACTGGAACCATCATCGTATACAAAACAGCTACTGGAACCATCGTCGTACACAAAACAGCTACTGGAACCATCATCGTATACAAAACAGCTACTGGAACCATCATTGTGCACAGAATGCTACTGGAACCATCATTGTACACAAAACAGCTACTGGAACCATCATTGCGCACAGAATGCTACTGGGACCACCATTATGCACACATCAGCTACTGGAACCATCATTAAGCACACATCAGCTACTAGAACCATCATTACGCATACAACAGCTACTAGAACCATCATTGTGCGCACGACATCTACTATAATCAGCATTATGCACACAATGCTACTAGAACCATCCATGTGCACACAACAGCTGCTGGAACCATCATTGTGCACACAACTGCTACTGGAAATATCATTGTGCACACAGTGCTACTAGAACCATCCATGTGCACACATTAGCTACTGGAACCATCATTGTGCACAAGCCAGCTAATAGAGCCATCCATTGTTTACACAACGTGTTATTTATTGAAGACGAGTACTAAGTAGTTTGCAAAGAATGATGGATACTTTAGCTACAGAAAACAATGAAATATACCAGAAAGCAGACTCATCTCATAGATTGTGTTGAATACCACAGCGGTATTATTTACTCAGTTTAGACAAATAAGCGCTACGTCTGTGCAGGCTGAAGATGGCCGGGCGCTGCCACTCAAAGCGCTACGTCTGTGCAGGCTGAAGATGGCCGGGCGCTGCCACTCATAGTTTGCAGCCGTAAATGAGTCGTAAAGTAGGGCGACCTCAGCTCGTCAACTGCGACATTTGAATGAAAGACTCTGCAGCCTCCACACTGATAGTGATGCAAATGCTTGGAATGTATCAGCAGCTGTGTGCTTTTGTTAAGGCCACCAGCTATATTGGTACTAATTGAGTGGAAACATAACGATAGCGCAATCAGTTGTGCACAGTGCCCAAAGCGGGATAGAGTCATCGCAAAATCCCATGAGTATCCCGAACACATACGCATTATTTCCTATCAGCCAGAGGCGTACCTGGAAAGTTCAGTTATCTACCTCATGGGCACCACAACATGCAAGTAGGATTTTTTCCCCAGTCAGAAACGTATCATGAGAGATCAATCAGCCGCTTGATGGGTACCAGTACGTGCAAGTGTGATTTGTCTCTCATCCATGGGTTGTTTTTAAAGGATGATGTATGTCTACTCTAGACCTACAGATGATCACACATGTCTACTATGATGTATGTCTACTCTAGACCTACAGATGATCACACATGTCTACTATGATGTATGTCTACTCTAGACCTACAGATGATCACACATGTCTACTATGATGTATGTCTACTCTAGACCTACAGATGATCACACATGTCTACTATGATGTATGTCTACTCTAGACCTACAGATGATCACACATGTCTACTATGATGTATGTCTACTCTAGACCTACAGATGATCACACATGTCTACTATGATGTATGTCTACTCTAGACCTACAGATGATCACACATGTCTACTATGATGTATGTCTACTCTAGACCTACAGATGATCACACATGCCTACTATGATGTATGTCTACTCTAGACCTACAGATGATCACACATGTCTACTATGATGTATGTCTACTCTAGACCTACAGATGATCACACATGTCTACTATGATGTATGTCTACTCTAGACCTACAGATGATCATACATATCTACTATGATGTATGTCTACTCTAGACCTACAGATGATCACACATGCCTACTATGATGTATGTCTACTCTAGACCTACAGATGATCACACATGTCTACTATGATGTATGTCTACTCTAGACCTACAGATGATCACACATGTCTACTATGATGTATGTCTACTCTAGACCTACAGATGATCACACATGTCTACTATGATGTATGTCTACTCTAGACCTACAGATGATCACACATGCCTACTATGATGTATGTCTACTCTAGACCTACAGATGATCACACATCTGCTAACAGTAGGAGAATTTTTGAAAACTAAGACAAATGGAGAAACGGTGTTATGTGTGGGGGGAAGGGAGTGACATAATTGATATGAGAATATGTGGAGTCACAATTATTTGATTGTACATGTAGCGGTACACAATTAGAACAAGACAAATGACATTTTTGGGGCATGTTAAAAGACACAACAGCCTACTAAAAGTAATATTGGAAGGAAAAATACAAGGTAAAGGAGGCAGAGGCAGACCAAGACTAACATGGACGAGTAACACCAAAAGATGGACAAGTCAACCTATGACAATTTGCACCATCAAAGCAATAGACAGAGTGTAATAGCGCTCCATGGTAGCCAACCTTCGATGCGGAGACGGCACTCGATGATGAATGTTTACTAATGATCTCAAGTAATCTGTAGAGTACCAAGTACACTAATTCCACAGCTGACTTCATTTTAGCCTTACCAGCGTTCTCTGGTGTACGTACAGGTGGGGGCCTCGGTAGCCTAGTTGTGACAACCACCCGTCTGGGCTACCGACACTCGGACAACCCGTGTTCGATTCCCGCTGGAAGCGGTGTGGGTTGTAGTCGCTATCGGAACAAAATACCCCCGTGGTCGACTCAGCAGCTGGCAGAAATGAGACATAGTGAGCTTCGATGCCTGAGGCGACACTATCCAGGAGTTTCGGAATACTTCTGGATAGGCGGCCGAGCACATTTGGGTGAAATCTAAAGTGCTAAGACGCCGATTCAAGTCTGGTACTTTACCTGTACCGTTACGTGAAAGTGATACCTTTGCCCACTGATATTCACAAAATAAGAAAATATATTGGCAAAACAATGCAAGCTACCACCATAACCGTCTCCCTCATTGTACCTTGATACATACCCCTGGTATTCCTTAACTAAAAAAGCCTTCTCCCACATTACAGAAAAAAACGTTCTGACAATCTCCCATGACGCTACTCATTGTTTCCCTGACGAAGTATTAACTTTCTCATATTAGTATGTTAGTTACTGTTCGGGATTTAATGTAACCTTTAACGTTTGATTTAATCTAATGATTTTAGTCTGAGCACAAGACAGTACCTACCATCACAGACTGAGCACAAGACAGTAGCTACCATCACAGACTGAGCACAAGACAGTACCTACCATCACAGACTGAGCACAAGACAGTACCTACCATCACAGACTGAGCAAAAGACAGTACCTACCATCACAGACTGAGCACAAGACAGTACCTACCATCACAGACTGAGCAAAAGACAGTACCTACCATCACAGACTGAGCAAAAGACAGTACCTACCATCACAGACTGAGCACAAGACAGTACCTACCATCACAGACTGAGCACAAGACAGTACCTACCATCACAGACTGAGCAAAAGACAGTACCTACCATCACAGACTGAGCAAAAGACAGTACCTACCATCACAGACTGAGCAAAAGACAGTACCTACCATCACAGACTGAGCAAAAGACAGTACCTACCATCACAGACTGAGCACAAGACAGTACCTACCATCACAGACTGAGCACAAGACAGTACCTACCATCACAGACTGAGCACAAGACAGTAGCTACCATCACAGACTGAGCACAAGACAGTACCTACCATCACAACAAATCACGAAAGAACACTAATTACAAGAGAGATTAGATGTTTGAGTAAAAGACTTGCAGTGGCCAGAAGAGAAATCATTAGAACTGATTTTGTAAGAGAGACATTGGGCATTGACATAACTTCAAAACAACTAAATAAAGAGACAACAGATTAAATAGCTTGCTCATCTGTAAAGAATGTCAGGAGATTCTGCAGCAGGCAGTCAAAACATATATTACAAGAGGAGGTGGAAGAAAAGCCGGAGGTAGACACAGATGGACTGACAACATCCTATAAACGCTACAACATTGGTAATGATTGAGATTGCCAAAATACAACGAGTAACAGAAAATAGCTCAAGATGCAAGAAAACTTGTCAAAACATCGAACACATTTCCCCCTTGCTGTCCAACAAGGAAACAACACAAGAAGTCAAATGGGCACAACACAAGAAGTCAAATGGGCACAACACAAGAAGTCAAATGGGCACAACACAAGAGGTCAAATGGACACAACACAAGAGGTCAAATTGGCACAACACAAGAGGTGAAATAGGCACAACACAAGAGGTGAAATGGGCCAACACAAGAGGTCAAATCGGCACAACACAAGAGGTCAAATGGGCACAACACAAGAAGTCAAATGGGCACAACACAAGAAGTCAAATGGGCACAACACACGAGGTCAAATGGGCACAACACAAAAGGTCAAATTGGCACAACACAAGAGGTGAAATAGGCACAACACAAGAGGTGAAATGGGCACAACACACGAGGTCAAATGGGCACAACACAAGAGGTAAAATGTGCACAACAAAAGAGGTGAAATGGGCACAACACAAGAAGTTAAATCCGCACAACACAAGAGGATAAATTGACACAACACACGAGGTCAAATGGGCACAACACAAGAGGTGAAATGGACACAACAAAAGAGGTGAAATGGGCACAACACAAGAAGTCAAATCCGCACAACACAAGAGGTGATCCACACAACACTAGCGGTCAAATGGGCAAAACAAAAGAGGTCAAATTGGCACAACACAAGAATTAAAATGGGCACAACACAAGAGGTCAAGTGGGCACAACACAAGAGGTCAAATGGACACAACACAAGAGGTCAAATGGGCACAACACAAAAGGTCAAATTGGCACAACACAAGAGGTGAAATAGGCACAACACAAGAGGTCAAATGGGCACAACACAAGAGGTAAAATGTGCACAACAAAAGAGGTGAAATAGGCACAACACAAGAGGTCAAATGGGCAAAACACAAGAGGTAAAATGTGCACAACACAAGAGGTGAAATAGGCACAACACAAGAGGTCAAATGGGCACAACACAAGAGGTCAAATGGGTACAACACAAGAGGTCAAATGGGCACAACACAAGAGGTGAAATGGGCACAACACAAGAAGTCAAATCCGCACAACACAAGAGGATACATTGACACAACACTAGCGGTCAAATGGGCACAACACAAGAGGTCAAATGGGCACACCACAAGAGTTCAAATGGGCACAGAACAAGAGGTGAAATGGACACAACAAAAGAGGTGAAATGGGCACAACACAAGAAGTCAAATCCGCACAACACAAGAGGTGATCCACACAACACTAGCGGTCAAATGGGCACAACACAAGAGGTCAAATGGACACAACACAAGAGGTCAAATGGGCACAACACAAGAGGTCAAATGGGCACAACACAAAAGGTCAAATGGGCACAACACAAGAGGCCAAATCGGCACAACATTAGCGGTCAAATGGGCACAACACAAGAGGTCAAGTGGGCACAACACAAGAGGTCAAGTGGGCACAACACAAGAGGTCAAATGGGTACAACACAAGAGGTCAAGTGGGTACAACACAAGAGGTCAAGTGGGTACAACACAAGAGGTCAAGTGGGTACAACACAAGAGGTCAAGTGGGTACAACACAAGAGGTCAAGCGGGTACAAACACAAGAGGTCAAGTGGGTACAACACAAGAGGTCAAATGGGTACAACACAACCACAATAGCAACACTGAGCTACCATTGCCAGGCCTGAGCTCTAAACCCAAGAACAATAAGACACTTAACTACCACAGAGATGTAATGTGTTGAACGCATGACAGGAAACAGGAGATAAGATCAGAGATGTAATGTGTTGAACGCATGACAGGAAACAGGAGATAAGATCAGAGATGTAATGTGTTGAACGCATGACAGGAAACAGGAGATAAGATCAGAGATGAAATGTGTTGAACGCATGACAGGAAACAGGAGATAAGATCAGAGATGAAATGTGTTGAACGCATGACAGGAAACAGGAGATAAGATCAGAGATGAAATGTGTTGAACGCATGACAGGAAACAGGAGATAAGATCAGAGATGAAATGTGTTGAACGCATGACAGGAAACAGGAGATAAGATCAGAGATGAAATGTGTTGAACGCATGACAGGAAACAGGAGATAAGATCAGAGATGAAATGTGTCGAACGCATGACAGGAAACAGGAGATAAGATCAGAGATGAAATGTGTCGAACGCATGACAGGAAACAGGAGATAAGATCAGAGATGAAATGTGTCGAACGCATGACAGGAAACAGGAGATAAGATCAGAGATGAAATGTGTCGAACGCATGACAGGAAACAGGAGATAAGATCAGAGATGAAATGTGTCGAACGCATGACAGGAAACAGGAGATAAGATCAGAGATGAAATGTGTTGAACGCATGACAGGAAACAGGAGATAAGATCAGAGATGAAATGTGTTGAACGCATGACAGGAAACAGGAGATAAGATCAGAGATGAAATGTGTTGAACGCATGACAGGAAACAGGAGATAAGATCAGAGATGAAATGTGTTGAACGCATGACAGGAAACAGGAGATAACATCAGAGATGAAATGTGTTGAACGCATGACAGGAAACAGGAGATAAGATCAGAGATGAAATGTGTTGAACGCATGACAGGAAACAGGAGATAAGATCAGAGATGAAATGTGTTGAACGCATGACAGGAAACAGGAGATAAGATCAGAGATGAAATGTGTTGAACGCATGACAGGAAACAGGAGATAAGATCAGAGATGAAATGTGTTGAACGCATGACAGGAAACAGGAGATAACATCAGAGATGAAATGTGTTGAACGCATGACAGGAAACAGGAGATAAGATCAGAGATGAAATGTGTTGAACGCATGACAGGAAACAGGAGATAAGATCAGAGATGAAAAACATAAAAGAAAGCAGAAATAATTCCCGCTACTGAATGCAAAAAGAAACAACAGATAAAGTGGTTTGGTCACGTGATAAGACAGAAAGCTCATAAAAAAGTACAACTAGCCTTTTTATGAGCTTTCTCATAAAAACGCTAAGAGAACACCAGACAATGGGAAAACCTAGGAAAAGATGTGTTGATGAAATATTAGAAAGAATGCAAACGTGACCGTAGGTAGACCAACAGATGAGCATCTCTCGCCTCGACACCTTCGCTGAAAGTCAAATATGATAAGGAAAAGAACAAAGGATGTTCGATGCCAATACGTTAACTGGCCGTGTATGTTTTTGTGGGCCACATAATCTTTATATTTTCTTTTATGTTTTAATAGAAAACAGAGATACCATATAATATTAAATACTGTGCAAAATAGCATGCTGTAGACATGTAGAAACTATCCTTGGTCTAGACATGTAGAAGCTATCCTTGGTCTAGACATGTAGGAACTATCCTTGCACTAGACATGTAGGAACTATACTTGCACTAGACATGTAGAAACTATCCTTGCTATAGACATGTAGGAACTATCCTTGGTCTAGACATGTAGGAACTATCCTTGGTCTAGACATGTAGAAACTATCCTTGGTCTAGATATGTAGAAACTATCCTTGCACTAGACATGTAGAAACTATCATTGGTCTAGACATGTAGAAACTATCCTTGGTCTAGACATGTAGAAACTGTCCTTGGTCTAGACATGTAGAAACTATCCTTGGTCTAGATATGTAGAAACTATCCTTGGTCTAGACATGTAGAAACTATCATTGGTCTAGACATATAGAAACTATCCTTGGTCTAGACATGTAGAAACTATCCTTGGTCTAGATAAGTAGAAACTATCCTTGCACTAGATATGTAGAAACTATCATTGGTCTAGATATGTAGAAACTATCCTTGGTCTAGACATGTAGAAACTATCCTTGGTCTAGACATGTAGAAACTATCCTTGCACTAGACATGTAGAAACTATCCTTGGTCTAGACATGTAGAAACTATTCCTGCTCTTGACATGTAGATACTATTCCTGCTCTAGAAATGTAGAAACTATCCCTGCTCTAGACATGTAGAAACTATTCCTGCTCTTGACATGTAGAAACTATCCTTGGTCTAGACATGTAGAAAGTATTCCTGCTCTTGACATGTAGAAACTATTCCTGCTCTTGACATGTAGAAACTATTTCTGCTCTAAGCATGTAGAAACTATCCTTGCTCTAAACATGTAGAAACTATTTCTGCTTTAAACATGGAGACACTATTACTGCTATGGACATGTAGAAACTATCCTTGTTCTAGACATGTAGAAACCATCCTTGTTCTAGACATGTAGAAACTATTACTGCTTTAGACATAGTGTTAGCGTTTTTACAATAGGTTTTCGATGACCATTTGTAAGTTTATCGTGATGCCATATTCCTAGTAGCATTTTGCCGTCAAGTACTTATGGATATTCTTCATTTTTGCACACAAACACACACATACACATACAAAGAAACATACATGCATACACGTAAAGACACACACATGAATCTCAAACCACCTTATACAACATTATATAAATATAACTATGGCATATAATGACACCATTAATTTTGACATAAATAACTTGTAGAACTTTTGACAGATATACCTCTGTATGATGCACTTGTGAGATTGAGATGTTATGTGAGACAGATATACCTCTGTATGGTGCACTTGTGAGATTGATATGTTATTTACTTTCAATAGATATTGATGATCACCATCATGTGCAATACCGGTTAGCGCAGACGATCATGTCCTTCGACAATTTTCTATCTACAGTACATCATATAATTTCTGATGTTGACTGTTTTCCATGTCATGACAGCAGGCTATCTAGTATTTTATCTCTTTGTCGTCCGCCTTCTCTCTTTCCCTATATTTTGCCAGTTGTAACCAAGTATTCCAATTTTCCTCTTCTCATGATATACCCGAAAAATGTTGATTGTTTCTTTCTGATGTTTCTTAGGAGCTCACCATTTTGTGTTGGCCGCTTTGGGAATTTTCTCCAGGAACTTTTTAGCTTTCCAGGGAACTCTCAACATTCTTCTGAGAAATCTCATTTTCGTGGCCTCTAATTACCTTTTCATTTGTTTGTCTACTGTTCATGATTCGCTTCCACGTGTCTGAATTGGTTCTACATAGCACTGATAAACTGCTTTTCTCACTTCTATTGACATTGACTTGTTGTGCTTTTTAGTTTCTCAAATGCTATTTAGGCTCATGCTATTTTGCTTTTTTACTTCTGTGATTCATCTTCTGTCTGATGTTTTTATTGTGCCCAAGTAATTGTATACCCTGCATTTGTTCTAGACTTGTCCATTTTATTTGTATATTGCAAGGTGGTGACGATTGATTGCTGCTTCGATATATCCATTACTTTACATTTATTGTTTTTTTTTTTTACTTTTCAGACTGAGATCTTTCTTATTGCTTTCTTTCACTATTATATCTATCATATCTTGTTGTTCATTCTCCGTCTGAGCTATTTAAGACTGTGCCATCCACATATCGGAAATTGATGATAAGATATAAAGAAGAGATCTTGCATCTATTGATAGTCAGAGAAGAGTCATAGAGGGCTGCACCGCAACGCTAATGTTTGTTTGTTTGTTTGTTTGATTTATACACTGATATCTTTAGAGACATACTAGAACTGTCATTATT
>JAVIAB010000126.1:44485680-44653180 GCA_032433765.1 Megaustenia siamemsis
GTCTTATAGAGAACAGTCTTATAGAGAACAGTCTTATAGAGAACAGTCTTATAGAGAACAGTCTTATAGAGAACAGTCTTATAGAGAACAGTCTTATAGAGAACAGTCTTATAGAGAACAGTCTTATAGAGAACAGTCTTATAGAGAACAGTCTTATAGAGAACAGTCTTATAGAGAACAGTCTTATAGAGAACAGTCTTATAGAGAGCAGTCTTATAGAGAACAGTCTTATAGAGAACAGTCTTATAGAGAGCAGTCTTATAGAGAACAGTCTTATAGAGAACAGTCTTATAGAGAGCAGTCTTATAGAGAACAGTCTTATAGAGAACAGTCTTATAGAGAGCAGTCTTATAGAGAACAGTCTTATAGAGAACAGTCTTATAGAGAACAGTCTTATAGAGAACAGTCTTATAGAGAACAGTCTTATAGAGAACAGTCTTATAGAGAACAGTCTTATAGAGAACAGTCTTATAGAGAACAGTCTTATAGAGAACAGTCTTATAGATAACCGTCTTATCAGAAACCAGTTTTACAAACAAAATGCAATCTCATAGGAAAAAAGTCGTATTGAAGGAGTCTTATATTATAGGAATCTAGTCTTATAGCAAAACATTTTTATATAAAGACATTCTAACAGAAATAAATAAAAAAACATTTTTACAGAAAAAATAGTCTCGAAGAAAGTCAGTCTTATAGAGAAATCGTCTTATAGAAAAATAGCCTTATAGAGAAATAGTCTTATAGGAAAAAAGTCTTATAGAGAAATAGTCTTATAGAAAAATAGTCTTATAGAAAAAAAGTCTTATAGAGAAATAGTCTTATAGAAAAATAGTCTTATAGAAAATAATCTCGCGAGAAAACAGTCTTATCAGGCGAACAAATGAATTCTCTCTAGGTTTGTTTTAAATATGGTGGGCTGTCTGACAAGTATAGCAAGCTTCCTCTGTAAGCATCTTTGCTTGTGTCTGTCACCCGTAGCCCTGCCGTGGTCTTGGCTGTATCTCAAAGGCACTGTCACTCGTGTTGTAGTTATACAAATCTATTTATAGGGACAGTATCAAATGTTTTCTTTGACTGAATAGTCTAACATCAAAACAAAGGGGCTAAATCTAAGAATAGCAAATTGATACATCTTCTCAATATTCCTATATGGTGCAGAAACACGGACATTAGACAAGAAAACAAAACAGAGAATTGAAGACTTTGAAATGTGGATATATAGAAGAATTTGTAGAATTGGATGGAAGGAAAAGAAAACAAACGACGAAGTCTTAAAACAACTAAAAATGAAAAGAGAACTACTAAACACAATTCAAACAAGACAAATGCGATTTTGGGGCCATGTTAAAAGACACAACAGCCTTCTAAAAGTAATCCTGGAGGGGAAAATACAAGGTAAAAGAGGCAAAGGCAGACCAAGACTAACATGGACGAGTAACATCAAAAGATGGACAAATCAGGCTATGACAACCTGCACCATCAAAACAAGAGACAGAGCAGAATGGTGCTCCATGGTAGCCAACATTCGTTGTGTAGACGGCCCTCAATGATGTTGATGATGATGATGATGAATAGTAAGAAAACAGAATTAATGGCCATATCAAAGAAGCAATCATCACCATCATTCAGCATAAAAATAAACAGGACAGATCTGAAACAAGTGCAACGCTTCAAATACTTGGGCACAATAATAAAATCAGGTGGAAGATGCACCACAGAAATAAAAATATAATAGCTCAGACCAAAATAACATTTTAGAAAAGGAAAAACATCTATACAAAAAATCTATATCAATATAAGTGAGAGCTAGAGTTAATTGTTGCTATATAGAGCCAATTCTGACCTATGGAAGCGAATCATGGAATTAAACAAACAAATGGAAAGACGATTAGAGGCCACAGAGATGGGATTTCTCAGAAGAATGTTGAAAGTTTCCTGGACAGCTAAAAAGACCAAAGAGAAAAATCTCAAAGAATCCAACACAAAAAGGGAGCTCCTAAGAAACATCAGAAAGAAACAATCAACATGTTTCGGGCACATTGCGAGAAGTAGATAGTTTGAATACTTTGTTACAACTGCCAAAATACAGGGAAAGAGAGATAGTGGACGACAAAAAGAGAAAATACGAGATAGCTTGATCTCATGCCATGGAAAACAGTCAACAACATAGTTTATACGCAGAACAGTGGATAGAACATTGTGAAAGGTCAAAATCGCCTACGACAACAGCTATGGAACATAATGATGATGATCGAATATTTCCATGTCCTCAAAATTCATTCATTTGAATGAATAAGTAGACAAATTCAACAGTCATAAAAGTTTGCCAATTCTGTCAAGAAAATAGCGCTCTTTATGTGAACACAACTTAAAAGGTGTGAGCTCTTACATGGTATGTGTGTACAAAGATTTGTCAGCCTGTGTGACGTTTCAACATGGAAGTTCATTAACTGAACTTATGACCAGTTTCCCGTTGACATGAACTGCTTATCTCAAACTTACACGCATTCGGAGATCAAGATGACATCATAAGCAAACGGAACAGGCCTTTGACCTGCGGAGCGACACTAACAAATGGACAACTGGAAGATCGCAAAGCCGGAACGAAAAAAACATGTTGTACAGTTGATAGGCATTCTTTGTAGACAAAGTGCTGGCCCTGCTGGGTTCACACAACGTGCTGGCCCTGCTGGGTTCACACAATGTGCTGGCCCAAACCCTTCGCACAACGAGCTGACCCAAACCCTTCACACAACGTGCTGGCCCTGCTGGGTTCACACAACGTGTTCGAAGCTAGATCACGGTTTTAAAAAAAAAAACTCTCACCACCTGGACACCAGCACCAAGTGATCCACTATCACAAAACCCTCACAACCTGGACACCAGCACCAAGTGATCCACTATCACAAAACCCTCACCACCTGGACACCAGCACCAAGTGGTCCACTATCACAAAACCCTCACAACCTGGACCCCAGCACCAAGTGATCCACTATCACAAAACCCTCACAACCTGGACACCAGCACCAAGTGATCCACTATCACAAAACCCTCACAATCTGGACACCAGCACCAAGTGATCCACTATCACAAAACTCTCACCACCTGGACACCAGCACCAAGTGATCCACTATCACAAAACCCTAACAACCTGGACACCAGCACCAAGTGATCCACTATCACAAAACTCTCACCACCTGGACACCAGCACCAAGTGATCCACTATCACAAAACCCTCACAACCTGGACACCAGCACCAAGTGATCCACTATCACAAAACAATCCCCACCTGGACACCAGCACCAAGTGATCCACTATCACAAAACAATCACCACCTGGACACCAGCACCAAGTGATCCACTATCACAAAACTCTCACAACCTGGACACCAGCACCAAGTGATCCACTATCACAAAACTCTCACCACCTGGACACCAGCACCAAGTGATCTACTATCACAAAACCCTCACAACCTGGACACCAGCACCAAGTGATCCACTATCACAAAACCCTCACCACCTGGACACCAGCACCAAGTGACCCACTATCACAAAACCCTCACAACCTGGACCCCAGCACCAAGTGATCCACTATCACAAAACCCTCACAACCTGGACACCAGCACCAAGTGATCCACTATCACAAAACCCTCACAACCTGGACACCAGCACCAAGTGATCCACTATCACAAAACTCTCACCACCTGGACACCAGCACCAAGTGGTCCACTATCACAAAACCCTCACAACCTGGACCCCAGCACCAAGTGATCCACTATCACAAAACCCTCACAACCTGGACACCAGCACCAAGTGATCCACTATCACAAAACCCTCACAATCTGGACACCAGCACCAAGTGATCCACTATCACAAAACTCTCACCACCTGGACACCAGCACCAAGTGATCCACTATCACAAAACCCTAACAACCTGGACACCAGCACCAAGTGATCCACTATCACAAAACTCTCACCACCTGGACACCAGCACCAAGTGATCCACTATCACAAAACCCTCACAACCTGGACACCAGCACCAAGTGATCCACTATCACAAAACAATCCCCACCTGGACACCAGCACCAAGTGATCCACTATCACAAAACAATCACCACCTGGACACCAGCACCAAGTGATCCACTATCACAAAACTCTCACAACCTGGACACCAGCACCAAGTGATCCACTATCACAAAACTCTCACCACCTGGACACCAGCACCAAGTGATCTACTATCACAAAACCCTCACAACCTGGACACCAGCACCAAGTGATCCACTATCACAAAACCCTCACCACCTGGACACCAGCACCAAGTGACCCACTATCACAAAACCCTCACAACCTGGACCCCAGCACCAAGTGATCCACTATCACAAAACCCTCACAACCTGGACACCAGCACCAAGTGATCCACTATCACAAAACCCTCACAACCTGGACACCAGCACCAAGTGATCCACTATCACAAAACTCTCACCACCTGGACACCAGCACCAAGTGATCAACTATCACAAAACTCTCACCACCTGGACACCAGCACCAAGTGATCCACTATCACAAAATCCTCACAACCTGGACCCCAGCCCTAAGTGATCTACCATCATTGTTAACTGTTACATGATATTTTTTATTATTTGAGGATAAATTATTTCATTATATTCAGCGCAATTGATAAATGAGGTATAGCAGTGGAGCAGATAGACGATGAATATACACAAAGTAAAGGATTGTCTCCGCTACTTACGTATAGGGGTAATTAGGTCTCAATTTAGTGTCCCTCCATTTCTTAGGTGTATGGAGAATGGGGTCTTAGTATAGTATATCTCTACTTAATAGATATTGTGGTGTATGGAGAATGGGGTCTTAGTATAGTATCTCTCTACTTAATAGATATTGTGGTGTATGGAGAATGGGGTCTTAGTATAGTATCTCTCTACTTCATAGATATTGTGGTGTATGGAGAATGGGGTCTTAGTATAGTATCTCTCTACTTCTTAGATATTGTGGTGTATGGAGAATGGGGTCTTAGTATAGTATCTCTCTACGTAATAGATATTGTGGTGTATGGAGAATGGGGTCTTAGTATAGTATCTCTCTGCTTCATAGATATTGTGGTGTATGGAGAATGGGGTCTTAGTATAGTATCTCTCTACTTAATAGATATTGTGGTGTATGGAGAATGGGGTCTTAGTATAGTATCTCTCTACTTAATAGATATTGTGGTGTATGGAGAATGGGGTCTTAGTATAGTATATCTCCACTTCATAGATATTGTGGTGTATGGAGAATAGGCATTCATTTTAGTATCCCTCTACTTCTTAGATGTACGATGAATAAGGTCTCAGTTTAGTGTCCATGTCTTTCCATGTTTTTATGCTGCCTTGCTAACGTTGAAAAAGCATTGTCTTATGTCATAATGTCATGAAATAACTGAATCTCTGAGTTTCATTTACACTGTGAACACCACAACGCAGTGTTATCCAATGTATTATTACATGTAATGACTAAACTGTAACACTTGAAGGCGTGTAAAAGCAAAGAGCCGCCGTCACGCCAAGCGGCGTATAGGGAATATGGTGTTAGTAATCTTAGTTTCTAAAGACCTTCGGCGCATGATCGTTGGGGGTAATGTGGTCGGTATTACGCCTGTGCCGATCTACTTTCCCAGAAAATATCCGGTACCCATTTAAGGCTGGGTGAACTCGGTCTGGATCAAACCCGACCTCTTGTCTTTTGTAGTCCAGTTCACTAACCACTGAGCTATCGCGGCTCCCCAGTTCACTAACCACTGAGCTATCGCGGCTCCCCAGTTCACTAACCACTGAGCTATCACGGCTCCCCAGTTCACTAACCACTGAGCTATTGCGGCTCCCCAGTTCACTAACCACTGAGCTATCACGGCTCCCCAGTTCACTAACCACTGAGCTATCACGGCTCCCCAGTTCACTAACCACTGAGCTATCACGGCTCCCCAGTTCACTAACCACTGAGCTATCGCGGCTCCCACTTGAAGGCGTGTTCTTTCTGAATGAAATATCTTGATGGCCAAGTGCCAAGTTTAGCAGCGATTTACTGCAACACGATGCTTGGAGAGGAACAAATGAGGCCACGAGATCTTCACTTCCGTATTTACCATTGTAGATACCTAAACAGCATTCAAGGCAACACATCGTTTGTGTACATTGTCGAGATCTTGTCTACTAGGTCAGAGGCCGAGATACGAATGGACGTTGCAATGATAGTGGTGGCACATACAAAAACAAGAGCAACCAGAAATGTGAAACTACAATGAAGCGCGTTAACGCCATTACACAAGTATAAGCCAACAAGCCTATGTATATCTTGTGCAACAGAGATGCTCATTGGTTAACGAGCAATAGCAGAAATAACACTGCGTGAAGGGAGACAATAAGCGACGTGAACAGTAAACGTGAGGTACAAAAATACCATCAAACAGCATTTGTTATAGACATAATAAAGGCGGATTCTATCAATAATTTTTTTCTTCCAATCGCTAATGAAATAGCTGTGTCAGGATTTGTTAATGGATTATGGGAGTGGCTTTTGATGCGAACATCCAGTGCTAGACAGTAAAGAGACATCACTGAATATATTACTGCAGTAACTGGTACCAGGACGAGAGAAGACCAGGTAGAGTTAATAATGAACCGAGAAATGTGTTAACCACACAGCGTTATTCTAAGTGTCAAATCAACTAATACGTTTAACCATTGCTATGTCAATGCTTCTCCGGGAAGCCATGTAGACAAGCTAAAGGCAAAGTTATAGAGAAAAGACTGAGACCAATTGTAGAGCTACATATAAGCGACTGTCGAATGGGTTTACTCAGAAGCAAAGAATGTACTGACGCACTATTCACCCTAGAACAGCTGGCAGAAAAGACATCAGAGCACAATCAAAATATGTAGGTAGCTCTCATCATCATCATCATCATCATCATCATCAAGTACCGAGCCTACAGGCGTAGGTGATCATGTCTCTCCACAACTTTCGATCTCGGCAGCTATTTATCATTTCTGTTGTTGACCTTCTGCCAAGCCATTCTCTTAAGCTGTCTGTTTTTTTTTTCTCTTTGCTTCCCTCTATCTCTTCGTACCTCAATTTTTCCAGTTGTTACAATATATTCCAGTTGTTCTCTTCTCATTACATGGCCAAAAAATGATGATTGTTTCTTCCTAATGTTGGAAATTAGCTCTCTTTTTGCTTTGACCTCTCTCAGAACACTTTCATTACTCTTCTTAGCTGTCCATGGTACTCTCAACATTCTTAGGTAGCTCTCATAGACCAAGATAAAGCATTCGATCAAGTAAACAGAGAGCAATTGTGGGAGATACTAATGTCATACGGTGTAAACAAATATCAAACAATCTATGTAAAGGTCGGTACATCAACAACAGCTGCACAGTCAGAACAGTAGCAAGAGGTCAAAACAAAGAAATGCATACAAATGCAAGGCTACAGTAAAACTGATTGTAAAGAAGAAATGAATAAATATAAAAAATGGTATGTTTAAAGCTTTATGTAATTAATGGACGACACAATTGAACGACGTATCTGATCAACAGTCCTTCAGCAGGAAAAAAACAACACACACGCAGATGTGTTAAGTAAATAAAATTAACCCTACATAGGTAACTAATAATGAAGTATCTGAAACAAAATAATTTTCCAACTAGAATGAGAAATAACAATAACACCCTGAGTACAGCGCTGTGGCCTGCAGGAAAATGAACGAGGGCTAAGTCCGCGCCGGATACCCGGTAAAGTGGTAGGTGGGAGGGTCAAAATACAGGTGGAAGGGTTCTAAAAATATGTGAGGGGATATTATATAGGGAACCTTAATAATAACGCCACCGGTAATGTCTGTATTTATCTACGTATATACAGCCGTGTCAGAACACACGGACCTATATACATATATATATATATATATATATATATATATATATATATATATATATACGGCTACACCCGTACTTATGCGTACACATGCATGTGAAAAAGTGCACATACAGCAAACATACCCAGAAGTGTCCACACCTAGGTCCGTGTGCATACACAAAGCACAAAGAATAGACCAGAAGGATACAGGGTACACGAAAGAAGGAAAGAGTGAGATGTCTCAGAATGGGGTTCACTAAGAACATGTAATAGGTAAGGTACCGTGAAGTTGCTGGTGGAAATGGTATCGTCTTGCACAAAAAGTAAGCAGCACAGACAAGAGATATAGAGAACAGCCGAAGTGTCGCAGTGTGGTCTAGTAGAGAAGAGCTGTGAGTAGCATAGCATATGCATATACTAATGTTCCCATACATGATTCATCTCTAAACCCGCACTGGGACTCAGGAAGGATACTTTTCGTCAGTTGATGTATGCGCTTGATAACCATTCTTGTGAATGCCTTTCCTGTTATACTCAGGAGGGATATGCCTCTATTGTTGTTACAGTCACCCTTGTCCCCTTTATTTTTGTATAACATTAGAATCTTGACATCTGTCATATCCTGGAGTATATCTCCACTTCTGCAGCATTGGACAAGGAGTTTGTAGAGGTGGGGCAGGAGTTTTTCAAGATTTTCCTATGTACATGGTATGTACAAGATCTTAACATACTATCTCATCCATAGAATATGCATCTATTTCAAGATTTGCATCACGTGTCCATTTTTCACAGGCGTTGACATACCTCTAGGGTTTGTCTGGCCTTTGTTCTTAGGTTTTGCTTGTCTGTAAATATTGTTCCGCATTGCTTGCATAACTATGACTAATACTTCTGATTTTGACCTTCCTCATTAACAATGGAGCCCACATTGATTGACCGTTGACCTCGACTGCCTCTCCACATATTGTGAGAATTTCTTACTGTCCCTGGTCTTGTTTGACGAGTCTCTACACCACTTGAAATAATAAGAAAAGGAACCAACCAAAACTAGGATATGGTTATGGTTATGGAAGGCCCCGGTATCACTGTAAATGAATTAAAATCCATAATTGACCAACCGCCCGTGCCAGTGGAATCATCCGAATTAATATCTCATCTCTCAAACAAAGAAAGATAAAGATAGCTGCTGTCCCTATCATAGCAGTCTCAGCACACGCCAAAAGACATAAGGCGACACCGCACAGAAAGTGAACACATCCATTTGTTCCCCATCATACGATATCATCGATCATCGTAAACAATCGGAATATCCAACACGATCAAAACGGATGAAACAGAACAGGGTTTCAGGCTGTATAGGTCATGTGCTCACAATTATTGTTTATTAGGCTACTACTAATATCAGTACGTTATATGGCCGTATAACACACCATACATTTCGGTACAACACAGACTTTAACATTGTATGTATCACTACAACTGCAGATCAGATAACCAATACAGATTTCCAAACATCGCATATCCCAAAACTCTACAGATTTGAGTGTATATGCACATGTAAAACAAATCAGTCTTCTGGTTTCAACTAATCTGAAATCATTATAGATATGGCAACATCTTAAGCTAAATGTCTTTATGCTCGTTTATATCAAACAACTCAAAAGAAGATTCCAACATAAATAGAAGCCACGAGAAGATAGATCTCAACACAACACCAATGTTGATATAAGAGCGGACTTACCATACTCAGGCTTGGGATCCTTTCCAAGGTCTGTGATGTCTTCAGTCCACGGGAAGCAACAGCGAAGGTAAGACACGACAGGACAAGTTGTTGAATAATGTTCGACGTCATGTTTGTATGTCGTCACAAAGCAGTTCGGTGATGCTGTAGTGCTTGATATTCACTTATAACGGTAATTCCATATGCACTAATGACATCATATGGAGTATGTTCCCTCTACTTGTCTGTGCAAAGTAATTAACTTTTCTGCAGATTTACGTGCAGATTGCATTTATTCTGATAGTAGCCATATGGCATGTGCTTATGGTGGTCATATAGGTTAAGTACTGACAGTAGCCATATGACATGCACTGCTGGTGGTGGTCATATAGGTTAAGTACTAACGGCAGCCATATGACATGCACTGCTGGTGGTGGTCATATAGGTTAAGTACTGACAGTAGCCATATGACATGCACTGCTGGTGGTGGTCATATAGGTTAAGTACTGACGATAGCCAAATGACATGCACTGCTGCTGGTGGTCATATAGGTTAAGTACTGCCAGTAGCCATATGACATGCACTGCTGGTGGTCATATACATCATGTACTGATGGTTGCCATATGTGTCATGCACTAATTATGATTGATTAAGTACATGTCATGTTTGTCATATGCTGGACTAACTTATCACGAAGTGGAAGTGTCTCTCAGGCCCACAACAGGACAAACGAATCACATCGCTTTAAAGCTGACAATATAAAAAAGAATTTGTGTTACACGTGTTGTTTTTATTTTACAACTTACACACTTCATTCTTTGACAAAAAAATAACACATTTATGACGTCAGATTATTTACACTGCACGCGATTTTAGACTTCTCTATTAACCACAATTATCGTCAATTTCTTTGACTGCTATAACAGTTACCGGTAGCACATAATGCATTTATCGCCTCACATGTCTTAAAGAGAATTAACTTCACAAGAAGGTTAATAGTAACTAATTAACTAACTAACTAACTAACTAACTAACTAACTAATTAACTAACTAACTAACTTAACAAACCGACTAACTAGTTAACTAACTTAACAAACCGACTAACTAGTTAACTAACTAACTAACTTAACAAACCAACTAAATATTTAACTAATTAAAAAACTAACTAACTTAAAAACCGACTAACTAGTTAACTAACTAACTAACTAACTAACTTAACAAACCGACTAACTAGTTAACTAACTAACTAACTTACTAACTAACTAACTAACTAACTAATTAACTAACTAACTAACTAACTAAACTAACTAACTAACTAACTAACTAACTAACTAACTAACTAACTAACTAACTAACTAACTAACTAATTAACTAACTCTCTAACTAATTAACTAACTAACTAACTAACTAATTAACTAACTAACTAACTAACTAATTAACTAACTAATTAACTAATTAACTAACTAACAAACTAATTAACTAACTAACTAACTAATTAAATAACTAACTAACTAACTTAACAAACCGACTAACTAGTTAACTAACTTAACAAACCGACTAACTAGTTAACTAACTAACTAACTTAACAAACCAACTAACTATTTAACTAATTAAAAAACTAACTAACTTAAAAACCGACTAACTAGTTAACTAACTAACTAACTAACTAACTAACTAACTAAATTAACAAACCGACTAACTAGTTAACTATGGAATAATAGAACAAAGAAGTATGTGTTAGCATTCGGAAAAATTGACAGACAAACAACAACAGAAAAAAACGAAGAACAATATATGGTCCGAAGCGGGATCGAACCCGTACTCCCTGGCACTGCACCTTGCCACGAGAAGCCGAACGCTTGGCACACTGCCACGCAGCTAACTAAAAAATTAGCTATTGTAGCAGTGTCTTACACGAAGGCGTTCTCAATGACTATAACATAGGGTAACGATCACAGACCGGAAATAAATTGTATATTTGTATTTTCCTATTAATGCAAGCATCTCCCAGTAGGGCTGAATACTTGTGTTGTAGACAAACATTTATTGGACGAAACAGCACGAATAGTAGTTTCCAGTGGTTATATACTGGAGACAAAAAATAAAAAATAAATATTATTATATTGGGAACTTCCGAGGCGATAAAAGGGAATAATGATGACACAGACATGCACATACAAAGATATTAACTAATACAATGAAATAACTAATTGACCATCACAGTAACTAACTAAATAAACAAAGAAATTAACAAACTAAATAATAGGCAAATAAATGTCGTAAAGTTGGACTTACTAAATATTTAACTAATTAATGAACTAGCTAGACTTACTAAATATTTAACTAATTAATGAACTAACTAGACTTACTAAATATTTAACTAATTAATGAACTAACTAGACTTACTAAATATTTAACTAATTAATGAACTAACTAGACTTACTAAATATTTAACTAATTAACTAACTAATTAATTCACTAACTTAACAAACAATGTAACTAACTAACTCATCATCATCATGTATCATACCGGTTGGCGTAGGCGATCATGTCCTTCCACAATCTTCTATCTACTGTGCATCGTATCAGTTCTGTTGTTGACTTGCCATGACACCAAGCTATCCAGTATTTTATCTCTTTGTCGTCCGCGATCTCTCTTTCCTTTTATATTGCCAGTTGTAACCAAGTATTCCAACTTTCCTCTTCTCATGATGTGCCCGAAAAATGGTGATTGTTTCTTTCCGATGTTTTTTATGAGCTCCCTTTTTGTGTTGGCTTCTTTGAGAACTTCCTCATTGGTCTTTTTAGCTGTCCAGGGAACTTTCAACATTCTTCTGAGAAATCTCATCTCTGTGGCCTCTAATCGTCTTTTCATATGTTTGGCTACTGTCCATGATTCGCTTCCATAGGTCAGAATTGGTTCTATATATCACCGATGAACTCTCTTTCTCATTTCTATTGACATAGATTTGTTGCATAAGATATTTTTCATTTTCTGAAATGCTATTTTTACATAAGCTATTCTGCTTTTTACTGATGTGGTGCATCTCCCATCTGATGTTATTATTGTGCCCAAGTATTTGACGCGTTGCACTTGTTTCAGATTTGTCCTGTTTATTTTTATGCTGCATGCTGGTGATGATTGTTTCTTCGATATGACCATTACTTATGTTTTCTTACTATTCAGTTTGAGACCTTTTTATTGCTTTATTTTACTATCATGTCTATCATTTCTTGTAGTTCATTCTCTGTCTCTGCTATTAAGACTGTGTCATCCGCATATCACGAATTATTTATGTTGTGACCCTTGATTTTAATTCCATTTTTGTCTACTATTGATCTCATAATATGTTCGCTGTAAAGTGAAAACAAATCCTGTGACAGAACATAGCCTTGTCTGACTAGCTCACTAACTAACTAACTAACTAACTTAATAAGTAACTAAACAATATAACTCAGCAAATTAACTAATTAACAAATTAGCTAAACAAATTAACTAACTATTTAATGTACTGACCAGACAAATTATCTAACTAATTGATTAACTAGCTGAACAAACTATAGTCCTTTCAGAAATTCATAATCACACCTGAATTAGTATTGATTGATAACCACTTGTTATTTTGGTTTCAAATTTTGCATGCAATCTTAGAATATTGATGACGTTATAGAAATATTTTTTGCTCTGAGAAATTTGATCTAGTTTAAAAGTTTTATTCTTTAGGCTATATTAAATTCACCCTGTTCGAATTTGACACCATTTTAGGATATATACATTATTTTGGTGCGGTCGTTCACGTAAAATAGTTTGGCTATTGCAGAAACACTAACTTCAGGAAAATCCAGTGCACAAAACTGAATATTGAACGACATGACGCACCACGGCCTTGGCATTAATTACCGAAGGGAAGGCGTATCTTTATTAATTTTGTGAAGACTCAGTAGACAATTTGTTGACTTTAAATACCAACATTTATATCTAAATTACAATGAGTTTGAAATGAAAATTTATAACTATGCAAAAGGTTACGTTTTTACTATATCAGCACTTCCTTAGGGAATCCAAGATGGGGCATTTATATTGTGATATTCATGACCCAGAGAGACGAACGCAACTCGCGCTTGGTCTTAATAGATCGTCATTTTCTCGTTGGATTAAACAAGACTCAGAGTGCACTCATGTCAATCAAGTAAGGAAAAGGAAAGTCAACAGCTTTGACATGGATGTCATAAAACGTGAGATATTGAAAATGTTTGCTAATAATGTACTTGTTCCTCTCAGGAATTTGAAATTAAAATTGCATGCAGACTGCAATATTGACATTTCTAAAAGTACTCTATGGAAGATTGTGCGAGGAGCCGGCTTCACTTTCAGAAAAAAACTGTTGGGAGCAGGAATATTATTTGTGAAAAACCACACTTGGTCATTGCTCGAAGCAAATACCTGAGACAGATCCGTGAGCGGCGGAGTGAACGGTGTGATATTGTATATTTGGACGAATCAAGGGTCAACGCACACCACACCTATGCTAAAGAATGGCAGTCAGTAAATGGCAAACTCAAAAGAACAATTCCGAGCAGCAAAGGCCAGCGCATTATATTAACGCATGCTGGAAGCACTGAAAACGGCCTTGTCCATGATGCGGGACTTATTTTCCAATCAAAAAGTACCGACGGTAGGGACTATCATACTGAAATGAATGGAAACATTTTCAGGCACTGGTTGGAGAACGATCTTTTACAATCCCGGAGAGACCTTCATGCATAGTCATGGATAATGCATCATACCACAATGTCGTATCAGAGGAAGACAGAGTGCCAACTGCATCAAATACAAAAGACCAAATTAGGACATGGCTTGCGAATGAAAATGTCAAATTTGACGACACATATTTAAAACCCGAATTGTTACAACTTGTGAAGAATACGAATAAGAAAAAGGTGTACCATGTTGACAAAATCATTGAAAAATACGGCCACACCTCTCTTCGACTCCCTGCATATCATGCGCACTTTAATCCAATCGAACTTGTCTGGGCTCACGTCAAAGGACAAGTTGCAGAACAGAACAGGACGCTTAAAATGTGTGATGTTGAAGTTCTGACACGCGAGTCTCTCTCAAAAATAGACATTCCGTTCTGGAAGAAGTGTGTTGAACATGTGCTGCGGGTGGAAGATGAGTACTGGAAACGAGATGGATTACTATTTGTCCAGCCAGTAATGATTATCAACCTCTTGGAATCGTCAGATTCGGAATGATTAAAATTAAGATGAATTCAATTCCAGCTGCAGTTAGGACGTTCTGGGGTCTAATGGTGACCGAAGGACAAGGCTAATTGTAACCCATTGAATTCATGTTTGCAAATACACATAACGAACAACACCCACAATTAAGCACTATGTTGATACGCCTCTGACAAGAATTGCAGTAGACTAGAAAATTTAAAACGATTACTGTAAACTCTAAAATTTGAATCAACTTGTGTGATATCGTCATAAAAGATCAAAGGAATTCGCTGATGTGCAAAATCTGTTGTGTTTGTGGAATAAAAAATACCAAAATCTTTGCGTCATCAATATTCTAAGATTGCATGCAAAATTTGAAACCAAAATAACAAGCGGTTATCACGCAAAACTAATTCAGGTGTGATTATGAATTTCTGAACGGACTATAACTAATTAACTAAGTAAAATAACTAACTATTAAACCAATTAACTAACTAAACAACAAAGTAACTAACAAACTAGTTAACTAACTAACTTAACAAACTAATTAACTAACTAAATTACAGCTACATATTAGCAAAGAGACTATTATCACCTTGCCCAGTAGGGGAAGTAATTCTATGTTGCCGAGAAAGTCAATGAAATCTACTCGCCTCGTTAATGTTGCCACCTCAGTCAGTGTGAGGCGAGACCTACATGTGTTAGACCTGTCGTTTTGAAGAACGTTTTCATTTCATATTCTAGAAAGTAAACTATAAATTCATCTTTATCATCACTTGGGCTGTTTCCGGTTAATCGCTAGAAGAAGTTTTCCAGTCTATTGTCATTATGACACACACTAACAGATTATGGAAAGATAATCAATAACCTAAGATATGCTGATGATACTGTTCTACGAGCAGAAAATCCTAAAAACCGACAACAATTGCTTAATGTGATAAACATAACAAGCAAAAAATATGGACTAGAAATGAATATAAAAAAAACCAAAACTATGATAATAAACAAAGAAAATTCTCAAGACCTACAATTAAATATCACAGTTGAGGGAATACATCTGGAGACAGTCCAGAGCTACAACTACCTGGGACATACTATAACCAATGATGGAAAATGTAAAATTGAAATAAACAAAAGAATAGGTATGGGAATAAAAAATTTTAATGCCATGAAAAATATACTAACAACAAAACAAATAACAGCAGGGCTGAAACTAAGAATGGCAAAATGTTACATTTTCTCAATATTCCTGTATGGTGCTGAAACATGGACATTAAACAAGAAAACAGAACAGAAAATTGAAGCCTTTGAAATGTAGATTTATAGAAGAATAGATATAATTGGATGGAAAGAAAAGATAACAAACGATGAAGTTTTAAAACAACTGAAAATAAAAAGAGAACTACTAAATACAAATAAGACAAGACAGATGACATTTTTGGGGCATGTTAAAAGACACAAAAGCCTGCTAAAAGTAATATTGGAAGGGAAAATACAAGGTAAAAGAGGCAAAGGCAGACCAAGACTAACATGGACGAGTAACATCAAAAGATGGTCAAGTCAATCTATGACAAGCTGCACCACCAAAGCAAGAAACAGAGTAGAATGGCGATCCATGGTAGCCAACCTTCGTTGACGGAGAAGGCACTCAATGATGATAACAGAAACAGTTATGTACATTTATTGATATCTCCTACCCGCTTTAGTTTTTATCCGCTTTGTATTTGCCCTTCCAAAATGACTTTCAGTGAGTTCATGATTTTAATATTCATTTGTATTGCTTGAATAATATTTTAAATAGGTTTTAAATAGATTTGCATTTTATTTCTTTTAACTTTTCAAAGAATTTTTTCACTATTTTGTTTTTATCTGTTTAATTCTCCCTATTCGTTAACAAATACATATTTTCAAGTACTTAATTTTTATCAATCTATGTTGTTAAAGCGTTTGATTTTGGTGTAGCTTACAAATTGCCTTTATATCCTTGTGATCTCATAATTACAATGAGAGTAATATTTGTTTATTCATCAACTTAAGGACACTCGCATAAGATGAAAGTATGAAATTAAAAAAAAAAAAGATTTAAAAAAGTGCTATGGTAACAGCTTTATGTAGGTGTGAAACAAAAAAGTGCTATGGTAACAGCTTTATGTAGGTGTGAAACAAAACAAAAGTCGGCGATTCGGCTAAGTAAGCCTTCAGCAAGAACAATAAACAAAACACACATGTATTGACGGATATATCCACAAATCTAATGACATGGCGATAATAAGCTACCCTATTATACGCATGTATGGTTATGTATACATGCTATTTTTGCACATTTGTTCGGTGTGCACGCCTATAGTTAGATATACACAGTTTTATATGCAACTTGTACCCACCTTCCTATATTTTCAGAACCCTTTCCAGTTATTTCTCACCTGACTGCCTGGTCAGTGACACATATATTTGGTCAGCCCGCCCACCTATTTTAGTCCAGTCAGTGGCTGACCAAGCTTTGGTCCTGAAGGGAAGTGACTTTTTTCCTTTTTTTCTTTCTTGGGTATCCATCATATTATCGCCTTGTAGTTAGATTTTTGTTTATATGTTTGTATATACTTTTGTGTTTTAATTTATTGTTTCAGCTGAAACATCGACGTTTGCTTTGTTTCACACCTACGTAAAGCTGTTACCATAACACTTTTTTCTCCATTTTATTTAAAATTGTCATTATTATCATCAGCTTTACAGCAGCTTCGCTTCTATATGCATCTTGATGCCTTTACTTCTAAAATGAAAGTATTAATGTTCGAAAGATCAGAAGCTTATAGGAAGAATACACAACTCAAACATTGAACTGCCTCCAGCCTCTTGACGTCGACTCAGTTCAACGATCGTCTATGGATTATTTTGCTTTAAGAGAAAAGTAATCAACTTCCAGGAGTCAGTGGGGGGCAGTGTTAAACACTCCAAGGTATGGTGACAGCTTTACAAGGAAGGAGCACAACACAGTACTGACGTTTCGGCCTGTGGCCTTCTTCAGAATACAGGGACAACGACAACAAGCTGTGAAGCACAACTATCTATAACTACATGTTAGATGATCAAGTGAATGGAGAGGTGGACAGAAAAAAAGAAAGTAGGATGTAGAAATAAGAAAGGAGGGTACATGAGGGGAGGTAGGATGAGTGTCGAGATGTGTAAAATAAAAATATTTGAAAAGTGAGGAAGATCTAGAGATATCAATAGTAAAAAGTGAATAATGTATCGTAAAACGTATATGAAAATCACTTAGCTAAGTTGTGTTCCTTCCTTGTAAAGCTGTCACCATACCTTGGAGTGTTTAACACTCACCACCACTGGTTCCTTGCTACCAGCTTTATCGCAGCATTGCAATTAGTTGCCTGTTCCCTAATCAACTTCCAGGGCATTCATGGCACACACTTAGGTGACCAGTCACTCGTAACATTCAAATAAAATATGATTTACTGATGCTTTGTGAGTATACACACTCGGTTCTTTCTGTCGTCTGATCCTGGTCTACCCCATCAACCTGACGTCCGATTCAGAGTCGAGAAAGACACTCTTTCTAGATCTGAAGTTAGACATGTATTTGTACATTCTGCAACGTGACGTTGTCAGACAGATGTAACATGAGACTTGAAATGTCATGCTATATTTGAAATATGACGACATGCCCGACTTTTTACATATCCATATTTCATGTTTTACATCTGACGTCATACTAGCTTAAACTAGAGGAGCTTTTGTTGCACTGGGAAACATATGGAAGTCCAAAGAAAGTAGGTTAAATACACAATTAAAAATGTTCAACTCCAATGTTAAGTCAGTCCTATTATATGGCCTTGAAACATGGAGAACAACAAAATTGACAATCATGAAGACACAGACTTTCATTAATGGATGCTTATGCAGAATAAAAGGATGGAAATGGCAGGACAAAATCACTAACATAGAATTATGGAAATGTACCAGTCAAATACCAGTGGATAAAGAAAGAAGCGGAAAAGCCGAAGACGATGGCGCTGGATAGGACACACACTGAGGAAGCCAACTGAGAGTATTGCACAACAGTCCCTTTTTTGGAATCCTCAGAGGAAAAGACAAAGAAGAAGACCAAGAAATTCTTAGAGAAGACAGACCTATGCTCCACAGGGAGCTCAAAGTGTTTGTTGAAGACCTATGCTCCACAGGGAGCTGAAAGGTAGAAGAAGAAGAAGGCATACTATATTTATTAAATTGTCACGTCATGATTTATATCTGACGACACGTGAGCCTTTTTAAATTGTCGCGTCATGTTTAGGATCTGACGATGGGGGACTGGCTTGTCCAAGATGCCTATCTCGAGACAGAGAGGTTGTGAGTTCAAATCCCGGCTGCATTAGTTAGGATTGTTATTTGTGATTTCTCTCTGCGGCAACCACCCCTCGTCTCAGCAGCGAGGCCCGGCTTGAAAAGTCAATTACTCATCGACGAAAATAAAAAATATGAGTAGCCCAGAAGACGAAGTTATCTGCCTATGCGGCGATGGACCCCTGTGCACACGGCTGCCAGAGAAAAACGGATTAACAGACAGAATTCAGTTCCTAGGTCTCTAAAAGTAATATTGGAAGGAAAAATACAAGGTAAAAGAGGCAGAGGCAGACCAAGACTAACATGGACGAGTAACATCAAAAGATGGACAAGTCATGGACAAGTCAATCTATGACAGCCTGCACCATCAAAGCAAGAAACAGAGTAGAATGGCGATCCATGGTAGCCAACCTTCGTTGCGGAGAAGGCACTCGATGATGATGATGAGGTCTCAAGGGACTTCACACCAGAGGTAAAAGCTGTTAACTGCAAAAAAAGGAACTGACGATATATTTGGTTTACTTTTTTTTGCGTTATGTTTTAGATATGACGACACATGAGCCTTATTAAATTGTCGCGTTATGTTTTAGATTTGACGACACATGAGCCTTATTAAATTGTCGCGTTATGTTTTAGATATGACGACACATGAGCCTTATTAAATTGTTGCGTTATGTTTTAGATATGACGACACGTGAGCCTTATTAAATTGTCGCGTTATGTTTTAGATATGACGACACGTGAGCCTTATTAAATTGTCGCGTTATGTTTTAGATATGACGACACATGAGCCTTATTAAATTGTCGCGTTATGTTTTAGATATGACGACACATGAGCCTTATTAAATTGTCGCGTTATGTTTGAAATGTAAGTAATTTATTACCTTGTCATGTGACATTCTGAGACTGAAACTATCGGTGCCTTAAGAAACTGTGAAGAACTTTAGAATGTTAATGTTTATGCTGCTAAAAATAAACAAGAAAAAATCGTGTGCTATGTTTCCTATTTTTTTACTTTGCTATTTGTGCATGTTTTTCTTTCATTACATTATGTATCGGTTAATAACTTGTACATATCTCTTTAAATATTAAATATGAATGTTTAGAAGTGAACTTTCTAAGTGAAGAAAATCATGGAAGCAATCAAACATTTTAAATGAACGTCATTCTGTTCATTTGGTCGAGTTTTAAAACGCAATTTCTACTTTGTACGAAAACTCATTCTGGGATTTTGGGATAAACTTTCTGTCCAAACGGATTATTATTTGCTGTCGTTTCTGTTATTTGGTTAATGTGTATTAAAAGCTGACTAAAATGACGCTATATTACCTTCAATGTTGTCAATGTTTGGCTGACCTAAGAGGTTTCATCTCTTGTATAGACATGTTGATTCTCACAGACTGATTTTATGAAATCTCCTGTAATAGAGACATCAATTATTGACAACTGGAAGGGGACTCAAAGAATACTGTCTATAGTGGTCCTGGATAATCGGGTCGGAATACAATTCTGGGACTGCGATTATTTGTAACCGAGGGTGAGACGAGTAAATGCATAAATTCGAGGAGATAAAAAAGAATAAACAAAATGTTTGAAAAATCATTAATATTGTTCATCTACAATTAAGTAAAGATCTTTGGGGGGGGGGGGGGGAGTGCAATGAGGTCGCTTCAGATAATGGATTAACTAATCAATGCCGTATTCGACACAGCTAGTTCTAGATTCACATGTAAGCTTTCAAAGGCGGGAGTGCATTAAAAGTGTATACTATAATGTGATGACACGATGAGGGAGTATACATAAACATATAGGTTGTCTGGTCGATAATTAGGTGGTAGAGAGAGAGACATCTATCGGTTGTCTGGTCTACAATTAGCTGGTAGAAAGAGACATCTATCGGTTGTCTAGCCTACAATTAGATGGTAGAAAGAGACATATATCGGTTGTCTGGTCTACAATTAGATGGTAGAAAGACACATATCGGTTGTCTGGCCTACAATTAGATGGTAGAAAGAGACACGTATCGGTTGTCTGGCCTACAATTAGATGGTAGAAAGAGACACGTATCGGTTGTCTGGCCTACAATTAGATGGTAGAAAGAGACACGTATCGGTTGTCTGGCCTACAATTAGATGGTAGAAAGAGACACGTATCGGTTGTCTGGCCTACAATTAGATGGTAGAAAGAGACACGTATCGTTGTCTAGTCTTAAGGTGATCATATTTTTGAAATCCCATTCCGGGACGGAATAATTTTACTTCAATTTTCCACCAATAAAATTACATTTCTTCTTGCTGTCATTTTGAATGATACATACATTTTAAAACATCTAATAATATAGACCTACAATACGCTATCAGGATAATCAGGAAATAAAAAAAACAGTGATACTCCACTTAAATTGAAGGTGAAAAAGAGATGCTGTACTTTTCAGATGAGTGAATTTTCTGTAAAATTCCTTCTTTGTATGCAGCATCTTATAAAATTCGACACATGTTCCCTCATAGTTCACTTTGGTGATCAACATGGCTTTTAAAGTTTCAACACCTAGTTGTGTTTTATCATTTGTCCACAAACTGTTCATCAGAGAAAACACTCGTTCTGTTGCAGCATTTGTTCCAGGTAGACACAAAAAGAACTCTGCCAACTTCAGAATATGTGAAACGGGCACATGGTTGTTTCTGAAGTGGGAAGCTAGTTCAACCCAACGCTGCCCTGGTAATGTTTTATTAAGACTCCACTCTCTAATTTTTTGTGAAGTAACGAACTGTTTCATGTAGACATATTCGTCATACATTTCATTTTCTGGAAAGTCGACTGAAGGCACTGTTTGACTCACTAATGATGAAGACTTCTCAATATCTTCCCAATTTGGTGTTCTGTTCAGCATTACCCAGCTATAAGACTCTAGGTTTTGACAATTATTTGCAGCCCATTTCTTCAAATAACTAAAAGCTGTTTCATAAAATGAAGAAACACTGGCGTTAAACTTGTTCACATCATCACGTGGAAATCCTTCCATTTCCAGCTTTTTAAGGATTATCTGAACTCTTGATGGCAAGAAGCCGTCTTCCAGCTTGGACTCCAAGATAGCTTTCAACCTATTGATGTCGTCAATGACTTCAAATACAGTGACCATCTGTCCCTCTACTTTCTGCACTGCTTCGTGGAAAGAGGATGCCTGACTGTGAACCAAAATAAGCCATGCCTCAGACAGTGGGTTTTCAAAGAATTCCTGTATAAAAACTGGGCATCTGTCTTGAGATTGAAAATATGATTTTAGAGGCAGGAACATGTAAAGAACCCTTTCAACAGCAGGCAAGAGCGCAAGCCACCTAGTTTGTGCATAACCTAAAATCATCTGGAAGTCTGTGTCGACAAACTGACAAAACTCCTTGAGACTTTCAACTCTAACTGTGTATGATTTGAAGTACAGATAAATTTTTGCAATAGTCATTTCAACATCAACAGGCAATACGTCTGCAGCTGCTCGAACAGTGTTGTGGAAAATATGGCAAGCACACCCAACACCTATCAAACTATGTCCAAGGTTTTCTTTCAGTTTTGTGAAAACATTGTTCTGTCCTTTTCTTTCAGCGCCCCCAAAATTAGAATTTGTGTTGTCTGCACATAATCCAACTACTTTCAGTTCTAAACCATTTTCAGTTAGACAGTCAATAAGAAAACTACTTACTATATCAGATGTTTCACACGGCAATGACTTCAACTCTAATATTTTAACTTTCAGTCCCTTATTGCGATCAAAGTATCTGACAAGCAAAGGAAAAATCTTGATTTCTTTGTGGTTGGAGGCATCTGTCAGTACGGAGATAAATGTTACGTTTTCTAGGTCACATCTCAACTCGTTTATAGCATGGGGTGTGAACACATTCCGAATAATAGCTTCTGTTTTCGTACGTGCACAAGCAAATTTTGGTTTTAAAGTTACCTGAAGCAATTTTGATGTGCAGTCCATAGATCTAAACGTGTGATTGTGCATCACTGTATGATATGCAAAGGCACCTTCTGTAGCAGCTAACTGTTCTTCTTTGTCACCAACCTGTTCAGCTCGAAAAAAAATTTGTCAACGACGAGCTTGATGCAGCAGTAGCGACGGCTCTCTTATGTTTATCACTATTTATGTGGCTCTTAATATCACCACGTCCACTATGGTTAATAGTAAACCCGGATGAACATATATTACATCTTACAGTGAAGTCTGATGACGATGTAGACTTTTTTATAAAAGGGTATTCCTTTTGTAAATCTTGATTAAAACTACAATTACGCTTCGGTGCCATTTTTTTGCGAAAGTGAAAGTGAAAGTTAGTAACACAACGAATATATACGAGATTTAAAACTAGGAGCGCATTCTACTGTTTTGATATTAAACAAAATTGTCTACACAGCAACCGAATAATATTTTTTTTAATTGAAGAAATGTACGCCGTATACCAAAATGGCAAAATTGGTAAACATTTGTGTCCCAAATTATTTTTTATCAAATCCGGGACAAAAGCTAAAAAATATGCCAAAATCGGGACAAAACCGGTACGGCAGCTAATCCGGGACAAAGGTTCAAAAAATGTCAAATTCCGGGACTGTCCCGGACAATCCGGGACGAATGGTCACCTTACTAGTCTACAATTAGATGGTATAAAGAGACATATATCGGTTGTCTAATCTACAATTAGATGGTAGAAAGAGACATATATCGGCTGTCTAGTCTACAATTAGATGGTAGAAAGAGACATATATCGGTTGTCTAGTCTACAATTAGATGGTAGAAAGAGACACGTATCGGTTGTCTAGCCTACAATTAGATGGTAGAAAGAGACATATATCGGTTGTCTACTCTACAATTAGATGCTAGAAAGAGACACGTATCGGTTGTCTGGCCTACAATTAGATGGTAGAAAGAGTCACGTATCGGTTGTCTGGCCTACAATTAGATGGTAGAAAGAGACACGTATCGGTTGTCTAGCCTACAATTAGATGGTAGAAAGAGTCACGTATCGGTTGTCTGGCCTACAATTAGATGGTAGAAAGAGACACGTATCGGTTGTCTAGCCTACAATTAGATGGTAGAAAGAGTCACGTATCGGTTGTCTAGCTTACAATTAGATGGTAGAAAGAGACACGTATAGGTTGTCTAGCCTACAATTAGATGGTAGAAAGAGTCATGTATCGGTTGTCTGGCCTACAATTAGATGGTAGAAAGAGACACGTTTCGGTTGTCTAGCCTACAATTAGATGGTAGAAAGAGACACGTATCGGTTGTCTGGCCTACAATTATGTGTTAGCGAGAGACATATATACTTATTAAAGATAAGAAAGGAAATCTGCTTAGTAATATAAGGGAACAAATGGAGAGATGGAAAGAGCTCAGTTAGACTCTGCTATACTACTGACGGTATACATGAACTCTCAAGGTATGTACACCGTAGTTTGATGACACGATAAGACAGTACACATGAACATACTAAGTGAGAACATTATAATGAAGAATCTAAATTAAGGTATGAAGGAAGTTAAATCTTCGGACATCTTGATTGTAATGGGTGATATGAATGCTAAAGTAGGAAAAGGTAGATATAAGACCATTATATGAAATAATGATTTAGGAAAAAAGACATTAAAGAGGAAAAAGATGAGAAAGATGAGAAAGATTAATACATTTTTGTGAAGAAAACAGACTGATATGTTACACCTATTTTGCACAAGAGAAACGGAAACTATATGCATTGAAACGCCCTGGAAATAACGGGAGGAGTCAAATGTACTATCTATCTATTGACCTTTCGAGCCGTAACCGGCCCATAGGGCGTAGACCAAGATACACCTTCTCCTATATGAATTTTTGTTCTAGCAGTTTTCTTTTAAAGATATTTTATCAAATCTCGCCATCTGTCTCTGTTCTGTGCAAGCAGTTCTATCTCATTGAGGGAGCCGATTCCTGCTGCTCTTGCCTCTCTCATCAATGTTCTTCTCAGTGTCTCCCTGGGTCTTCCTCTTTTTCTTTTACCTGTTGTTTCCCATATGAGGGCTTGCTTTGCTATTCGATTATTATCTCTTCTCATCACATGTCCAACGTATGACCATCGTCTTTTCTTTATTACTGAAGATATTAGTGGTTGATTGGCGATTTCTCTAATTTCCTCGTTTGTTTTGAATTCGTTCCATTCTATACCAAGTATTTTCCTTAGACATTTATTTTCGAATGCGTTCAACTTTGTTTCTATATCTCTTGTTGTTTTCCAGCTTTCACACGCATACGTAAGGGTTGATAGTACATTTGATTTGAATAGCCTAAGTTTTGTGTTTGTGCTAATGAGTTTTGATTTCCACAACTTTTCAAGGCTTCTGAAAGACATTGCTGCTTTAGCCAGTCTGATTCTAATTTCTTTGCTCGTATCCCCTTCTCGATCAATGTGACTTCCAAGATAGATGAAGTGATCGATCTCTTCTACTGGTTTGTTTTCCATGTATATTTTGTCACTTGTTGGATTTAAACTTTTCATGACTTTAGTCTTTTCATGATTGACCTCAAGCCCAATTTTGCTGGCTATTGATGATAGTTCATTTGTGTTTTCCTGCATCGTTTTTATCTGATTGCTGATGAGAACTATGTCATCAGCAAAGTCCAGGTCCTCCAAATGGTCTCCTTGTATCCATTCGATGCCTTTATTACCAGTGCAGCATTTCTTCATTATGAAGTCCATAACAATTCCAAATAACAAGGGCGATAAAATACATCCTTGTTTAACCCCAGTTTCTATTGGGAAACATTCGCTCAGTCCTTCCTCTGTTCGAACTGCACATGTGTAACCATCATACATGTCTTTGATAATATTTATGATTTTTGATGGTAAGCCATATTGCTTCAGAATTTTCCACAAAGAATCTCTATGAATACTATCAAATGCTTTTTTGAAGTCGATGAAGTTAAGTACAAAAGGTTTTTGCTTTTCAATGTGTTCCTCCAATATAAGTCGTAGAGTGAAAATGTGGTCAAGACAGCTTCTCCCTTTTCTAAACCCAGCCTGTTCTTCACGCATTACTGTATCTATTGAATCCTTTATTCTATTTAGGATGATTTTACAGAATAATTTTGAGGCAACTGACAAAAGTGTCACGCCTCTCCAATTGTTACAATCTCTAAGATTGCCCTTTTTTGGGATCTTAACAATGATTCCTTTTTTCCATTTATGAGGCGTCTTCTCTGTTTTCCAAATGATGTTGAACATTTTTTGGAGATGTATTAAATTATGGCTATCAATTGCCTTGAGGATCTCAGCTGTTAACTTATCCTCTCCAGCAGCCTTGTTATTGGTCATTAGCTTTAAGGTGGTTTCTATTTCACTCAAGGTGAAGTCATCTAAATTTACATCTAATTCTGCTGCTGGTGTTTCAGCTTCAAAATCTATTAAACTGTGAGGTAGTGGACGGTTAAGAATTTCTTTGAAGTGTTCCGCCCAACGGGCTTTTATGTCTGCGCTTGTTGTTAGCATTAATCCAGATTTGTCTAGAATTGGTGTTCCACTGGATGTATAGGTGTTTTTCAGCATCTTTGTCAAATGTACTACATAATGATAAAATATATGTTCCGTAACAGCGTCAAGAAAGCCAAAACCTATCCAGGAGCAGATATTAACTCAGATCATAATCCTGTAATGATTAAGATGAAAGTCAAGCTATAGAGAAACAAACAAAAGACTAATTCATCAACAATACCACTAGACATAACAGCATAAAATCAAAAAAAAGGTGTTAAAGATATTTATTCAATACAAGTAAAGAAAACATATCAGTAGCTGATAGAAGAAGGGATGGAGCAGTATAGAAGAGATAATCCTGATGAAAAAGTTACAATCATATTGCAATGCATAAAGATAAGCATACACGAAATTTGCGATATCTTACCTCGAAGGAAAAGACCAAAAAACAAAAATGGATAATTTACGCTATCTTTGAAAAAATGAAAGAAAGAAAACAAGCGAAGAACACTACTCAATTCATCAAAATAGGTAATGAAATACGGAAAATGTGCAAAGAGGCAAAAGAAGACTGGCTCAGCCAACGATGTCAGGAAATCGAAACTGAGGGAAAAAACAAGATGGATGCATACATAAATAAAGAGAAGGACTAAGAAAAATAATAAAACGCATATAAAGTTAGATGTAATGCAAACAAAAAAATAGTAAAAATGTTGACAGACAACAAAGATATAAACAATAGATGACAGGAATACTTAACAGGGTTATTTTATGACGGAAGGGAAAAGAAACCAATTAAAAATCTATGTATATAATATATACATTCTTAAAATCTGAAGTGGAGAAAGCTATACAGACATTGAAAAAGGGAAACACTGCAGGAAATAACAACATAGAGATAAAGATGATACAGGCGCTAGAAGATGTTGGCAATGAGGTGATCAAAGACATATGCAACGACATACACCATACAGAATACATACCAAATGAACTAAAAACATCAGTTTTTATTGCATTGCCAAAAAAGAACGGTGCAGGTGAATGCAGTGCCTTTGGGACAATAAGCCTAACGAGCAAAGTTACAACAATCTTGCGAAAAGTTATATAAAGAAGGATTCAGTATGAAATCAATATGGAATTAGAAGAACAACAATTTGGATTTACGAAAAAATAGTGGGAGAAAAGACGTTATATTCTGCATGAGGAGATTAAACAAACAGTACACAGAAGTAAACAAACCAATATATCCCTGCTTCATAGACTACAACAAAGCATATGACAGAATACACCATAAACAACTTATAGACTGCCTAAAAGATACATATCTAGAAGACACAGACATATAACTAATATGTAATTTATACTGGGAACAAACAACAGTAATAAAATATAACAAAGAGAACTCCACCTCCATTGATATAAAAAGAGGAGTAAGACAAGCTTGTTCAATCTATACACGGAGCAAATCTTTAAAAACATCTCAGAGATGCCAGGCCTAAACATTAATGGGAAGATAATCAATAACCTAAGATATGCTGATGATACTATACTACTAGTAGAAAATCCTAAAGATCTACAACAATTACTTAATGAAATAAACATGACAAGCAAAAAATATGGACTAGATATGAATATCAAAAAGACTAAAGCTATGATCATACACAAAAAAAATACTCAAAACACACATGTGTATATCACAATTGAAGGAATAGACCTGGAGACAGTTCAGAACAACAACTACCATGGGCATACTATAACCAGTGATGGACAATGTACAACTGAAATAAACAAAAAAATAGGAATGGCAAAAAAGTAATTTTAATGTCATGAAGAACGTACTAACTTCAAAACAAATAACACCAGGGCTAAAACTAAGAATAGCAAAATGTTATGTCTTCTCGGCATTCCTATTGGTGCAGAAACATGGACATTAGACAAGAAAACAGAACAGAGAATTGAAGCCTTTGAAATGTGGATATATAGAAGAATAGGTAGAATTGGATGGAAATAAAAGAAAACAAACGATGCAATCTTAAAACAACTAAAAATGAAAAGAGAACTACTAAACACTGTTCAAACAAGACGAATGCGATTTCTCTTTTGTGCGACGAAGAGACTCAACACCTATTAATATAAAAAGAAGATTAAGACAGTTATGCATCCTATCACTAGGCTTGTTCAATCTATACACTGAGCAAATCTTTAAAAACATTACCTAAGATATGCTGGTGATACTGTACTACTAACAGAAAATCCTAAAGATCTACAATAATTACTTATGAAATAATTATGACAAGCAAAATATATGGATTAGAAATGAATATCAAAAAGACTAAAACTATGATCGTAAACAAGGAGAACACTCAAAACCTACAAGTGGATATCAAAATTGAAGGAATAGACCTGGAGACAGTTCAGAACTACAACTACCTTGGACATACTATAACCAGTGATGGAAAATGTACAACTGAAATAAACAAAAGGAGAGAAATGGCTAAAGTAATTTTAATGTCATGAAAAATATACTAACATCAAAACAAATAACACCAGGGCTTAAACTAAGAATAGCAAAATGTTATATTTTCTCAACATTCCTATATGTTGCAGAAACATGGACACTAGACAAGAAAACAAACAGAACAAAGAATTGAATCCTTTGAAATGTGGATATATAGAAGAATAGGTAGAATTGGATGGAAAGAAAAGAAAAGAAAACAAATGATTACGTTTCAAAACAACTAAAAATGAAAAGAGAACTACTCAACACAATTCAAATAAGACAAATGAGATTTTTGGGTCATGTTAAAAGACACAGCAACCTACTAACAGAAATCCTGGAGGGGAAAATACAAGGTAAAAGAGGCAAAGGCAGACCAAGACTAACATAGACGAGTAACATCAAAAGATGGAAAAATCAGCCTATGACATCCTGCACCATCAAAGAAAGAGACAGAGCAGAATGGCGCTCCATGGTAGCCAACCTTCGTTGCACTCGATGATGGTGACATTACAATGTGATAAAACGATGATACTGAGAATGAATCGAATGTTTTTATTTGCCTGTGATTGATAGAGACACGATGAGACAGAAACCATTAACATGGAGGGTGTGTGTTCTATACTGGCAAGACACGATGAGACAGAAACCATTAACATGGAGGGAGTGTGTTCTATACTGGCAAGACACGATGAGACAGAAACCATTAACATGGAGGGTGTTTGTTCTATACTGGCAAGACACGATGAGACAGAAACCATTAACATGGAGGGTGTGTGTTCTATACTGGCAAGACACGATGAGACAGAAACCATTAACATGGAGGGTGTGTGTTCTATACTGGCAAGACACGATGAGACAGAAACCATTAACATGGAAGGTGTGTGTTCTATACTGGCAAGACACGATGAGACAGAAACCATTAACATGGAGGGAGTGTGTTCTATACTGGCAAGACACAATGAGACAGAAACCATTAACATGGAGGGTGTGTGTTCTATACTTGCAAGACACGATGAGACAGAAACCATTAACATGGAGGGTGTGTGTTCTATACTGGCAAGACACGATGAGACAGAAACCATTAACATGGAGGGTGTGTGTTCTATACTGGCAGGAAACGTATGAGACAGAAACCATTAACATGGAGGGTGTGTGTTCTATACTGGCAAGACACGATGAGACAGAAACCATTAACATGGAGGGTGTGTGTTCTATACTGGCAAGACACGATGAGACAGAAACCATTAACATGGAGGGTGTTTGTTCTATACTGGCAAGACACGATGAGACAGAAACCATTAACATGGAGGGTGTGTGTTCTATACTGGCAAGACACGATGAGACAGAAACCATTAACATGGAGGGTGTGTGTTCTATACTGGCAAGACACGATGAGACAGAAACCATTAACATGGAAGGTGTGTGTTCTATACTGGCAAGACACGATGAGACAGAAACCATTAAGATGGAGGGAGTGTGTTCTATACTGGCAAGACACAATGAGATAGAAACCATTAACATGGAGGGTGTGTGTTCTATACTTGCAAGACACGATGAGACAGAAACCATTAACATGGAGGGTGTGTGTTCTATACTGGCAAGACACGATGAGACAGAAACCATTAACATGGAGGGTGTGTGTTCTATACTGGCAGGAAACGTATGAGACAGAAACCATTAACATGGAGGGTGTGTGTTCTATACTGGCAAGACACGATGAGACAGAAACCATTAACATGGAGGGTGTGTGTTCTATACTGGCAAGACACGATGAGACAGAAACCATTAACATGGAGGGTGTGTGTTCTATACTGGCAGGAAACGTATGAGACAGAAACCATTAACATGGAGGGTGTGTGTTCTATACTGGCAAGACACGATGAGACGGAAACCATTAACATGGAGGGAGTGTGTTCTATACTGGCAATAGACAGAAACCATTAACATGGAGGGTGTGTGTTCTATAATGGAAAGACACGATGAGACGGAAACCATTAACATGGAGGGAGTGTGTTCTATACTGGCAAGACACGATGATGCAGAAACCATTAACATGGAGGGTGTATGTTCTATACTGGCAATAGACAGAAACCATAAACATGGAGAGTGTGTGTTCTATACTGGCAAGACACGATAAGACAGAAACCTTTAACATGGAGGGTGTGTGTTCTGTACTGGCAATAGACAGAACCATTAACATGGAGGGTGTGTGTTCTATACTGGCATTAGACAGAAACCATTAACATGGAGGGTGTGGGTTCTATACTGGCAAGACACGATGAGACAGAAACCGTTAACATGGAGGGTGTGTGTTCTATACTCGCCGACACGATGAGACAGAAACCATTAACATGGAGGGTGTGTGTTCTATACTGGCAAGACACGATGAGACAGAAACAGTTAACATGGAGGGTGTGTGTTCTATACTGGCAATAGACAGAAACCATTAACATGGAGGGTGTGTGTTCTATACTGGCAAGACACGATGAGACGGAAACCATTAACATGGAGGGTGTGTGTTCTATACTGGCAAGACACGATGAGACAGAAACCATTAACATGGAGGGTGTATGTTCTATACTGGCAAGACACGATGAGACAGAAACCATTAACATGGAGGGTGTTTGTTCTATACTGGCAAGACACGATGAGATAGAAACCATTAACATGGAGGGTGTTTGTTCTATACTGGCAAGACACGATGAGACAGAAACCATTAACATGGAGGGTGTGTGCTCTATACTGGCAAGACACGATGAGGCAGAAACCATTAACATGGAGGGTGTGTGTTCTATACTGGCAAGATACGATGAGACAGAAACCATTAACATGGAGGGTGTGTGTTATATACTGGCAAGACACGATGAGACGGAAACCATTAACATGGAGGGTGTGTGTTCTATACTGGCAAGACACGATGAGACAGTATGAACAAGTTGGGTGTGTTTTGTTGTGACGCTATGAGAGGATTAAACAGAGAATGCAGAATCCGATTGTAATTAACGCAGAAGTGAATTCCCTCATTTGTGAAAACTGCAACGACACGGACATGCCAGTCTACATACATGGCTCTGTGGTACGCCATCAACGAGGGGTGCTTGGACATGCTAGTCTACATACATGGCTATGTGGTACGCCATCAACGAGGGGTGCTTGGACATGCTAGTCTACATACATGGCTCTGTGGTACGCCATCAACAAGGGGTGCTTGGGTATTCAGTGTCCAACCCAATGTCAGAACTATTCACGAGGACAGTGGTGTGTCCTAAGTGACTCAATGAACGTGATCCGCAAAGGAGAGTCAGGCTTAAGTTGCCGAAAATAGGTGGGGTATAAACAGAGGTCCAAGATTTACAGTACAGCCTTCATGTATGTCCAGGGATATGCTCGTGTTGATAGCAACGACAGAGCAGGCAGACTGGCGGTTCAGTAATATTAGCTGCTGGACAGCTAATGGATCGGACAGATATCATTAACAATCTACGAGAGAGATAGGTTAAGCAAATGACTTTGACAGAAGTACAAATACATGCCAATCTAGACTGTGTGAACTGGGAGTGAAGGCGTTGTCAGAACAGAGCGGTATTCTGGAGGAATGAGAGGATTTGTCAACCAACACAGAACTGGCACATTAGTCGCTGTGTACGGATGACCGTTTTTGAGAAGATAGGAGTATCTAAGTATGTGTCTGGAGTGAAATAATGAGGATCCTAGTTTAACATAAAACATAACATCATGTTTGTTGGTTTTGTTGTTGTTGTTTCTGAGACTAGGAACTGAATTATGTGTGAAATTTACAAATTAATTCGTTATTCCTGGGCAGCCGTGTGCACAGGGGTCCCTCGCCGCATAAGCAGATAACTCCGACTTTGGAAGTACATATATTTTTTCCGTCGATGAGTAATTGACTTCAAACTGGGCCTCGCTGGTGAGACCAGGAATGCTTGCTGCAGAGAGAAATCATAAATAAAATTTTTAACTGGTCAGCTTTGAACTCACAACCTTTCTGTCTCGAGACGGGCGTCTTGCTTGGAGACTAGTCCCCCCATAACATCACGTAACAAAATACATGAACATGTTGGATGTCTATTCTAATTTCAGGTTTAGACACCTACATTTGGGGACGTGAAGAACACGTTTAAATGCCCACATAGCATTTGTCAATTTATAGCTGACTGTCAGAGTCAGTACAATTCTATACTATGATCCATGTGGTAGTCTCAGAAACCATGCTCCATCTGGTAGTTTAGGAAACCATGTTTCACCTGGTAGTCTCAGAAACCATGTTTCACCTGGTAGTCTAGGAAACCATGTTTCACCTGGTAGTCTCAGAAACCATGTTTCACCTGGTAGTCTAGGAAATCATGCTCCATCTGGTAGTCTATGAAACCATGTTTCACCTGGTAGTCTCAGAAATCATGCTCCATCTGGTAGTCTAGGAAACCATGTTTCACCTGGTAGTCTCAGAAATCATGCTCCATGTGGTAGTCTAGGAAACCATCTTTTCACCTGGTAGTCTCAGAAAATCATGCTCCATCTGGTAGTCTAGGAAACCATGTTTCACCTGGTAGTCTCAGAAATCATGCTCCATCTGGTATTCTAGGAAACCATGTTTACCCTGGTAGTCTCAGAAATCATGCTCCATCTGGTAGTCTAGGAAACCATGTTTCACCTGGTAGTCTCAGAAATCATGCTCCATCTGGTAGTCTAGGAAACCATGTTTCACTTGGTAGTCTCAGAAATCATGCTCCATCTGGTATTCTAGGAAACCATGTTTCACCTGGTAGTCTCAGAAATCATGCTTCATCTGGTAGTCTAGGAAACCATGTTTCACCTGGTATTCTCAGAAATCATGCTCTATCTGGTAGTCTAGGAAACCATGTTTCACCTGGTAGTCTCAGAAACCATGTTTCACCTGGTAGTCTCAGAAACCATGTTTCACCTGGTAGTCTCAGAAACCATGTTTCACCTGGTAGTCTCAGAAATCATGCTTCATCTGGTAGTCTAGGAAACCATGTTTCACCTGGTAGTCTCAGAAACCATGTTTCACCTGGTAGTCTCAGAAACCATGTTTCACCTGGTAGTCTCAGAAACCATGCTCCATCTGGTAGTTTAGGAAACCATGTTTCACCTGGTAGTCTCAGAAACCATGTTTCACCTGGTAGTCTAGGAAACCATGTTTCACCTGGTAGTGTTAAAAACCATGCTCAACCTGGTTGTCACCACCATCATAAGTTGGCTAAATGAGGGAACACCGAAATGGGAGATAAATCCATTTCTAAAAATTATGTTATTAAACTCGATGTTTTTGGTCATTACGTGTAAACATTGCTGCTCGCTTTATGTTGCAATACATGTAGATAAATACAACATACAAGGTGAGCGAACGAAGTAGAAGATGTTTACATTTACCAAGTTGGTAGAGTACCATTTGGTTCGTTGCACCATTTCGCCCCAATACACAGTTTTACTTTATGCATATGATTTTGTTTACTAACAATACTAACTATATGTTATTTTGTTCATGATGTGTACATTACTAACACGTTATATTGTTCATAATCTGTACATTTTCTAAAACGTTATATGTTATTTTGTTCATGATGTGTACAATACTAACACGTTATAATTTATTTTGTTCATAATCTGTACATTACTAACACGTTATATGTTATTTTGTTCATAATCTGTGCACTACTAACACGTTATATGTTATTTTGTTCATAATCTGTGCACTACTAACACGTTATATGTTATTTTGTTCATAATCTGTGCACTACTAACACGTTATGTACTAGTTTATTATTAACCGATTTGGCACTAACTCCTTCCATAACTAGATCACGGAAAGTTCATGCGATAGAAATTCGAAGAAATCAAAGGAGCATACATTTTGCCTTCGGGTAAGTGTCTGGTAGTGAATAATAAAACACCAGTGCCTATAATGGCGTCTTTAGGAATATGATATAACGCAACCACAAGAAAGCTCCTTTATTCTGCTATATTCCCTTAACTGTACTACCAGCCGTATTGATAGCCTCCGGCCTCCAGATCAAGCGGAGTATAGACGAGAGTGCAGATGTGACGTAGTACAAATTAGCCTCACCAAAATTAATTATACTTCTATCAAATAAATATGGTCAAGGCCAAGAAATGCACATAGAGCATCAAAATGCGAAGCTGCAGTGAACGTGTTTGTATGTGTGTTGTATGTTTGTTCCTGTTGAAGGTCTTTGTGTCGAAACGTCGTTCTGATTTGTGGTGTGCACCTGTTACGTGAAACTTTAACCATACCATTTTTTTCTATACATATTTTGTTCATTTATTTAACAAATAAATTGGCAAGGATGTTGTCATTAATAAGGATATGCACCAGTGAAACAGTCATTTTGGAGCAAGCACAGACCTATTTCTTCACAACAACTGGTAACTCAGAGGCAGTCTCATCAGTTACCCGTAGACTCACTCCAGCATAGTCCGACAGAAAACAAACGTAATCTTCCTCGACTCCTATAGAGGTACAGCATTTCTATCAAGGTAAAGGTCAAGTACGAGACTTGACTCGGCGTCTTAGCACGCGAGTTTTCCCCCATAAGTGGACGGAGACTTCTGGATAGTGTCGCTTCAATCATCGAAATTTACGATGCGAGGCAGCATTCCTCACCTTCCCAGAGTACCACCCTGGTACCCATTTCTGGCAGCGGCTGGGTCGACTGCGGGGGTAATTTTTCCAACCACGAGTACAATTCCCACTGCTTCCAGCGGAAATCGAAGACGGGCTGTCCGAACGTCGGTAGCCGACTCGTCGACCGAGGCTCACATCAATTCTATATCCGGCATTAAAACACTGACGACCTCACAGAGATATTTTGTGTTCAAAGTTTTCCTGATGACAAGTGAAAGTCATAAATTAACTCAACAGACTAGTTACTCTGATCTGAAAACCAAAATGAACAAACAAATCTTATGATCAATTTTTTCCTTTATAAAAGATATTCTTGTCAAGAATAATTTCGTTTTATTAAAAAGAGTTTCGGGATCGATTTTTGTCAACTTCTCGGAACTCTTATTATATTAATTTTTAAATCCTCCCAAATGATTAATTGCAATACAAATGATTGTATAAATGGAATCTTAGAAAAATGTTCTCAATACAATCATACACACAAATTGATAAATTATGAATATCTTGGAATTGCTGTTGTTCTCCTTTAAGCTTCACTAATGTTTATTATGATGAAGTTAAAAAGTATGCCGAATATGTTGATCTGTCTCTGTCTTACCAGAAATGTGGAGCCTACATTAATAAGATGACCAGTGTCCCGATTTTTCCGGGACAGTCCCGATGTTTTACGGTTTTTTCAACCTTTGAACCTGATTGTTACTGTCCTGAATTTGTCCCGATTTTGGCCGATTTTTTTAGCTTTTGTCCCGGATTTGTTAAAATACATTAGGGACACAAACGTTTACCAATTTTGCCAAAATGGTAAACGTCACTTCGACTTAAAAATATACATATGTCCGTTGTTGTGTACAAAAAATTTAAAAAGTTGAACTGGCTGTTCATTTGACGAAACAATAACAGTAAAATGTGATCCAAGTTTTAAATCTTGTATACTGAAACTGAAATACTGATCAGAAAAGTACAACAACTCTGCTTCACCTTCCATTTAAGTGAGTATCACTAATGTTTTTTTTTTATTTCCTGATAACGTTTTGTAAGCCTATATTGTTAGGTGTTTTAATTAGTTTTAAAATATCTGTATTATTCTATTATTCATTTGAAAAAGACGGAAGAAATTTCATTTTATTGATGGAAAATTTAAGTCAAATTAATCCGCCCCGGATTAGGGTTTCAAAAATATGGTCACCTTAACATTAATGCCATCATCGCCTACAAAATAAGTCTCCGATAAACAAATACATAAAACAATCCATGTCCATAATTTGTCCTATTACTATCGTCTTCATTTTTTTCTCCCTTATTCTCTCCATAGCTCTAAAGTCTACACAGACATCTACAACATGTGTTGTCTACATTGGTTCAATGACTTTCACGGTCTACACTCAAACATCTACAAAATGTTTTGTCTACATTGACTCAATGACTTTCACGGTCTACACTCAGACATCTATAACATATATTGTCTACACTGACTCAATGACTTTCACGGTGTACACTCAAACATCTATAACATATATTGTCTACATTGACTCAATGACTTTCACGGTCTACACGCAGGCATCTATAACATATATTGTCTACATTGACTCAATGACTTTCACGGTCTACACTCAAACATCTACAAAATGTGTTGTCTACATTGGCTCAATGACTTTTATGGTGACAAGTATGAATGGAAGCAAAGAATGTCTAATTACTAATTGTAAACATAGTGTGAATAAAATTGAGGAAAGCCACGAAACCGATATCATTTGAACTATGCGAGGACTGTGGACGAGAGAGAGAGAGAGAGAAATAGAGAGAGAGAGAGAGAAATAGAGAGAGAGAGAGAAATAGAGAGAAATAGAGAGAGAGAAATAGAAAGAAATATGTCAGGCATGATCCTCTACGACAGCAGGCATAATACATAAGTAAAGAGCCCCGTCACGCCAAGTGGCGTATAGGGAAAAAGGTGTTAGTGACCATCAATTCTACAAACCTTCAGCACATGATTTTCGGGGTAATGTGGTCGGTATTACGCCCGTGCTGCTTTACTTTCCCAGAAAAAATCTGGTACCCATTTTAAGGCTGAGTGAACCGAAAGCCGTCGGTTGGGATCGAACACTACCCCTTGTCCTTTGTAGTCCAGTTCACTAACCACTGAGCTACCGCGGTTAGGCATTATACATAAGTATGTTAAATGTAAAACATATTTTCTGCGTCAAACTACGAACTCATTATGATCATTATTTTGGTTTATTATCGCAATTACCCATAAGGGGCGTGTTAGGAATGTGATATTATCATGAGTTGGTCGTAAAAGACGTACGGCGGGGCACGTAATGATGATGACGGTGATGAACATTTCTCACTGGCACTTCGTTTCGAAAGTAAAAAATATATATCCTGACGTCATCATAGATCTTTCCATGTCCACTTCCTTGACATTAGTGTGTATGTGCCAACACTATTGTAACCAGATTAAGCTAATATATGCGACCGAGACTTGCAATTTGCATGTCTTTATGTCTGATTTCTATTTTCGCTAGCACAAATCTTCTAATCATGTTTCATGTACCCATGACGTTGGTATAAAAACCAAACTGCGCTCCTATGTTCCCAAAAGCATAACAATGTTATAAGCTCATCAATAACAGTTTTGAATGCATAAAAAATTATTCTCCCAATGCCTCTCATTGACTCACACTTTCTCTCCCGTTTCCTCATTTTCCATTACACTCAAACGCAATTCTTGTTACATGCCAACTTCCGGTCGTTTGATAATGCCGGCACTGTTGTTGATTGGCCGAAGAAAAGGAGTATGAAGATAGTGTGATAGAGAGAAAAAGATATTGTAGTGTGGAATGTGAGATAGGAGACAGGCCAGATGTTGATATTAGAGAAGATCTTGAAGAAAAGAAGGCAGAGCTAACATGTAAAAAGGTGATTTGAATGATAAAGATATTGAGATGTTTGATAATTTAAATGATACAAGTGTGTAGAGATTGATAACTTGAATGAAACAGATAAATGCTAATAGTTTGATAACTTGGATAATAACAATATTAAGATATTGGTAACTTGGTAACTTATGATACTTAAAATGATAACTTGAATAATTAAGATATTTAGATAACGATACATTGAATCTCTCTCTCTCTCTCTCTCTCTCTCTCTCTCTCTCTCTCTCTCTCTCTCTCTCTCTCTCTTTCTTTCTCTCCGATCAAGACTCAATCAGAGTAGGATTCCAGACTCTTATGAGGTCAGCTGTCTGTTTAAGCGAATTACTTGTTAAAACGTTGCACTGTGTTCTGCGCCAGTGGCCCAGTGCATCCGATTTCAGCCAGCATTTTATTCAGGTTTGCTTTCCTTAGCCTTTGATTGTCCCCAATCTTCCTGCATGGCAGCAGATTGTCTCTTCTGTAGGGGGGTTTTGCCCTTAGCTGGTCGGCCCTCCCAGGTTTACGAGCACCATCTGCCCAAGCTTGATGTAGTAATTAGTTGGTGATTAGACCATCACCATCACACATCAAACAACAGATTATAAGACGATACATTGAATGATACATATGTACATTGATAACTAGGATTTTAAAAAGTACCTATAGGTTGATAATTTCAATGTTACAGATAATACAAGTTTCATACCTTAAATAATACACATATGTAGAGATTGGGAGCAGCGATAGCTCAGTGGTTAGTGAACTGGACTACAATGGACAAGGGGTAGTGTTCGATCCCAACCGACGGCTTCCGGGTTCACCCAGCCTTAAATGGGTACCGGATTTTTTTCTGGGAAAGTAAAGCAGCACGGGCGTAATACCGACCACATTACCCCAAAAATCATGTGCTGAAGGTCTGTAAAATATAGGGTCACTAACACCGTATTTCCCTATACGCCACTTGGCGTGACGGGGGTACTTTACTTATATGTAGAGATTATCATTAATGGTAATAGTATATACGGATAATTAGAGATGAATAATTTTAATAGTGCAGATATTTAGAGATTGATAACTTCGATGATATAGATATTCAAATATCGAGAATTTGAAAGATACAGATATTACAGTTGCAGCCACCGTCAGTCATATTTTACTATGGCTTTTGCAGCACCCGTAGTAGATTGTTCTACAACAATTTCTTCATGAAAAAAACATGACAAGCAAAAAATATGGATTAGATATGAATATCAAAAAGACTAAGACTATGATTTTAAACAAAGAAAATACTAAAAATTGAAAGATATCAATATTGAAGGAATAGACCTGGAAACAGTTCAGAACTACAACTACCTTGGACATACAATAACCAGTGATGGAAAATGCACAACTGAAATAAACAAAAGAATAGGAATTGGAAAAAAGTAAATTTAATGTCATGAAGAACATACTAACATCAAAACAAATAACACCAGGGCTAAAACTAAGAATAGCAAAATGTTACATCTTCTCAATATTCCTATATGGTGCAGAAACATGGACATTAGACAAGAAAACAGAACAGAGAATTGAAGCCTTTGAAATGTGGATATATAGAAGAATAGGTAGAATTGAAAGGAAGGAAAAGAAAACAAACGATGAGGTCTTAAAACAACTAAAAATGAAAAGAGAACTACTAAACACAGTTCAAACAAGACGAATGCGATTTGTTGGGCCATGTTAAAAGACAAAACAGCCAACTAAAAGAAATCCTGGAGGGGAAAATACAAGGTGAAAGAGGCAGAGGCAGAGGCAGACCAAGACTAACATGGACGAGTAGCATCAAAAGGTGGACAAACCACCCTATGACAACCTGCACCATAAAAATAAGAGACTGAGAAGAATGGCGCACCATGGTAGCCAACCTTCGATGCGGAGATGGCACTCGATGATGATGAACAAAGAGACTCAACACCTATTAATATCAAAAGAAGATTAAGACAGTTATGCATCGTATCACTAGCCTTGTTCAATCTATACACTGAGCAAATCTTTAAAAACATTACCTAAGATATGCTGGTGATACTGTACTACTAACAGAAAATCCTAAACATCTACAATAATTACTTAATGAAATAATTATGACAAGCAAAATATATGGATTAGAAATGAATATCAAAAAGACTAAAACTATTATCATAAACAAGGAGAACACTCAAAACCTACAAGTGGATATCAAAATTGAAGGAATAGACCTGGAGACAGTTCAGAACTACAACTCCCTTGGACATCTATAACCAGTGATGGAAAATGTACAACTGAAATAAACAAAAGGAGAGAAATGGCTAAAGTAATTTTAATGCCATGACAAATATACTAACATCAAAACAAATAACACCAGAGCTTAAACTAAGAATAGCAAAATGTTATATTTTCTCAACATTCCTATATGTTGCAGAAACATGGACACTAGACAAGAAAACAAACAGAACAGAGAATTGAAGCCTTTGAAATGTGGATATATAGAAGAATATGTAGAATTGGATGGAAAGAAAAGAAAAGAAAACAAATTATGAAGTTTCAAAACAACTAAAAATGAAAAGAGAACTACTCAAGACAATACAAATAAGGCAAATGAGATTTTTGGGTCATGTTAAAAGACACAACAACCTACTAACAGAAATCCTGGAGGGGAAAATACAAGGTAAAAGAGGCAAAGGCAGAACAAGACTAACATGGACAAGTAACATAAAAAAGATGGAAAAATCAGCCTATGACATCCTGCACCATCAAAGAAAGAGACAGAGCAGAATGGCGCTCCATGGTAGCCAACCTTCGTTGCGGAGATGGCACTCGATGATGATGACATTACAATGTGATAAAACGATGATACTGAGAATGAATTGAATGTTTTTATTTGCCTGTGATTGATAGAGACACGATGAGACAGAAACCATTAACATGGAGGGTGTGTGTTCTATACTGGCAAGACACGATGAGACAGAAACCATTAACATGGAGGGTGTGTGTTCTATACTGGCAAGACACAATGAGACGGAAACCATTAACATGGAGGGTGTGTGTTCTATACTGGCAAGACACGATGAGACAGAAACCATTAACATGGAGGGTGTGTGTTCTATACTGGCAAGACACGATGAGACGGAAACCATTAACATGGAGGAAGAATAGGAATGGCAAAAAGTAAATTTAATGTCATGAAGAACATACTAACATCAAAACAAATAACACCAGGGTTAAAACTAAGAATAGCAAAATGTTACATCTTCTCAATATTCCTATATGGTGCAGAACGATGGACATTAGACAAGAAAACAGAACAGAGAATTGAAGCCTTTGAAATGTGGATACATAGAAGAATAGGTAGAATTGAAAGGAAGGAAAAGAAAACAAACGGTGAAGTCTTAAAACAACTAAAAATGAAAAGAGAACTACTAAGCACAATTCAAACAAGACAAATGCGATTTTTGGGCCATGTTAAAAGACACAACAGCCTACTAGAAGTAATCCTGGAGTACAAGGTAAAAGGGGCAGAGGTAGACCAAGACTAACATGGACGAGTAACATCAAAAGATGGAAAAATAAGCCTATGACAACCTGCACCATCAAAGCAAGAGACAGAGCAGAATGACGCTCCATGGTAGCCAACCTTCGTTGCGGAGATGGCACTCGATGATTTTGATGATGTGGTAGATGTTATTTTTTTACTTTCGCTGTGCATTCTCTTTTTCTATAATCTTGTGTTAGCTGGAGGTTTAGAGAGTGTTTCCAAAGATAGCAATCTGCAGCTATCTCGTCTTAACCTGCAGTGTTTATGTTCAGAGTTTTCATATTTAAACACGTTTATAAATCGAGTTTTGTGTGCGCTCTAGTTCTGTTGCCATCTGCTAGTTGCCAATAAAGTATTTCCTTTGGTATGCCGCCATCTTTCAAACGGTGTAAATGACCAAGCCAGGGGAACCAGTGTTGTTTGAGCAGCGTGTAGATATTTGAGAGGCATGTGCAATATATATCATCATCATCAAGTACCAGGCCTGTTGGTGTAGGTGATCATGTCTCTCCACAACTTTCGATCTTGACAGTTATTTATCATTTCTGTTGTTGACCTTCTGCCAAGCCATTCTTGTCTGGTATTTTTTCTCTTTGCTTCCCTCTATCTCTTCGTTCCTCAATTTTTCCAGTTGTTACAATATATTCCAGTTGTTTTCTTCTCATTACATGACCAAAAAAATTATGATTGTTTCTTGCTAATATTGGAAATTAGCTCTCTTTTTGATTTGACCTCTTTCAGAACATTTTCATTACTCTTTTTAGCTGTCCATGGTATTCTCGACATTCTTCTGTAAAAGCACATTTCTACAGACTCCAGTGATTTTCTTATCTGTTGTTCTATTGCCCATGATTCATAACCATAGGTTAAGACTGGCTCTACATTACATTTAAGAACTCTTTTTCTTGTTTCTATTGTCAAAAATGGATTGCATGAGATTTACTCTTTCTCATTTTTTTTTTAAAAACTGCTTTTGCCTGAGCCATTCTGCATCTCACCTCTTTTGTACATCTACCGTCTGAGGTTAACAAAGTTCTAAAATATTTAAATTCATTTACCTGCTTGAATATTGTTCCACTTGGCTATATTTTGCACTGATGTGATGTCTTTTTCTTTGTTGTTACCATTACTTCTGTCTTTTTTGCTATTAAGGCTGAGTCATTTATTTTTTTTTCTCTCACTATTATGTCCAACATTTCTTGTAACTCATTTTCACTCCTAGCGATGAAGACTGTATCATCAACATACCTTATATGTGTATATATGTTTCGTTTAGACTTTGATGTCTTGACAGACAATTGGGAGCAAGCAATCATGATAAGTCAGTAGTTAAGTAAAAATATGAGTGTCTTATGATCGATGCTGCTCTACTGAACAACTTCTATCGTGGCTGAATCTGCCAATATTGGATAGACAGATCTTCCAGCAGAGCAAACCAGATGTATTCTTAGTGCTTGGCCTCGTCTCATTTAACATCTATTTTGTGCCTTCTTTCTCATGCATTTGATATCAGCACTGTTTCGAAAGTTGTTGTGCCATTTTTTTTTATTTTGTTCGCCATGTGCTACGAGCTGTAGCCAGGCTTTCCTTGTTTCTTTGACTGATAGAGAATTCCCTCAAGGAAGTCCCACAGACATCCTTATATTTCAGCACTGGTCTGCCCTTTGGTCTCTTTTCGTCTCTAGCTTCGCCATACAATATGTCTTTGGGAATACGAGTGTTTGCTATTCTTCTTACATGACCCAGTCACCTTAGTCTACGATTCCTAAGTGTTGCCATGATGGGTGGGAGTTTGGCCCTTTATAAGACATTAGGGTTGGTTAATATATATATATATAATAATTTCTCACACTCTCTCTCTTTCTCTCTCTCTCTAAATATATATATATATATATATATATATATATAATGTCTATCTATATGTTATATATAATTTATATATATATATATATATATATATATGACTTCTCTCTCTCTCTCTATATATATATATATATATATATATGTATATGTATATAAATGTAATTAGTAACCTTTGCTATTTACGTTTGCTGTGAAGAAACTAACAATGGAGACTTCCAGAAAAAGATCAAAAGATGTCTAGCAAAAACAACACATGAATTAAACACAATGTAGATCATATGGCACAATACCAGCAAGTCGGTAAAATTAAAATGTCTCCGGGGAAGCGTCTTCCTGAAAGCTACATTTGGTCGTCAATCACTGACATCTGAGCAAGCAGCAATGGCTTCCTATCGATTCAAACAAAATGTCAAAGAACAATCCCTAAGATACCTTGGGTGATGAACAAGAGCAATGAAGACATTTTAAAAGATTTCAACATTAAAAGGAACTGGCTTATAAAAACCATTCTACAGATGATGTTAAAATACTATCATCATCATCGTCATCAAGTACCAAGCCTGCTGGAGTAGGTGATCATGTTTCCCCTGCAACTCTTGATCTTGAGTTATTTATCATTTCTGTTTTTGACCTTCTGACAAGCCATTCTCTTAAGCTGTCTGGTATCTTTTCTCTTTTCCTTCCCTCTATCTCTACGTCCCTCAGCTTTCCCAGCTGTACAATATCTTCCAGCTGTTCTCTTCTCATTACAGCGTCACAAATGATGATTGTTTCTTCCTAATATTGGAAATTACCTCCCTTTCTGCGTTCGCCTCTCTCAGAACGTTTTCATTGCTCTGATGATATTCTCAAAATTCTTACGTTAAACCCTCAATTCTATAGCCTCCAGTGATTTTTTTTTGTCTGTTGTCAATGATTCACATCCATATGTTAAGATTTCTCTACATACAATTTAAAAACTATTTTTCTTGATTGCATTGTCAGACATGGATTGCACAGTATCTTCCTTATTTTTTGGAAAGATGTGTACTGTTGCCACATCAAAAGACACTGCGGGCAGGAAAGACCAAATAATGGAAGCCATGGTTCCAGGAAGACGAGATGTGGGCAGACCAAGAAGAAGGTAGTTTCGAGACATCAAAGAGACATTGAACATGACTGTAGAAGAAATGGGATACATGGCAAGAGAGAAAATGTATTCAGGCGAGCTGTGATGACCTTCAGTGTTCTGCCAAGGACATGCCACCTCATGATGAGAAGCGCCTTGGGAAGCTGCACTTTTATCTCCTGGGTGACGGTTGACCTGCTGGCAACCCAATCGCTGCAGGTTTTACGGAATATATTGTCCATCGAACAGTCACATAGAACACTAACATCGAACAGTCACATAGAACAGTCACATAGAACAGTCACATAGAACAGTCACATAGAACAGTCACATCGAACAGTCACATAGAACAGTCACATAGAACACTAACATCGAACAGTCACATCGAACAGTCACATCGAACAGTCACATCGAACAGTCATATTGAACAAACACATAGAACATTCACATCGAACAGTCACATCGAACAGTCACATAGAACATTCCCATTGAACAGTCACATCGAACAGTCACATAGAACATTCACATTGAACAGTCACATCGAACAGTCACATAGAACATTCACATCGAACAGTCACATCGAACAGTCACATAGACCATTCACATTGAACACCGTTTCAAGTCAGATACGAGGCTATTGATGGATTTTTGCTCGGTAACGAACTTAATCAGGAACTCGGTAAGAAAAATGGTAGGAACAGAACCCTGCCAAGAATATATAGAACAACAACAACTTAAATGGTTTGGCCACCTGGTCAGAATGAATCCTTACCAATCACCATCAAGGGCGTTCTTCTCGAGGATGCATGGAAAAAGATCAAGAGGAAACTCAGAATAAGATGGATAGGTGCAGTAACAGACATGTAACATCTAAGGAAAATCACTATATGAGACGAGCAGCGCTAGAACGACAAATGATATAACCACGACACCTTTTCGGTTTCAGTGAGAAAGAGAAAAGAAGAAAATAAGAAGGAATTTAAACAAGAAAGTGATGATAACAAGGCAGGAACAGAAGTCTATGGAAATAATGTGAAACACATTCTTGTTGAAGAGAGATGAACTGAAGCGTAAGGTGCTTAACATAGTGCATATATAAATTGTTAATAAACTTACGAAGACAAAAAAGTAGATACTCAAGTGAGAGGGCAAGTGTTCAAAGATGTTTTAGAAACGGATGCCTCTCAATACCTAGAGAGGGCTTCATAATTCTGTCTTGAAGATTGGACTGAGGACGATGCAATGTCTGATTAGTTCAGTTTGACTAACCGCAGCATAAACTGCTCCTGTGGCAAGGCGTCCGCTTGGTTCCTGAGTTTGCTTAATTTTTTTTTTTTATTAAGACATCTTTCTTTATTATGTGCGGCGTACGTGTATGCTTGTGTGTGTGTGTGTGCCTGTTTGTGTGTGCCTGTGTGTGTATGCTTGTGTGTGTGTGCTTGTTTTATGTGTGCAGGATTCTGCTCCCTCAATGAGATAGAGCTGCTTGCGCAGAGCAGAGACAAATGGCGAGGTTTGATAAAATATCTTTAAAAGAATTGAAAACTGCTAGAACAAAAATTCAGATAAGAGAAGGAGCATCTTGTTCTACCCCCTATGGGCCGGCTACAGCTCGAAAGGTCAATAGATAGATAGATAGATAGATAGATAGATAGATAGATAGATAGATAGATAGATAGATAGATAGATAGATAGATAGATAGATAGATAGATAGATAGATAGATAGATAGATAGATAGATAGATAGATAGATAGATAGATAGATAGATAGATAGATAGATAGATAGATAGATAGATAGATAGATAGATAGATAGATAGATAGATAGATAGATAGATAGATAGATAGATAGATAGATAGATAGATAGATAGATAGATAGATAGATAGATAGATAGATAGATAGATAGATAGATAGATAGATAGATAGATAGATGTGTGTGCTTATGAGTGTGTCTGCTTGTGTGTGCTTGTGTGTGTGTGTGTGTTGGCGCGCAGTTTTCTTCTTTTGATAACTCACTATTTTATGTTATTTCTGCTGTAGTCAGTTTGATATGAGCAGCAAACATTGAGAGAGATTTGTTTGTTCCATGAACAAAGCCGCCAGCAGGAGGTCTCGCGAATGTTTTATAACTTGTCTGTCAGCCGTAAGTCACGAGACTTCCTAGTTCGCTCCACAATTGGTATGTTTGTGGGACACTTTCTGCTACTCTAAAAACCGGTCTAGTTTGTATAATACACGGTCTGGATAGCTTGTGGAGGCGGAATCTTAGTCTATGGTGTCTTTGTCTGAGTCTAAAATTGACGGCTTGTTCTCTCTTCGACACTAGTATGTAATCTTGCAGCTGTCGACTTTATTCTTGCTCTCCATTCATGTCTGTTATTTCCGTCTGGAAACACATTATTTATGCACGCTTTTAATATTGGCAACATCAAAATAAATTAGAAAAAGAAAATAATAATATTATATAAGATAGCAATGAAATATTAGCTTCTACAACTGCCACTGATATAATTCCTCCCTCATTTTCTTCAAATTATGTGATATCTGATGACGCGATTGATGCTGTACTCATATATGACACAATTAAAACTCGGTCAGTTAAAAATGTTACAGTAATCAAAAACGACTTGACACATTGAAAGAGTAATCACGATAAACGAAAAGGAACATCAAGAAATCAACCACATGGTCGCCATGGTCAGTAACAAAGACTAGACCAGAAGTATTAGCTAGAACTGTACACACTATAACAGTCCTGACAAGACCAAACAATAAGACCAGAAGTATTAACTAGAACTGTACACACTATAGCAGTCCTGACAAGACTAAACAATGAGACCAGAAGTATTAGCTAGAACTGTACACACTATAGCAGTCCTGACAAGACTAAACAAAAGACTAGAAGTATTAGCTAGAACTGTACACACTATAACAGTCCTGACAAGACTAAACAATGAGACTAGAAGTATTAGCTAGAACTGTACACGCTATAACAGTCCTGACAGGACTAAACAATGAGACTAGAAGTATTAGCTAGAACTACGGTTATGGTTATGGAAGGCCCCGATATCACTGCACACGAATTAAAATCCATAACTGTTCAATCACCCGCGCCAGTGGAATCATTCGAATTAATATCTTATATCCCAAACAAAGAAATATAGCTGCAGTCCCTATCATAGCAGTCTCAGCACACGCCAAAAGACATAAGGCGAAACCGCACAGAAAGTGAATACATCCATCTGTTCCCTGTCATACGATATCATCATTCATCGTAAGCAATTAGAATATCGTAACATGATCAAAGCGAATGAAACGCACAGCTCATGGTGTGAACAGAGCACTTAACTCAGTAGCTTCTGCAACAAGCCGGACTTGGAATATGAGGAAAAATACAACAAGGAACACTTTTCAGACAGAACCTTAACCAGTTCCTGCCGCCATATTGACTCTTTTACTATGGTATCATAATCCAGGGTCTAATTTGGTGGTAAATGGATTTAAATGCACTACGTTGTACTTTACATCAAGCTGTGATATTCACACCTTTTGGTCCATCACATCTGACTTCATTATGCTATTTTTAGATTTATTTGTTGCCTTCCCTCTTTGATCCCTCATTCCTTGGCTAGACTGTTCCAGAGGCGCCATGGGAAGGTAGAGTAGAATCTTGATTAGCTGTTGTCACTGATCTTGGCACAATTAGTCAGCTATGAGTTGCCACAAACCACATACATCCCAAATGCTGCAAGGACATTCCAGACTCATATGGACACTGATATTCTAGATGGATTCACAGAGCAATGTATATCTTTCAGATCTATCTGACACTGATATTCTAAATAGATTTCACAGGAAAATAAATATCTTCCAGATCAATATAGACACTGATATTCTATACATATTTCACAGGACAATGCATAACTTCCAGGCCTATTACATAACACTGATATTCTAAATAGATTTCATGAGGCAATGCATAACTTCCAGGCCTATTACATAACACTGATATTCTGGATCGGTTTGCAGGGCAATCTAGAACAATGCACATCTTCCACGACTCAGTATAGAACATAAAATGTAAAAGTGCATACTCCAGTTATTAGTAGACAAAGAAACAGACTAAAAGGAAAGTAGCAAAGATAAGGGTATCATATTTTAAAAGTAAATTTGTTATGCTTGTCAAAAATGCAATACGAGGTTAATCAAGAATTTATAATATTTAATTCAAACATGAACTGTACACGTTAAAGCGGTTCTGAATAGACTAAACAATGAGACCAGAAGTATTAGCTAGAACTGTACACACTATATCAGTCCTGACAAGACTAAACAATGAGACTAGAAGTATTAGATAGAACTGTACACACTATATCAGTCCTGACAAGACTAAACAATGAGACTAGAAGTATTAGCTAGAACTGTACACACTATATCAGTCCTGACAAGACTAAACAATGTATGGTAGAGCAAAAGCATCTTCCTAAGAGCACATATCAGATTATTACAAACCAGTAGTGGCATCATTATTTCTATACTCACAAACATGGACACTCACTGCTGACCTTGAAAGATGGATACGTGATCTGGGTATGGGAAGTTTTGGAAAGATCTGTCCCATTTGTAGAGCACATTAACAAACAGGAAATGTGCAAGACTTTACAGTGATCGACATGGTCATTGAAATATTTCTGGTCAGATGTACAAGAACAACATCCTATGGACATGTTACAAGCTAGACATGCTTTTTGCTAAGACCATTCATTAATACCGGGTAAAAGAAGCTCAGACATACAAATGTTACAAACAACAGCAGAGAGTAGATACCGTTACCAGATATTAGAAATCATTCCCTTTTCTACTATTTGAAAAGAAAACCTCGTTCCTAAATAATGATGTAACAATTTATAATGAAAATATGTAAACAATTTCTAATAATCATGTAACAATTTATAATAATCATGTAAAATTTTTTATTAATCGTGCAATATCTTCAAGTTGTCATGTACAACCAATAATAAATTATTTTTGCTACCAACAAACTTTGGTAAGGGCCTCAACTGTTCTTTCTGTAGACACAGCTTGTGATGAATCATGACAACGTCTGTATCTCTAGTCTACCACATATTTATCGTCTGCGATAGTTTCTCTCAGCAATGACCCCCATGGCATAAGGTGACGTCAATCATCTGCTACTCTCGTCTGTAAACATCTTCAATTTATTTGGAGTGTGCTTATTTTCATTTCTTTAACTTATCCGCGCAATTTCGTTTCCAAAACCTGAAGATTTGGTCATTTTCCCGATCAGTTGGATGCGGAGACTATTCCTGGCGTGGTCAATAACTTTCTACTACGAGAGATGAGAAGTTCTAACATGCTTATTATGCAGCCACTGTACTTGACCTTACTATATTACAACCAGACCTGGCCATAAGCAGACCCCTCCCCTTTCCAGCCCATTATTTGCTCAATTATTTGTTTCTCGTCTTGAATTTCTCTATATCTTCCTATTCCTTATTAATAGCTCGAGTTTCCTTGAATTGCAATTATTAATTGCCTTCTATTACTTAACCAATTGTTGAAATCAATTGTATTTACGTGTCTGCATTGATGGTTTCAATTCATATCTCTTTGTTCCTATCCATTTCTTGTTGTAAAACATCTACTAGTTTTCAACGTATGCATTTTTCGTTATTTAACTAAACTATATAGAATGACATTCAAGTATATTTTTTAAAAGTGTAATTCTGACCATCTTACCAAACTTTCTTTACTTCCTCATTTGTCTTTGAACGTCGTCAGGAGATAGAGCTTACTGTCTTTAGCTCTTCAGTTGGCCTCTCCTATTGTTTTTCATATTCTATCTTGTTAGTAGTCGGCCATTTACATTGTTACCTGTTTTGAATTTGTTGGTGACTGTAGCACACTTTGCTCTTATCACGTGACCAAAACATTTCATTGACTTAGGAAGTCGATAGAGCATGGAATTCTGCTCAAATAAATTATCAGAAAGTTAAAAGCCATTCTTGTTTGTGCTAAAGTTGTGTATTAATTCTAGGACATAGATTATTGCCCCTGTCTTTGTCTATGTGGTCGTGTTCTCGACCTTGAACTGTTTGGACGATGACTAGTGTTACCCTTCTAATATCAAGTTTACAACGGTCAAAGGTTTTACCACAAGCACAAATATGGAACATAAGCAATTGTTTGTTTGTTCAAAATGATAGAGGAGCTCTTGTGGGCAAATAAATATAGTCTGTAATAGTCTGTACAAAATGAATGTCCATATATTGCCGGTAATATCTGACAGTACCCGAGCTTAATATGTCGTGGCCTGGTTATATGATTCAGTCTAGAGGAGCATTACAAGACAATGAGGTGACCAGCGTAACTCAGTCTAATTCATGCATGTGTCATTTTGCCATCGAATGAAGATAAAGGAGAGAAAATGGCATCGTCACAAATCTATCACCTAAAAAATTGATCACTTCACAAATATATCACTTCACAAATATATCACTTCACAAAGAGAAAACTTCAAATATCAAGCATTTCAGGACTCAAAATTTCAGAAGAATATAACTTCATTGACAAGGTAACACTGTCCACACAATTTCCTCTAAGAATACTCATCATTGAAAACATAGACCAACTCAGAATATGTCGGTTCCAAGAAACGACGATAACAGTCATCATAATGGAAGGCAGCGCCAACAACAGCAGAGCTTAGATACTAGAGATAGAACAGTCACGGCTGGACATACCATTCAATGTTGGTGGACTAGTAGAGTATATAGAACAGTCCCAACTGGACATACCATTCAATGTTTGTGGGCTAGTAGAGAGATAGAACAATCACAACTGGACATACCATTCAATGTTGGTGGGCTAGTAGAGTAGATAGAACAGTCACAACTGGACATACCATTCAATGTTGGTGGGCTAGTAGAGTATATAGAACAGTCACAACTGGACATACCATTCAATGTTTGTGGGCTAGTAGAGTATATAGAACAGTCCCAACTGGACATACCATTCAATGTTGGTGGGCTAGTAGAGTATATAGAACAGTCCCAACTGGACATACCATTCAATGTTGGTGGGCTAGTAGAGTATATAGAACAGTCCCAACTGGACATACCATTCAATGTTGGTGGGCTAGTAGAGTATATATATATTACAGTCACAACTGGACATACCATTCAATGTTGGTGGGCTAGTAGAGTATATATATATTACAGTCACAACTGGACATACCATTCAATGTTGGTGGGCTAGTAGAGAGATAGAACAGTCACAACTGGACATACACTTCAATGTTGGTGGACTAGTAGAGAGAGAGAGAACAGTCACAACTGGACATACCATTCAATGTTGGTGGACTAGTAGAGTATATAGAACAGTCCCAACTGGACATACCATTCAATGTTTGTGGGCTAGTAGAGAGATAGAACAGTCACAACTGGACATACCATTCAATGTTGGTGGGCTAGTAGAGTATATAGAACAGTCCTAACTGGACATACCATTCAATGTTTGTGGGCTAGTTGAGAGATAGAACAGTCACAACTGGACATACCATTCAATGTTGGTGGGCCAGTAGAGAGATAGAACAGTTACGGCTGGACTTACACTTCAATGTTGGTGGACTATTATGTGTATTAAAGTATTAAAGTAAGTAGGTGTTGTATATTAAAGAAACATGTACTGCGGTCGTGTTAGTACGTCGGAGCTTGGCTTAGTGCATTTATCAAAGTTAATAACAGCGAGGAAGAGCGCCCCTCTTTCACATTAATATCATGGGATGACATTACGTCACTCGACTACCACGTTAACGTATGTCAGAGCAGCCTTGATCTCAATAACATATCATGGGATGGCATTACGTCACTCGACTACCACGTTAACGTATGTCAGAGCAGCCTTGATCTCAATAACATATCATGGGATGGCATTACGTCACTCGACTACCACGTTAACGTATGTCAGAGCAGCCTTGATCTCAATAACATATCATGGGATGGCATTACGTCACTCGACTACCACGTTAACGTATGTCAAAGCAGCCTTGATCTCAATAACATATCATGGGATGGCATTACGTCACTCGACTACCACGTTAACGTATGTCAGAGCAGCCTTGATCTCAATAACATATCATGGGATGGCATTACGTCACTCGACTACCACGTTAACGTATGTCAGAGCAGCCTTGATCTCAATAAATTTAATTGCATGAAGGTAAATCTTAAAACAACTAAAAATTAAAAGAGAACTACTAAACACAATTCAAACAAGAGAAATGAGATTTTTGGGTCATGTTAAAAGGCACAACAGTCTACTAAAAGTAATCATAGAGGGGAAAATACTAGGTAAAAGAGGCAGAGGCAGACCAAGACTAACATGGACGAGTAACATCAAAAGATGGACAAACGAGCCTATGACAACTTGCACCATCAAAGCAAGAGACAGAGCAGAATGGCGCTCCATGGTAGCCAACCTTCGTTGCGGAGATGACACTCGATGATGATGATGAAGGTAATCACACAAAGTGAGACTACACAATTGGAAACAAAACGAGTTAACTCTTGGCTTTCTATAGTAAACGTATCCTAATATTGTGTTTTAGAGTGTTGTCGTCAAGTGTTTACCCTCGCAGAAATATGCCAGAACGTTTCGAGATGAGTCAGTGCTCTTCATATTACCCATTTAAAATGTGAGTCAGGGACTCAGTTTTAACAGCTGGGTAAACAAAAGCGTGTCCGTCATTGAGCAAGACACGAGCGTAGGTCGCGAGGCGAGCACGTGATCACTGAGTTACATCCACTTGGCTGAGTTCTGGGTGGCAGTAGCAGAATCAATGATTGGACAGGTGACCAAAGCTTCGACTTTGCTGAAGATGATAGAACGGATCGATACTTGAGAGATAATATGACAAACTATCTAAAGGTTATCTTTACTTGAGAGAGAGAGAGCGAGAGAGAGGATATGACAAACTATCTAAAAGTTATCTTTACTTGAGAGAGAGAGAGAGAGAGAGAGGATATGACAAACTATCTAAAGGTTATCTTTACTTGAGAGAGAGAGAGAGAGAGAGAGAGAGAGAGATATGACAAACTATCTAAAGGTTATCTTTACTTGAGAGAGAGAGAGAGAGAGAGAGAGAGGATATGACAAACTATCTAAAGGTTATCTTTACTTGAGAGAGAGAGTGAGAGAGAGAATATGACAAGCTATCCAAAGGTTATCTTTACTTGAGAGAGAGAAAGAGGATATGAAAAACTATCTAAAGGTTATCTTTACTTGAGAGAGAGAGAGAGAGAGCGAGAGAGGATATGACAAACTATCTAAAGGTTATCTTTACTTGAGAGAGAGAGAGGATATGACAAACTATCTAAAGGTTATCTTTACTTGAGAGAGAGAGAGAGAGGATATGACAAACTATCTAAAAGTTATCTTTACTTGAGAGAGAGAGAGAGAGAGAGAGAGAGAGAGAGAGAGAGGGATATGACAAACTATATAAAAGTTATCTTTACTTGAGAGAGAGAGAGGATATGACAAACTATCTAAAAGTTATCTTTACTTGAGAGCGAGAGAGAGAGAGAGAGAGAGAGAGAGAGGATATGACAAACTATCTAAAAGTTATCTTTACTTGAGAGAGAGAGAGGATATGACAAACTATATAAAAGTTATCTTTACTTGAGAGAGAGCGAGAGAGAGAGAGAGAGAGAGAGAGAGAGAGAGAGAGAGAGGATATGACAAACTATCTCAAGGTTATTTTTACTTGAGAGAAAGGGAGAGAGGATATGACAAATTATCTAAAGGTTATCTTTACGAGAGAGAGAGAGAGAGAGAGAGAGAGAGAGAGAATATGACAAACTATCTAAAGATTATCTTTACTTAAGAGAGAGAGAGAGAGCGAGAGAGAGAAGGTATGACAAACTATCTAAAGATTATCTTTACTTGAGAGAGAGAGAGAGAGAGAATATGACAAACTATCTAAACGTTATCTTTACGAGAGAGAGAGAGAGAGAGAGAGAATATGACAAACTATCTAAAGATTATCTTTACTTGAGAGAGAGAGAGAGAGAGAGAGAGAGAGAGAGAAGGTATGACAAACTATCTAAAGATTATCTTTATGTGAGAGAGAGAGAGAGAGTATATGACAAACTATCTAAAGGTTATCTGTACGAGAGAGAGAGAGAATATGACAAACTATCTAAAGATTATCTCTACTTGAGAGAGAGAGAGAGAGAGAGAGAGAGAGAATATGACAAACTATCTTAAGGTTATCTTTACTTGAGCGAGAGAGAGAGAGAGAGAGAGAGAGAAAAACAGAGAGAGAGAATATGACAAACTATCTAAAGGTAATCATTAATTACGAGAGAGAGAGAGAGAGAGAGAGAATATGACAAACTATCTAAAGGTTATCTTTACTTGAGAGAGAGAGAGAGAGAGCGAGAGAGCGAGAGAGAGAAACAGAGAGAGAGAGAGAGAGAGAATATGACAAACTGTCTAAAGGTAATCATTAATTACGAGAGAGAAACAGAGAGAGAGAATATAACAAACTATCTAAAGATTATCTGTACTTAAGAAGAGAGAATATAACAAATTATCTAAAGATTATCTGTACTTTAGAGAGAATATAACAAATTATCTAAAGATTATATGTATTTAAGAGAGAATATAACAAACTATCTAAAGGTAATCATTAATTGAGAGAGAGAGAGAGAGAGAGAATATAACAAACTATCTAAATGTTATCTTTACTTAAGATAGAATATGATAAACTATCTAAAGATTATCTGTACTTAAGAGAGAATATGACACACTATCTAAAGATTATCTTTACTTAAGAGAGAATATGAGAAACTGTCTAAACATTATCTTTACTTAAGAGAGAATATGACAAACTATCTAACGGTTATCTTTACTTAAGAGAGAATATAACAAACTATCTAAAGGTAATCTTTACTTAAGAGAGAATATTGTTGTTGTTGCGTTCGCCAACTTTCAACTCTGACGAAGTCCCTACAGACTAGGAACTGAAATTTGCGTGTTAATCCATTTTTCATTGGCAGCCGTGTGCACAGGGCTTCCTCGCCGCACAGGCAGATAACTCCGACTTCGGAGGCACTCATGTTTGTCCGTCGATGAGTAACTGGCGTTTCAAGCCGGGCCTCGCTACTGAGACCAGGGGTGGTTGTCGCAGAGAGAAATCATAAATAAAAATCTCAACCGTTGTAGCCGAGACTTGAACCCACAACTTCTCTGTCCGAGGCCGGCGTCTTGCCTCGAGACCAACCAGTCCCCCATGGACTTGGAATATGAGGAAACTGCAACAAGGAACACCCTTCATGCATAGCCTGCAATGGTTCCTGCCGCCTATCCACCATATACCGGAAGTTCACGTCCTCCCGAAAGTGATGATCGTCATATTTCTTTAAAAATGTATAGCGCTTGATGATGTTAGGCCATCGTTGTTGACTCCAATTCCGAACATATAATCACACAGTTAGTCGTCAGATTATCGCCGTCGCACATCAAACAAGAGACCGTAAGATAAGCGTACGGCCGGTCTAGAGAATTACGATGAGCCATTACGATGACGTAGCACATATAACAATGTCGACATAATAAGAAAGAATGTGACAGACTATCATATATGTCTTGAACATGGTAGCCAGGTCTCTGGGAAGCCCAGGCTGGTTTTGGAAATCAAAGTAAAATATCACGCAGATGAGCATCTACACTCACACACGCGGGCATACCCGCACACACATACAAAGATAAGCTTTTTTGCTGTTGCATGGGTATTGTTGCAGGCATGTGGTTTTTCGTTGTTGTTGTCTGGGTATTGTTGCAGGCATGTGGTTTTTCGTTGTTGCTGCATGGGTATTGTTGCAGGCATGCGGTTTTTTCGTATGTTGTTGCATGGGTATTGTTGCAGGCATGTGGTTTTTCGTTGTTGTTGCATGGGTATTGTTGCAGGCATGTGGTTTTTCGTTGTTGTTGCATGGGTATTGTTGCAGGCATGTGGTTTTTCGTTGTTGTTGCAGTGGGTATTGTTGCAGTCATGCATGTGGTTTTTCGTTGTTGTTGCATGGGTATTGTTGCAGGCATGTGGTTTTTCGTTGTTGCTGCATGGGTATTGTTGCAGGCATGTGGTTTTTCTTGCCCATGGGAATCATTGCATGTTGGTTGCTTTCGGGTATTGCAAGGTATTGCATGGCATCGTTGTTGTTGGTTAGTTGCCATGATGACAGAAGCAGAATGGTTGAGTATTGTTGCTATTGTTGCAGGCATGTGGTTTTTCGTTGTTGTTGCATGGGTATTGTTGCAGGCATATGGCCATATGGGTATTGTTGCAGGCATGATGGGTATTGTTGCAGGCATGTGGTTTTTCGTTGTTGCTGCATGGGTATTGTTGCAGTCATGTTTTTTCGTTGTTGCTTTATAATGGCCAGGCAATGGGTATTGTTGCAGGCATGTGGTTTTTCGTTGTTGCTGCATGGGTATTGTTGCAGGCATCGTTGTTGCTGCATCGAGTGGGAAGATGACAGAAGAGAATGGTTGAGTTTGCTACAACTATCTCTACTATGACCATAAAGATGAAACCAGTCACTGTTGCTTTATAATGGCCAGAAAACATTACCTCAGAAGATATCACTTTGGACATTTAGCTTTCAAAGGTCCAATTGTCAAATGAGTGCGTACGATTGTTCGGTGGTCTCCAGGTATACGACAGCTCCTAGACAAGAAGGTCCCGTGGTTGAATCCCAGCACAGCCGATCCTAATTTGTCACTTGGAATCAGCGGTTTTTTCCTGGTTTTACCTTTTCCTGGTCTCTGATTAGTGAGATGCGATGTCCCTCTCGGACAACGGCAAAAAAGGTGGCGGTCTCAAGTGCATTCTGCGCACGGTAAAGAACCCTCGGGAGTTGGAAATCGAAAATAGTAAGCACAAAATGGCTGCCATCAGGTCAAAGCTGATTGAAGACAAATTTCACAGACACGTCACAATACCCCCGGCGATAAAAATAATTAAAGTACCTTTGAAGTTGGAGAATATATGCATGCATGGCGAGAGACACTTGAGTATGTAGCTTCTGATGTGCAAAATTGGAATAGATTATATTTACGCAAAATTCAGTCTTTCGACATATGGCTGGACATATAAATCTGGCTTAGGCAGACAAACAACGGTGGGTGTGGCACATATGTTTCCTTATGGTTCTTATAATTTTATGTACAGGAAAATTACGAGACTTGAATCGGTGTCTTAGCACGCGAGTTTCCACCCATATGTGCTCGGTCGCCTATCCAGAAGTGTTCGGGGATTTCAGGATAGTGTCGCCTCAAGCATCGAAACTCACGATGCGAAGCGGTATTTCTTACATTCCCAGAGAGCTACCCTGGTACCTATTTCTGCCAGCGGCTGGGTCGACCGCGGGGGTATTTTTTTTCTAACCGCGAAAACAATTCAAACTGCTCCCAGCGGGGATCGAACACGGGTTGTCCGAACGTCGGTAGCCCCGGGGGGGGGGGTCCCCAACTGTTAGATTCACTACAACTTCACATTTTGAAGCATTTCTTTGTCTTGATCCTTCTGGTCTTCCCAACTAGGCTACCGAGGCCCCCATCTCCATGTATAAGAGAAGATAATAATTTACTTAAGTTGGAATATACAAGTCAAAGAAGATTCAGACAGACAAAGATCAAGGTGGATTAGCACCATTTAGAGATGGGCAGGAATATTGCTGAGACCATTGCACCGTCATGACAACAGAAAGAGTGAAACTGCACTTTCTGGTAGCTCCGTTGATGTGGAGACGGTGAAAGCTGTTCATGATTTTTCATATTTGAGTGGACAAAGACAGCCTATCTTAACAGCATTAATACATAATATGTTGATACCAAATGTTGGAGCAAATGGTGTGTATAAAATTCATAACATTTGTGTGTTTTCATAGATGACTTAATCTATACTGCTACTACCACTACTGCTACTAATACTGCTACTACCACTACTGTTACTAATACTGCTATTACTACTACTGCTACTAATACTGCTACTACCACTACTGCTACTAATACTGCTACTACCACTACTGTTACTAATACTGCTATTACTACTACTGCTACTAATACTGCTACTACCACTACTGCTACTAATACTGCTACTACCACTACTGTTACTAATACTGCTACTACGACTACTGCTACTAATACTGCTACTACCACTACTGCTACTAATACTGCTACTACCACTACTGTTATTAATACTGCTGCTATCACTACTGCTACTAATACTGCTACTACCACTACTGTTACTAATACTGCTACTACCACTACTGTTACTAATACTGCTACTACCACTACTGCTACTAATACTGCTGCTACCACTGCTGCTAATAATACTGCTGCTACCACTACTGTTACTAATACTGATGCTACCACTACTGTTACTAATACTGCTACTACCACTACTGCTACTAATTCTGCTGCTACCACTACTGCTACTAATACTGCGCTACCACTACTGTTACTAATACTGCTACTACCACTACTGCTAATAATACTGCTACTACCACTAATGCTACTAATACTGCTGCTACCACTGTTGCTTCTAATACTGCTACTACCACTGCTACTACTAATACTGCTACTACCACTGCTACTACTAATACTGCTGCTACTAATACTGCTACTACCACTAATGCTTCTAATACTGCTGCTACCACTATTGCTAATAATACTGCGACTACCACTATTGCTACTAATACTGCTACTACAACTAATGCTACTAATACTCTTGCTACCACTATTGCTACTAATGCTACTACTACCACTATTGCTAATAATACTGCTACTACCACTAATGCTACTAATACTGCTGCTACCACTATTGCTACTAATACTGCTACTACCACTGCTGCTACCACTGCTGCTACTAATACTGCTACTACCACGACTACCACTAATGCTACTAATACTGCAACTACAACTACTACTACTAATACTGCTACACTCACTACTACTACAACTACGGCTACTAATACTACTACTACCACTGCTGCTACTAATAATGCTAGTACCACTGCTACCACTACTGCTACTAATATTGCTACTACCACTACTGCTACTAATACTGCTACTACCATTACTACCCCAACTGCTACTAATACTGCTACTAAATACTAAAACTATTACTAATGCCGCTACTACTACTACTACCAATACTACTACTAATACTGCTACTACCACTACTGCTACTAATACTGCTACTACCAATACTATTACTACTAATACTGCTACTACCACTACTGCTACTAATACTGCTACTACCACTACTACTACTAATACTGCCACTACCACTACTACTACTACTGCTACTATTAATACTGCTCGACCACTACTACGACTACTTCTACTAATACTGCTACTACCGCTACTACTAACTGCTACTATTAATACTGCTCGACCACTACTACTACTAATACTGCCACTACCACTACTACTACTACTGCTACTATTAATACTGCTCGACCACTACTACGACTACTTCTACTAATACTACTACTACCGCTACTACTAACTGCTACTATTAATACTGCTACCACCACTAATGCCACTACTGCTACTAATACTACTTCTACCACTACTACTACTACTACAACTATAAATACTGCTACAACCACTACTAACACTAATGCTACTAATACTACTTCTACCACTACTACTACTACTACTACTACAACTATAAATACTGCTACAACCACTACTAACACTAATGCTACTAATACTACTTCTACCACCACTACTACTACTACTACTACTACTACTACTACTACTACTACTACTATTAATACTGCTACAAATACTACTGCCACTACTGCTACTAATACTGCTACTACCACTACTACTACTACTACTACTACTAATACTACTACTACTATTAATACTGCTACAACCACTACTAACACTAATGCTACTAATACTTCTACTACCACTACTACTACTACTACTATTAATACTGCTACTACCACTACTACTACTACAACTACTACTACTACTATTAATACTGCTACAACCACTACTAACACTAATGCTACTAATACTACTTCTACCACTACTACTACTACTACTACTACTACTACTATTAATACTACTACAACCACTACTAACACTAATGCTACTAATACTTCTACTACCACTTCTACCACTACAGCTACTAATACTGCTACTACCACTAACGCTACTATGCTGCTACTAATACTGCTACTACCACTAATGCTATTAATACTTCTACTACCACTGCTGCTACTAATACTGCTACTACCACTACTACCACTACTGCTACTGATACTGCCACTACCACTACTACTAGAAGAGCCAGCACTTATACCAGCACTAATACTAACGCAATTACCACCAATAAAATCAATACCTTAGCTGTGTTTCACACATCACCAACATCATAACCACAAGACAACATTACACCAACACCGCTTCTGCTGTTACTACAACTAATTTTGTATTTTTAAAAAAAATGATAACGCTGCCGTGAACACAGGACTACTTGAGACAGTTGATCGGTGACCCGTGCATGGCCTGATGTGTTCACTAGTTACTGACATTCACAGCACAAAGGAACTATTTTTCGTTTTAAAATGAAAGAAAAATTCTTAAAATCAAATCGATGTTATAAATTGGTAAAAAGCGGAAAATAAAAGACCGCATATTAAACATTAAAGTGTTCAGTGTTTTAATGAACACAAGTATAAAGATGTGATTGAGAAATGATCCTTTCAATGAGCTAATGTTTTAGGTAGGTACAGCTGTAGTGGTAGACACGCAAGTACTGCTTCTTAAGCTTGTACCAGCAATGTCTCTAGGGGTCATCTTTTCAGTAGAGCAGATGCTTACTAATGAAACCAGAGACGTTTGCAAGTTGTCCCCATTTTTCCTGCTTGAAAGTTGCAGGTTTAGTGTGACTGAACAAACTTGAAAGTTGCAGGTTTAGTGTGACTGAACAAACTTGAAAGTTGCAGGTTTAGTGTGACTAAACAAACTTGAAAGTTGCAGGTTTAGTGTGACTGAACAAACTTGAAAGTTGCAGGTTTAGTGTGACTGAACAAACTTGAAAGCGCCCATATACATTAACAACAGCTTCTATCGTTCGTTCATAAATTCATGAATATGTTTTCTGTCGATTCGCGTGAAAAATAAATGTTATTTCTATATATAGTGATTTCTTGCATATGTGGCCCTTTTCGTCTTGTCAAGCGGTTTATAAAGTAAAAAAAAGTAAAGTACCCCCGTCACGCCAAGTGGCGTATAGGGAAATATGGTGTTAGTGACCCTATATTTTACAGACCTTCAGCACACGATTTTTGGGGTAATGTGGTCGGTATTACGCCCGTGCTGCTTTTACTTTCCCAGAAAAAATCCGGTACCCATTTAAGGCTGGGTGAACCCGGAGCCGTCGGTTGGGATCGAACCCTACCCCTTGTCCGTAGTAGTCCAGTTCACTAACCACTGAGCTATCGCGGCTCCTACTAATTTTTAGGGAATTAGTAAAACCCAGGTGTCCTCGCCAGGGTACGAACCCCGGCTGTTGCCGTGGTAAGCCAACCGCCTATCGATTGCGCTAACCGGACACCCGGTTTATAAAGGCTGGTGTATAATTTTTTTAGGTTTTCTTTTTGTCGAACAGCTTCTCTCGTGGCTGCTTCAACCAATGTTTGAATTTCCTTCCTCATTTCACTATGCCTACACTGCCTGGTACGATTTTTTTCTAACTGATAAGGCTCCGGGGTTCACCCAGACTCTAAAAATGGGTACCAGAATTTTTTCTGGGAAGTAAAGGCGGCCTGGCGTGATACCGACCTCATTATCCAAAAATGTGCCGTGTTCATGGAAAAGTATGGTCGCTAACATCATGTACCCCATGCCCTAGCAAGGCATGGATGTAACCTTTACTCTGGCTGGGCGCAGAACATGGAGGTAGTGTCTTACCCAGTCACACTATCTCCCTCTCGGCGTCGTTTCAAGAATTTCCAAAGGAAAGACGAAGCCCATAAGATCGTAATTGAAAGAAGGTGCAGGGAATGCCAGAAAGACGGTTAACGTTGTCAACTGCCCTAGAGTCCCTCCCTCCGTATTTTTGCTCTGGGTGTACTCCCATAACCTTCGATTCTAACTAGAATCTAGTCCACAAGGTAGTGGAGGTTTTGTGGGTGTACTCCCATAACCTTCGATTCTAACTAGAATCTAGTCCACAAGGTAGTGGAGGTTTTGTGGGTGTACTCCCATAACCTTCGATTCTAACTAGAATCTAGTCCACAAGGTAGTGGAGGTTTTGTGGGTGTACTCCCATAACCTTCGATTCTAACTAGAATCTAGTCCACAAGGTAGTGGAGGTTTTGTGGGTGTACTCCCATAACCTTCGATTCTAACTAGAATCTAGTCCACAAGGTAGTGGAGGTTTTGTGGGTGTACTCCCATAACCTTCGATTCTAACTAGAATCTAGTCCACAAGGTAGTGGAGGTTTTGTGGGTGTACTCCCATAACCTTCGATTCTAACTAGAATCTAGTCCACAAGGTAGTGGAGGTTTTGAGATCGAAGTTTCCCTTCTTCCAACGGGTTGCCAGCCAAGATTTACGAGTCCCGTCTACACGGAGCGATGTCTATTCTTGAGAAGGACTCGCGTATCAGAACTTCAACATCACACATTTTAAACGGCCTTTTCTGTTCCGCAACTTGCATAGACTTCAGCCAACACAAATCGGTCGGACTGAGGTGAGCATAATATGTAGGAAGTCGCAGAGAAATCTGGTCATATTCCCCAATGATTTTGTCAACATAATACACCATTTCTTATTTGTATTCCTCGATGATTTTGTCAACATAATACACCATTTCTTATTTGTATTCCTCAATGATTTTGTCAACATAATACACCATTTCTTATTTATATTCCTCAATGATTTTGTCAACATAATACACCATTTCTTATTTGTATTCCTCAATAATTTTGTCAACATAATACACCATTTCTTATTTGTATTCCTCAATGATTTTGTCAACATAATACACCATTTCTTATTTGTATTCCTCAATGATTTTGTCAACATAATACACCATTTCTTATTTGTATTCCTCAATGATTTTGTCAACATAATACACCATTTCTTATTTGTATTCCTCACAAGCTACAACAACTCGGGATTTAAATGTGTATTATCGAATTTAACATTCTCTTTAGCAAGTAATGTCCTAATTTGATGTTTTGTATTTGATGCAGTTGGTACTTTGTCCTCCGCTGACACAACATTGTGATAAGATGCATTATCAATTACTAGGCATGAAGGTCTATTCAAGATTGGAAGAAGATCATTCTCCAACAAGTGCCTGAAAATGTGTCCATTCATTTCTGCGTGATAGTCCCTACCGTCCGTATTTTTTTATTGTAAAATAAGTCCTGCGTCATAGACAAGGCCGTGTCCACTGCTTCCTGCATGTGTTAGTATGATGCGCTAGCCCTTGCTGCTGGGAATTGTTCTTTTCTGTTCACCGTCTACTGATCGCTATTCTTTAGTGTGGTGAACATTGATCCAGGATTCGTCCAAATATACAATACCATAACCTTGACTCTGCCGTTCACGATTCTGCCTCGGGTAGTTGCTTCGGGGAGCAATCAAATGTGGTTTTGCCAAATATAATACTCCTGCCGCCTTCAGTCTTCCTCAATATGAAGCCGGCGTCTCGTAAATGTTGTTATAGAATACTTATAGAAACTTGAATGCTGCAGTCTGCATGCGATATTAATGTCCATTTCTTGGGACTAACAATTATATTTGCAGCAAAATTTTAAATATCCCCCGACTTACGACATCCACGTCAAAATCGTCAACTTTCCTTTTCCTTCCTTGCTTGACATGAGTATACTCTGAGTCTTGTTTAATCCAAAGGGAAAATGATGATCTATCCAGACCAAGCGCCGACTGAGTTCGCCTCTCTGTGTCATGAATATCGCAATATAAATGACACATCTTTGATTTCCTGAGAAAGTGCTGGTATAGTAAAATGGTAACCTTTTGCATTGTTATTAATTTGCATTTCAAACTCATTATGAAGATCATATAATGTCAGTTTTAAGAAGCCATCATTATACCACAATAGGGGAGGGACCCCTGTGCACACGGCTGCCAGGGAAAAATGGATTAACACGCAAAATTCAGTTCCTAGTCTCTAGGGACTTCGTCAGAGTTGAAAGCGAATGCAATAACAACAACAACATACCACAATAACTTCATAATATTAACAAAAGACGCCTTCAACACGGCCTGCGTCTTCGCATTATTAAGTTACTTGTTTACATGTTTCAACTGAAAGTCAAATTGGTGCACGGGAAAATCAAGAATGTGTATTTCTTCGAGCTGTTTCAATGTGAAAACAAAAATATTATTAGAAAAACACGACTGGGTGCCATAGAACTGCTAAAATGATGTCCAATTCCGTGAGGTCAATTTTAATATAGCCTAAAGTAGAATACTTGCAAACCAGATCAAATCTCTAAGTGCAAACAATATTTATATAATGTCATGGATATTCTATGGCTGCATACAATCACTGCGATCTAACAGGTAGTTTTGACGCAAATCGAAAGCAAACGTGTTGATGAATTTAGGATCGGACAAAAGCAACCACGTCCGTTCTAGCGGTAGAAGACATCTAGTGTCGTAAAACAGACACTGGTTCATATGAATAATATTCAAGGACATGAATACGTCTTCTGGTGTAAATGGTCTTATCTTAGTTGTCTGCTAGCACCACCCAAGTTGGCAGGAGGTTCCCACCAAGTATTGCTAGAGTAGTTCCTCCTGACGATGATTACCTCTTGTCCTAGTTGGCCCATATTCATTCATTGAGTGCCGTCTCCGCATCGAAGGCTTTGCTACCATGGAGCGCCATTCTGCTCTGTCTCTTGCTTTGATGGTGTAGGTTATCATGGGCTGACTTGTCCACCGTTTCATGTTGGCCGACATTAAGAGCGTTAATTGCTCTGTCTCTTGCTGTGATGGTGTAGGTTATCATGGGCTGACTTGTCCACCGTTTCATGTTGGCCGACATTAAGAGCGTTAATTGCTCTGTCTCTTGCTGTGATGGTGTAGGTTATCATGGGCTGACTTGTCCACCGTTTCATGTTGGCCGACATTAAGAGCGTTAATTGCTCTGTCTCTTGCTGTGATGGTGTAGGTTATCATGGGCTGACTTGTCCACCGTTTCATGTTGGCCGACATTAAGAGCGTTAATTGCTCTGTCTCTTGCTGTGATGGTGTAGGTTATCATGGGCTGACTTGTCCACCGTTTCATGTTGGCCGACATTAAGAGCGTTAATTGCTCTGTCTCTTGCTGTGATGGTGTAGGTTATCATGGGCTGACTTGTCCACCGATTGATGTTACTCGTTGGCCGACATTAAGAGCGTTAATTGCTCTGTCTCTTGCTGTGATGGTGTAGGTTATCATGGGCTGACTTGTCCACCGATTGATGTTACTCGTTGGCCGACATTAAGAGCGTTAATTGCTCTGTCTCTTGCTGTGATGGTGTAGGTTATCATGGGCTGACTTGTCCACCGATTGATGTTACTCGTTGGCCGACATTAAGAGCGTTAATTGCTCTGTCTCTTGCTGTGATGGTGTAGGTTATCATGGGCTGACTAGTCCACCGTTTCATGTTGGCCGACATTAAGAGCGTTAATTGCTCTGTCTCTTGCTGTGATGGTGTAGGTTATCATGGGCTGACTTGTCCACCGTTTCATGTTGGCCGACATTAAGAGCGTTAATTGCTCTGTCTCTTGCTGTGATGGTGTAGGTTATCATGGGCTGACTTGTCCACCGTTTCATGTTGGCCGACATTAAGAGCGTTAATTGCTCTGTCTCTTGCTGTGATGGTGTAGGTTATCATGGGCTGACTTGTCCACCGTTTCATGTTGGCCGACATTAAGAGCGTTAATTGCTCTGTCTCTTGCTGTGATGGTGTAGGTTATCATGGGCTGACTTGTCCACCGTTTCATGTTGGCCGACATTAAGAGCGTTAATTGCTCTGTCTCTTGCTGTGATGGTGTAGGTTATCATGGGCTGACTTGTCCACCGTTTCATGTTGGCCGACATTAAGAGCGTTAATTGCTCTGTCTCTTGCTGTGATGGTGTAGGTTATCATGGGCTGACTTGTCCACCGTTTCATGTTAGCCGACATTAAGAGCGTTAATTGCTCTGTCTCTTGCTGTGATGGTGTAGGTTATCATGGGCTGACTTGTCCACCGTTTCATGTTAGCCGACATTAAGAGCGTTAATTGCTCTGTCTCTTGCTGTGATGGTGTAGGTTATCATGGGCTGACTTGTCCACCGTTTCATGTTGGCCGACATTAAGAGCGTTAATTGCTCTGTCTCTTGCTGTGATGGTGTAGGTTATCATGGGCTGACTTGTCCACCGTTTCATGTTGGCCGACATTAAGAGCGTTAATTGCTCTGTCTCTTGCTGTGATGGTGTAGGTTATCATGGGCTGACTTGTCCACCGTTTCATGTTGGCCGACATTAAGAGCGTTAATTGCTCTGTCTCTTGCTGTGATGGTGTAGGTTATCATGGGCTGACTTGTCCACCGTTTCATGTTGGCCGACATTAAGAGCGTTAATTGCTCTGTCTCTTGCTGTGATGGTGTAGGTTATCATGGGCTGACTTGTCCACCGTTTCATGTTGGCCGACATTAAGAGCGTTAATTGCTCTGTCTCTTGCTGTGATGGTGTAGGTTATCATGGGCTGACTTGTCCACCGTTTCATGTTGGCCGACATTAAGAGCGTTAATTGCTCTGTCTCTTGCTGTGATGGTGTAGGATATCATGGGCTGACTTGTCCACCGTTTCATATTGGCCGACATTAAGAGCGTTAATTGCTCTGTCTCTTGCTGTGATGGTGTAGGTTATCATGGGCTGACTTGTCCACCGTTTCATGTTGGCCGACATTAAAAGCGTTAATTGCTCTGTCTCTTGCTGTGATGGTGTAGGTTATCATGGGCTGACTTGTCCACCGTTTCATGTTGGCCGACATTAAGAGCGTTAATTGCTCTGTCTCTTGCTGTGATGGTGTAGGTTATCATGGGCTGACTTGTCCACCGTTTCATGTTGGCCGACATTAAGAGCGTTAATTGCTCTGTCTCTTGCTGTGATGGTGTAGGTTATCATGGGCTGACTTGTCCACCGTTTCATGTTGGCCGACATTAAGAGCGTTAATTGCTCTGTCTCTTGCTGTGATGGTGTAGGTTATCATGGGCTGACTTGTCCACCGTTTCATGTTGGCCGACATTAAGAGCGTTAATTGCTCTGTCTCTTGCTGTGATGGTGTAGGTTATCATGGGCTGACTTGTCCACCGTTTCATGTTGGCCGACATTAAGAGCGTTAATTGCTCTGTCTCTTGCTGTGATGGTGTAGGTTATCATGGGCTGACTTGTCCACCGTTTCATATTGGCCGACATTAAGAGCGTTAATTGCTCTGTCTCTTGCTGTGATGGTGTAGGTTATCATGGGCTGACTTGTCCACCGTTTCATGTTAGCCGACATTAAGAGCGTTAATTGCTCTGTCTCTTGCAGTGATGGTGTAGGTTATCATGGGCTGACTTGTCCACCGTTTCATGTTAGCCGACATTAAGAGCGTTAATTGCTCTGTCTCTTGCTGTGATGGTGTAGGTTATCATGGGCTGACTTGTCCACCGTTTCATGTTGGCCGACATTAAGAACGTTAATTGCTCTGTCTCTTGCTGTGATGGTGTAGGTTATCATGGGCTGACTTGTCCACCGTTTCATGTTGGCCGACATTAAGAGCGTTAATTGCTCTGTCTCTTGCTGTGATGGTGTAGGTTATCATGGGCTGACTTGTCCACCGTTTCATGTTGGCCGACATTAAGAGCGTTAATTGCTCTGTCTCTTGCTGTGATGGTGTAGGTTATCATGGGCTGACTTGTCCACCGTTTCATGTTGGCCGACATTAAGAGCGTTAATTGCTCTGTCTCTTGCTGTGATGGTGTAGGTTATCATGGGCTGACTTGTCCACCGTTTCATGTTGGCCGACATTAAGAGCGTTAATTGCTCTGTCTCTTGCTGTGATGGTGTAGGTTATCATGGGCTGACTTGTCCACCGTTTCATATTGGCCGACATTAAGAGCGTTAATTGCTCTGTCTCTTGCTGTGATGGTGTAGGTTATCATGGGCTGACTTGTCCACCGTTTCATGTTGGCCGACATTAAGAGCGTTAATTGCTCTGTCTCTTGCTGTGATGGTGTAGGTTATCATGGGCTGACTTGTCCACCGTTTCATGTTGGCCGACATTAAGAACGTTAATTGCTCTGTCTCTTGCTGTGATGGTGTAGGTTATCATGGGCTGACTTGTCCACCGTTTCATGTTGGCCGACATTAAGAGCGTTAATTGCTCTGTCTCTTGCTGTGATGGTGTAGGTTATCATGGGCTGACTTGTCCACCGTTTCATGTTGGCCGACATTAAGAGCGTTAATTGCTCTGTCTCTTGCTGTGATGGTGTAGGTTATCATGGGCTGACTTGTCCACCGTTTCATGTTGGCCGACATTAAGAGCGTTAATTGCTCTGTCTCTTGCTGTGATGGTGTAGGTTATCATGGGCTGACTTGTCCACCGTTTCATGTTGGCCGACATTAAGAGCGTTAATTGCTCTGTCTCTTGCTGTGATGGTGTAGGTCATCATGGGCTGACTTGTCCACCGTTTCATGTTGGCCGACATTAAGAGCGTTAATTGCTCTGTCTCTTGCTGTGATGGTGTAGGTTATCATGGGCTGACTTGTCCACCGTTTCATGTTGGCCGACATTAAGAGCGTTAATTGCTCTGTCTCTTGCTGTGATGGTGTAGGTTATCATGGGCTGACTTGTCCACCGTTTCATATTGGCCGACATTAAGAGCGTTAATTGCTCTGTCTCTTGCTGTGATGGTGTAGGTTATCATGGGCTGACTTGTCCACCGTTTCATGTTGGCCGACATTAAGAGCGTTAATTGCTCTGTCTCTTGCTGTGATGGTGTAGGTTATCATGGGCTGACTTGTCCACCGTTTCATGTTGGCCGACATTAAGAACGTTAATTGCTCTGTCTCTTGCTGTGATGGTGTAGGTTATCATGGGCTGACTTGTCCACCGTTTCATGTTAGCCGACATTAAGAGCGTTAATTGCTCTGTCTCTTGCTGTGATGGTGTAGGTTATCATGGGCTGACTTGTCCACCGTTTCATGTTAGCCGACATTAAGAGCGTTAATTGCTCTGTCTCTTGCTGTGATGGTGTAGGTTATCATGGGCTGACTTGTCCACCGTTTCATGTTGGCCGACATTAAGAGCGTTAATTGCTCTGTCTCTTGCTGTGATGGTGTAGGTTATCATGGGCTGACTTGTCCACCGTTTCATGTTGGCCGACATTAAGAGCGTTAATTGCTCTGTCTCTTGCTGTGATGGTGTAGGTTATCATGGGCTGACTTGTCCACCGTTTCATGTTGGCCGACATTAAGAGCGTTAATTGCTCTGTCTCTTGCTGTGATGGTGTAGGTTATCATGGGCTGACTTGTCCACCGTTTCATGTTGGCCGACATTAAGAGCGTTAATTGCTCTGTCTCTTGCTGTGATGGTGTAGGTTATCATGGGCTGACTTGTCCACCGTTTCATGTTGGCCGACATTAAGAGCGTTAATTGCTCTGTCTCTTGCTGTGATGGTGTAGGTTATCATGGGCTGACTTGTCCACCGTTTCATGTTGGCCGACATTAAGAGCGTTAATTGCTCTGTCTCTTGCTGTGATGGTGTAGGTTATCATGGGCTGACTTGTCCACCGTTTCATGTTGGCCGACATTAAGAGCGTTAATTGCTCTGTCTCTTGCTGTGATGGTGTAGGTTATCATGGGCTGACTTGTCCACCGTTGTTACTCGTTGGCCGACATTAAGAGCGTTAATTGCTCTGTCTCTTGCTGTGATGGTGTAGGTTATCATGGGCTGACTTGTCCACCGATTTGTTACTCGTTGGCCGACATTAAGAGCGTTAATTGCTCTGTCTCTTGCTGTGATGGTGTAGGTTATCATGGGCTGACTTGTCCACCGATTGATGTTACTCGTTGGCCGACATTAAGAGCGTTAATTGCTCTGTCTCTTGCTGTGATGGTGTAGGTTATCATGGGCTGACTTGTCCACCGTTTCATATTGGCCGACATTAAGAGCGTTAATTGCTCTGTCTCTTGCTGTGATGGTGTAGGTTATCATGGGCTGACTTGTCCACCGTTTCATGTTGGCCGACATTAAGAGCGTTAATTGCTCTGTCTCTTGCTGTGATGGTGTAGGTTATCATGGGCTGACTTGTCCACCGTTTCATGTTGGCCGACATTAAGAGCGTTAATTGCTCTGTCTCTTGCTGTGATGGTGTAGGTTATCATGGGCTGACTTGTCCACCGTTTCATGTTGGCCGACATTAAGAGCGTTAATTGCTCTGTCTCTTGCTGTGATGGTGTAGGTTATCATGGGCTGACTTGTCCACCGTTTCATGTTGGCCGACATTAAGAGCGTTAATTGCTCTGTCTCTTGCTGTGATGGTGTAGGTTATCATGGGCTGACTTGTCCACCGTTTCATGTTGGCCGACATTAAGAGCGTTAATTGCTCTGTCTCTTGCTGTGATGGTGTAGGTTATCATGGGCTGACTTGTCCACCGTTTCATGTTGGCCGACATTAAGAGCGTTAATTGCTCTGTCTCTTGCTGTGATGGTGTAGGTTATCATGGGCTGACTTGTCCACCGTTTCATGTTGGCCGACATTAAGAGCGTTAATTGCTCTGTCTCTTGCTGTGATGGTGTAGGTTATCATGGGCTGACTTGTCCACCGTTTCATGTTGGCCGACATTAAGAGCGTTAATTGCTCTGTCTCTTGCTGTGATGGTGTAGGTTATCATGGGCTGACTTGTCCACCGTTTCATGTTGGCCGACATTAAGAGCGTTAATTGCTCTGTCTCTTGCTGTGATGGTGTAGGTTATCATGGGCTGACTTGTCCACCGTTTCATGTTGGCCGACATTAAGAGCGTTAATTGCTCTGTCTCTTGCTGTGATGGTGTAGGTTATCATGGGCTGACTTGTCCACCGTTTCATGTTGGCCGACATTAAGAGCGTTAATTGCTCTGTCTCTTGCTGTGATGGTGTAGGTTATCATGGGCTGACTTGTCCACCGTTTCATGTTGGCCGACATTAAGAGCGTTAATTGCTCTGTCTCTTGCTGTGATGGTGTAGGTTATCATGGGCTGACTTGTCCACCGTTTCATGTTGGCCGACATTAAGAGCGTTAATTGCTCTGTCTCTTGCTGTGATGGTGTAGGTTATCATGGGCTGACTTGTCCACCGTTTCATGTTGGCCGACATTAAGAGCGTTAATTGCTCTGTCTCTTGCTGTGATGGTGTAGGTTATCATGGGCTGACTTGTCCACCGTTTCATGTTGGCCGACATTAAGAGCGTTAATTGCTCTGTCTCTTGCTGTGATGGTGTAGGTTATCATGGGCTGACTTGTCCACCGTTTCATGTTGGCCGACATTAAGAGCGTTAATTGCTCTGTCTCTTGCTGTGATGGTGTAGGTTATCATGGGCTGACTTGTCCACCGTTTCATGTTGGCCGACATTAAGAGCGTTAATTGCTCTGTCTCTTGCTGTGATGGTGTAGGTTATCATGGGCTGACTTGTCCACCGTTTCATGTTGGCCGACATTAAGAGCGTTAATTGCTCTGTCTCTTGCTGTGATGGTGTAGGTTATCATGGGCTGACTTGTCCACCGTTTCATGTTGGCCGACATTAAGAGCGTTAATTGCTCTGTCTCTTGCTGTGATGGTGTAGGTTATCATGGGCTGACTTGTCCACCGTTTCATGTTGGCCGACATTAAGAGCGTTAATTGCTCTGTCTCTTGCTGTGATGGTGTAGGTTATCATGGGCTGACTTGTCCACCGTTTCATGTTGGCCGACATTAAGAGCGTTAATTGCTCTGTCTCTTGCTGTGATGGTGTAGGTTATCATGGGCTGACTTGTCCACCGTTTCATGTTGGCCGACATTAAGAGCGTTAATTGCTCTGTCTCTTGCTGTGATGGTGTAGGTTATCATGGGCTGACTTGTCCACCGTTTCATGTTGGCCGACATTAAGAGCGTTAATTGCTCTGTCTCTTGCTGTGATGGTGTAGGTTATCATGGGCTGACTTGTCCACCGTTTCATGTTGGCCGACATTAAGAGCGTTAATTGCTCTGTCTCTTGCTGTGATGGTGTAGGTTATCATGGGCTGACTTGTCCACCGTTTCATGTTGGCCGACATTAAGAGCGTTAATTGCTCTGTCTCTTGCTGTGATGGTGTAGGTTATCATGGGCTGACTTGTCCACCGTTTCATGTTGGCCGACATTAAGAGCGTTAATTGCTCTGTCTCTTGCTGTGATGGTGTAGGTTATCATGGGCTGACTTGTCCACCGTTTCATGTTGGCCGACATTAAGAGCGTTAATTGCTCTGTCTCTTGCTGTGATGGTGTAGGTTATCATGGGCTGACTTGTCCACCGTTTCATGTTGGCCGACATTAAGAGCGTTAATTGCTCTGTCTCTTGCTGTGATGGTGTAGGTTATCATGGGCTGACTTGTCCACCGTTTCATGTTGGCCGACATTAAGAGCGTTAATTGCTCTGTCTCTTGCTGTGATGGTGTAGGTTATCATGGGCTGACTTGTCCACCGTTTCATGTTGGCCGACATTAAGAGCGTTAATTGCTCTGTCTCTTGCTGTGATGGTGTAGGTTATCATGGGCTGACTTGTCCACCGTTTCATGTTGGCCGACATTAAGAGCGTTAATTGCTCTGTCTCTTGCTGTGATGGTGTAGGTTATCATGGGCTGACTTGTCCACCGTTTCATGTTGGCCGACATTAAGAGCGTTAATTGCTCTGTCTCTTGCTGTGATGGTGTAGGTTATCATGGGCTGACTTGTCCACCGTTTCATGTTGGCCGACATTAAGAGCGTTAATTGCTCTGTCTCTTGCTGTGATGGTGTAGGTTATCATGGGCTGACTTGTCCACCGTTTCATGTTGGCCGACATTAAGAGCGTTAATTGCTCTGTCTCTTGCTGTGATGGTGTAGGTTATCATGGGCTGACTTGTCCACCGTTTCATGTTGGCCGACATTAAGAGCGTTAATTGCTCTGTCTCTTGCTGTGATGGTGTAGGTTATCATGGGCTGACTTGTCCACCGTTTCATGTTGGCCGACATTAAGAGCGTTAATTGCTCTGTCTCTTGCTGTGATGGTGTAGGTTATCATGGGCTGACTTGTCCACCGTTTCATGTTGGCCGACATTAAGAGCGTTAATTGCTCTGTCTCTTGCTGTGATGGTGTAGGTTATCATGGGCTGACTTGTCCACCGTTTCATGTTGGCCGACATTAAGAGCGTTAATTGCTCTGTCTCTTGCTGTGATGGTGTAGGTTATCATGGGCTGACTTGTCCACCGTTTCATGTTGGCCGACATTAAGAGCGTTAATTGCTCTGTCTCTTGCTGTGATGGTGTAGGTTATCATGGGCTGACTTGTCCACCGTTTCATGTTGGCCGACATTAAGAGCGTTAATTGCTCTGTCTCTTGCTGTGATGGTGTAGGTTATCATGGGCTGACTTGTCCACCGTTTCATGTTGGCCGACATTAAGAGCGTTAATTGCTCTGTCTCTTGCTGTGATGGTGTAGGTTATCATGGGCTGACTTGTCCACCGTTTCATGTTGGCCGACATTAAGAGCGTTAATTGCTCTGTCTCTTGCTGTGATGGTGTAGGTTATCATGGGCTGACTTGTCCACCGTTTCATGTTGGCCGACATTAAGAGCGTTAATTGCTCTGTCTCTTGCTGTGATGGTGTAGGTTATCATGGGCTGACTTGTCCACCGTTTCATGTTGGCCGACATTAAGAGCGTTAATTGCTCTGTCTCTTGCTGTGATGGTGTAGGTTATCATGGGCTGACTTGTCCACCGTTTCATGTTGGCCGACATTAAGAGCGTTAATTGCTCTGTCTCTTGCTGTGATGGTGTAGGTTATCATGGGCTGACTTGTCCACCGTTTCATGTTGGCCGACATTAAGAGCGTTAATTGCTCTGTCTCTTGCTGTGATGGTGTAGGTTATCATGGGCTGACTTGTCCACCGTTTCATGTTGGCCGACATTAAGAGCGTTAATTGCTCTGTCTCTTGCTGTGATGGTGTAGGTTATCATGGGCTGACTTGTCCACCGTTTCATGTTGGCCGACATTAAGAGCGTTAATTGCTCTGTCTCTTGCTGTGATGGTGTAGGTTATCATGGGCTGACTTGTCCACCGTTTCATGTTGGCCGACATTAAGAGCGTTAATTGCTCTGTCTCTTGCTGTGATGGTGTAGGTTATCATGGGCTGACTTGTCCACCGTTTCATGTTGGCCGACATTAAGAGCGTTAATTGCTCTGTCTCTTGCTGTGATGGTGTAGGTTATCATGGGCTGACTTGTCCACCGTTTCATGTTGGCCGACATTAAGAGCGTTAATTGCTCTGTCTCTTGCTGTGATGGTGTAGGTTATCATGGGCTGACTTGTCCACCGTTTCATGTTGGCCGACATTAAGAGCGTTAATTGCTCTGTCTCTTGCTGTGATGGTGTAGGTTATCATGGGCTGACTTGTCCACCGTTTCATGTTGGCCGACATTAAGAGCGTTAATTGCTCTGTCTCTTGCTGTGATGGTGTAGGTTATCATGGGCTGACTTGTCCACCGTTTCATGTTGGCCGACATTAAGAGCGTTAATTGCTCTGTCTCTTGCTGTGATGGTGTAGGTTATCATGGGCTGACTTGTCCACCGTTTCATGTTGGCCGACATTAAGAGCGTTAATTGCTCTGTCTCTTGCTGTGATGGTGTAGGTTATCATGGGCTGACTTGTCCACCGTTTCATGTTGGCCGACATTAAGAGCGTTAATTGCTCTGTCTCTTGCTGTGATGGTGTAGGTTATCATGGGCTGACTTGTCCACCGTTTCATGTTGGCCGACATTAAGAGCGTTAATTGCTCTGTCTCTTGCTGTGATGGTGTAGGTTATCATGGGCTGACTTGTCCACCGTTTCATGTTGGCCGACATTAAGAGCGTTAATTGCTCTGTCTCTTGCTGTGATGGTGTAGGTTATCATGGGCTGACTTGTCCACCGTTTCATGTTGGCCGACATTAAGAGCGTTAATTGCTCTGTCTCTTGCTGTGATGGTGTAGGTTATCATGGGCTGACTTGTCCACCGTTTCATGTTGGCCGACATTAAGAGCGTTAATTGCTCTGTCTCTTGCTGTGATGGTGTAGGTTATCATGGGCTGACTTGTCCACCGTTTCATGTTGGCCGACATTAAGAGCGTTAATTGCTCTGTCTCTTGCTGTGATGGTGTAGGTTATCATGGGCTGACTTGTCCACCGTTTCATGTTGGCCGACATTAAGAGCGTTAATTGCTCTGTCTCTTGCTGTGATGGTGTAGGTTATCATGGGCTGACTTGTCCACCGTTTCATGTTGGCCGACATTAAGAGCGTTAATTGCTCTGTCTCTTGCTGTGATGGTGTAGGTTATCATGGGCTGACTTGTCCACCGTTTCATGTTGGCCGACATTAAGAGCGTTAATTGCTCTGTCTCTTGCTGTGATGGTGTAGGTTATCATGGGCTGACTTGTCCACCGTTTCATGTTGGCCGACATTAAGAGCGTTAATTGCTCTGTCTCTTGCTGTGATGGTGTAGGTTATCATGGGCTGACTTGTCCACCGTTTCATGTTGGCCGACATTAAGAGCGTTAATTGCTCTGTCTCTTGCTGTGATGGTGTAGGTTATCATGGGCTGACTTGTCCACCGTTTCATGTTGGCCGACATTAAGAGCGTTAATTGCTCTGTCTCTTGCTGTGATGGTGTAGGTTATCATGGGCTGACTTGTCCACCGTTTCATGTTGGCCGACATTAAGAGCGTTAATTGCTCTGTCTCTTGCTGTGATGGTGTAGGTTATCATGGGCTGACTTGTCCACCGTTTCATGTTGGCCGACATTAAGAGCGTTAATTGCTCTGTCTCTTGCTGTGATGGTGTAGGTTATCATGGGCTGACTTGTCCACCGTTTCATGTTGGCCGACATTAAGAGCGTTAATTGCTCTGTCTCTTGCTGTGATGGTGTAGGTTATCATGGGCTGACTTGTCCACCGTTTCATGTTGGCCGACATTAAGAGCGTTAATTGCTCTGTCTCTTGCTGTGATGGTGTAGGTTATCATGGGCTGACTTGTCCACCGTTTCATGTTGGCCGACATTAAGAGCGTTAATTGCTCTGTCTCTTGCTGTGATGGTGTAGGTTATCATGGGCTGACTTGTCCACCGTTTCATGTTGGCCGACATTAAGAGCGTTAATTGCTCTGTCTCTTGCTGTGATGGTGTAGGTTATCATGGGCTGACTTGTCCACCGTTTCATGTTGGCCGACATTAAGAGCGTTAATTGCTCTGTCTCTTGCTGTGATGGTGTAGGTTATCATGGGCTGACTTGTCCACCGTTTCATGTTGGCCGACATTAAGAGCGTTAATTGCTCTGTCTCTTGCTGTGATGGTGTAGGTTATCATGGGCTGACTTGTCCACCGTTTCATGTTGGCCGACATTAAGAGCGTTAATTGCTCTGTCTCTTGCTGTGATGGTGTAGGTTATCATGGGCTGACTTGTCCACCGTTTCATGTTGGCCGACATTAAGAGCGTTAATTGCTCTGTCTCTTGCTGTGATGGTGTAGGTTATCATGGGCTGACTTGTCCACCGTTTCATGTTGGCCGACATTAAGAGCGTTAATTGCTCTGTCTCTTGCTGTGATGGTGTAGGTTATCATGGGCTGACTTGTCCACCGTTTCATGTTGGCCGACATTAAGAGCGTTAATTGCTCTGTCTCTTGCTGTGATGGTGTAGGTTATCATGGGCTGACTTGTCCACCGTTTCATGTTGGCCGACATTAAGAGCGTTAATTGCTCTGTCTCTTGCTGTGATGGTGTAGGTTATCATGGGCTGACTTGTCCACCGTTTCATGTTGGCCGACATTAAGAGCGTTAATTGCTCTGTCTCTTGCTGTGATGGTGTAGGTTATCATGGGCTGACTTGTCCACCGTTTCATGTTGGCCGACATTAAGAGCGTTAATTGCTCTGTCTCTTGCTGTGATGGTGTAGGTTATCATGGGCTGACTTGTCCACCGTTTCATGTTGGCCGACATTAAGAGCGTTAATTGCTCTGTCTCTTGCTGTGATGGTGTAGGTTATCATGGGCTGACTTGTCCACCGTTTCATGTTGGCCGACATTAAGAGCGTTAATTGCTCTGTCTCTTGCTGTGATGGTGTAGGTTATCATGGGCTGACTTGTCCACCGTTTCATGTTGGCCGACATTAAGAGCGTTAATTGCTCTGTCTCTTGCTGTGATGGTGTAGGTTATCATGGGCTGACTTGTCCACCGTTTCATGTTGGCCGACATTAAGAGCGTTAATTGCTCTGTCTCTTGCTGTGATGGTGTAGGTTATCATGGGCTGACTTGTCCACCGTTTCATGTTGGCCGACATTAAGAGCGTTAATTGCTCTGTCTCTTGCTGTGATGGTGTAGGTTATCATGGGCTGACTTGTCCACCGTTTCATGTTGGCCGACATTAAGAGCGTTAATTGCTCTGTCTCTTGCTGTGATGGTGTAGGTTATCATGGGCTGACTTGTCCACCGTTTCATGTTGGCCGACATTAAGAGCGTTAATTGCTCTGTCTCTTGCTGTGATGGTGTAGGTTATCATGGGCTGACTTGTCCACCGTTTCATGTTGGCCGACATTAAGAGCGTTAATTGCTCTGTCTCTTGCTGTGATGGTGTAGGTTATCATGGGCTGACTTGTCCACCGTTTCATGTTGGCCGACATTAAGAGCGTTAATTGCTCTGTCTCTTGCTGTGATGGTGTAGGTTATCATGGGCTGACTTGTCCACCGTTTCATGTTGGCCGACATTAAGAGCGTTAATTGCTCTGTCTCTTGCTGTGATGGTGTAGGTTATCATGGGCTGACTTGTCCACCGTTTCATGTTGGCCGACATTAAGAGCGTTAATTGCTCTGTCTCTTGCTGTGATGGTGTAGGTTATCATGGGCTGACTTGTCCACCGTTTCATGTTGGCCGACATTAAGAACGTTAATTGCTCTGTCTCTTGCTGTGATGGTGTAGGTTATCATGGGCTGACTTGTCCACCGTTTCATGTTGGCCGACATTAAGAGCGTTAATTGCTCTGTCTCTTGCTGTGATGGTGTAGGTTATCATGGGCTGACTTGTCCACCGTTTCATGTTGGCCGACATTAAGAACGTTAATTGCTCTGTCTCTTGCTGTGATGGTGTAGGTTATCATGGGCTGACTTGTCCACCGTTTCATGTTGGCCGACATTAAGAGCGTTAATTGCTCTGTCTCTTGCTGTGATGGTGTAGGTTATCATGGGCTGACTTGTCCACCGTTTCATGTTGGCCGACATTAAGAGCGTTAATTGCTCTGTCTCTTGCTGTGATGGTGTAGGTTATCATGGGCTGACTTGTCCACCGTTTCATGTTGGCCGACATTAAGAGCGTTAATTGCTCTGTCTCTTGCTGTGATGGTGTAGGTTATCATGGGCTGACTTGTCCACCGTTTCATGTTGGCCGACATTAAGAGCGTTAATTGCTCTGTCTCTTGTTGTGATGGTGTAGGTTAAGAGCGTTAATTGCTCTGTCTCTTGCTGTGATGGTGTAGGTTATCATGGGCTGACTTGTCCACCGTTTCATGTTGGCCGACATTAAGAGCGTTAATTGCTCTGTCTCTTGCTGTGATGGTGTAGGTTATCATGGGCTGACTTGTCCACCGTTTCATGTTGGCCGACATTAAGAGCGTTAATTGCTCTGTCTCTTGCTGTGATGGTGTAGGTTATCATGGGCTGACTTGTCCACCGTTTCATGTTGGCCGACATTAAGAGCGTTAATTGCTCTGTCTCTTGCTGTGATGGTGTAGGTTATCATGGGCTGACTTGTCCACCGTTTCATGTTGGCCGACATTAAGAGCGTTAATTGCTCTGTCTCTTGCTGTGATGGTGTAGGTTATCATGGGCTGACTTGTCCACCGTTTCATGTTGGCCGACATTAAGAGCGTTAATTGCTCTGTCTCTTGCTGTGATGGTGTAGGTTATCATGGGCTGACTTGTCCACCGTTTCATGTTGGCCGACATTAAGAGCGTTAATTGCTCTGTCTCTTGCTGTGATGGTGTAGGTTATCATGGGCTGACTTGTCCACCGTTTCATGTTGGCCGACATTAAGAGCGTTAATTGCTCTGTCTCTTGCTGTGATGGTGTAGGTTATCATGGGCTGACTTGTCCACCGTTTCATGTTGGCCGACATTAAGAGCGTTAATTGCTCTGTCTCTTGCTGTGATGGTGTAGGTTATCATGGGCTGACTTGTCCACCGTTTCATGTTGGCCGACATTAAGAGCGTTAATTGCTCTGTCTCTTGCTGTGATGGTGTAGGTTATCATGGGCTGACTTGTCCACCGTTTCATGTTGGCCGACATTAAGAGCGTTAATTGCTCTGTCTCTTGCTGTGATGGTGTAGGTTATCATGGGCTGACTTGTCCACCGTTTCATGTTGGCCGACATTAAGAGCGTTAATTGCTCTGTCTCTTGCTGTGATGGTGTAGGTTATCATGGGCTGACTTGTCCACCGTTTCATGTTGGCCGACATTAAGAGCGTTAATTGCTCTGTCTCTTGCTGTGATGGTGTAGGTTATCATGGGCTGACTTGTCCACCGTTTCATGTTGGCCGACATTAAGAGCGTTAATTGCTCTGTCTCTTGCTGTGATGGTGTAGGTTATCATGGGCTGACTTGTCCACCGTTTCATGTTGGCCGACATTAAGAGCGTTAATTGCTCTGTCTCTTGCTGTGATGGTGTAGGTTATCATGGGCTGACTTGTCCACCGTTTCATGTTGGCCGACATTAAGAGCGTTAATTGCTCTGTCTCTTGCTGTGATGGTGTAGGTTATCATGGGCTGACTTGTCCACCGTTTCATGTTGGCCGACATTAAGAGCGTTAATTGCTCTGTCTCTTGCTGTGATGGTGTAGGTTATCATGGGCTGACTTGTCCACCGTTTCATGTTGGCCGACATTAAGAGCGTTAATTGCTCTGTCTCTTGCTGTGATGGTGTAGGTTATCATGGGCTGACTTGTCCACCGTTTCATGTTGGCCGACATTAAGAGCGTTAATTGCTCTGTCTCTTGTTGTGATGGTGTAGGTTAAGAGCGTTAATTGCTCTGTCTCTTGCTGTGATGGTGTAGGTTATCATGGGCTGACTTGTCCACCGTTTCATGTTGGCCGACATTAAGAGCGTTAATTGCTCTGTCTCTTGCTGTGATGGTGTAGGTTATCATGGGCTGACTTGTCCACCGTTTCATGTTGGCCGACATTAAGAGCGTTAATTGCTCTGTCTCTTGCTGTGATGGTGTAGGTTATCATGGGCTGACTTGTCCACCGTTTCATGTTGGCCGACATTAAGAGCGTTAATTGCTCTGTCTCTTGCTGTGATGGTGTAGGTTATCATGGGCTGACTTGTCCACCGTTTCATGTTGGCCGACATTAAGAGCGTTAATTGCTCTGTCTCTTGCTGTGATGGTGTAGGTTATCATGGGCTGACTTGTCCACCGTTTCATGTTGGCCGACATTAAGAGCGTTAATTGCTCTGTCTCTTGCTGTGATGGTGTAGGTTATCATGGGCTGACTTGTCCACCGTTTCATGTTGGCCGACATTAAGAGCGTTAATTGCTCTGTCTCTTGCTGTGATGGTGTAGGTTATCATGGGCTGACTTGTCCACCGTTTCATGTTGGCCGACATTAAGAGCGTTAATTGCTCTGTCTCTTGCTGTGATGGTGTAGGTTATCATGGGCTGACTTGTCCACCGTTTCATGTTGGCCGACATTAAGAGCGTTAATTGCTCTGTCTCTTGTTATGATGGTGTAGGTTAAGAGCGTTAATTGCTCTGTCTCTTGCTGTGATGGTGTAGGTTATCATGGGCTGACTTGTCCACCGTTTCATGTTGGCCGACATTAAGAGCGTTAATTGCTCTGTCTCTTGCTGTGATGGTGTAGGTTATCATGGGCTGACTTGTCCACCGTTTCATGTTGGCCGACATTAAGAGCGTTAATTGCTCTGTCTCTTGCTGTGATGGTGTAGGTTATCATGGGCTGACTTGTCCACCGTTTCATGTTGGCCGACATTAAGAGCGTTAATTGCTCTGTCTCTTGCTGTGATGGTGTAGGTTATCATGGGCTGACTTGTCCACCGTTTCATGTTGGCCGACATTAAGAGCGTTAATTGCTCTGTCTCTTGCTGTGATGGTGTAGGTTATCATGGGCTGACTTGTCCACCGTTTCATGTTGGCCGACATTAAGAGCGTTAATTGCTCTGTCTCTTGCTGTGATGGTGTAGGTTATCATGGGCTGACTTGTCCACCGTTTCATGTTGGCCGACATTAAGAGCGTTAATTGCTCTGTCTCTTGCTGTGATGGTGTAGGTAAAGAGCGTTAATTGCTGTCTCTTGCTGTGATGGTGTAGGTTATCATGGGCTGACTTGTCCACCGTTTCATGTTGGCCGACATTAAGAGCGTTAATTGCTCTGTCTCTTGCTGTGATGGTGTAGGTTATCATGGGCTGACTTGTCCACCGTTTCATGTTGGCCGACATTAAGAGCGTTAATTGCTCTGTCTCTTGCTGTGATGGTGTAGGTTATCATGGGCTGACTTGTCCACCGTTTCATGTTGGCCGACATTAAGAGCGTTAATTGCTCTGTCTCTTGCTGTGATGGTGTAGGTTATCATGGGCTGACTTGTCCACCGTTTCATGTTGGCCGACATTAAGAGCGTTAATTGCTCTGTCTCTTGCTGTGATGGTGTAGGTTATCATGGGCTGACTTGTCCACCGTTTCATGTTGGCCGACATTAAGAGCGTTAATTGCTCTGTCTCTTGCTGTGATGGTGTAGGTTATCATGGGCTGACTTGTCCACCGTTTCATGTTGGCCGACATTAAGAGCGTTAATTGCTCTGTCTCTTGCTGTGATGGTGTAGGTTATCATGGGCTGACTTGTCCACCGTTTCATGTTGGCCGACATTAAGAGCGTTAATTGCTCTGTCTCTTGCTGTGATGGTGTAGGTTATCATGGGCTGACTTGTCCACCGTTTCATGTTGGCCGACATTAAGAGCGTTAATTGCTCTGTCTCTTGCTGTGATGGTGTAGGTTATCATGGGCTGACTTGTCCACCGTTTCATGTTGGCCGACATTAAGAGCGTTAATTGCTCTGTCTCTTGCTGTGATGGTGTAGGTTATCATGGGCTGACTTGTCCACCGTTTCATGTTGGCCGACATTAAGAGCGTTAATTGCTCTGTCTCTTGCTGTGATGGTGTAGGTTATCATGGGCTGACTTGTCCACCGTTTCATGTTGGCCGACATTAAGAGCGTTAATTGCTCTGTCTCTTGCTGTGATGGTGTAGGTTATCATGGGCTGACTTGTCCACCGTTTCATGTTGGCCGACATTAAGAGCGTTAATTGCTCTGTCTCTTGCTGTGATGGTGTAGGTTATCATGGGCTGACTTGTCCACCGTTTCATGTTGGCCGACATTAAGAGCGTTAATTGCTCTGTCTCTTGCTGTGATGGTGTAGGTTATCATGGGCTGACTTGTCCACCGTTTCATGTTGGCCGACATTAAGAGCGTTAATTGCTCTGTCTCTTGCTGTGATGGTGTAGGTTATCATGGGCTGACTTGTCCACCGTTTCATGTTGGCCGACATTAAGAGCGTTAATTGCTCTGTCTCTTGCTGTGATGGTGTAGGTTATCATGGGCTGACTTGTCCACCGTTTCATGTTGGCCGACATTAAGAGCGTTAATTGCTCTGTCTCTTGCTGTGATGGTGTAGGTTATCATGGGCTGACTTGTCCACCGTTTCATGTTGGCCGACATTAAGAGCGTTAATTGCTCTGTCTCTTGCTGTGATGGTGTAGGTTATCATGGGCTGACTTGTCCACCGTTTCATGTTGGCCGACATTAAGAGCGTTAATTGCTCTGTCTCTTGCTGTGATGGTGTAGGTTATCATGGGCTGACTTGTCCACCGTTTCATGTTGGCCGACATTAAGAGCGTTAATTGCTCTGTCTCTTGCTGTGATGGTGTAGGTTATCATGGGCTGACTTGTCCACCGTTTCATGTTGGCCGACATTAAGAGCGTTAATTGCTCTGTCTCTTGCTGTGATGGTGTAGGTTATCATGGGCTGACTTGTCCACCGTTTCATGTTGGCCGACATTAAGAGCGTTAATTGCTCTGTCTCTTGCTGTGATGGTGTAGGTTATCATGGGCTGACTTGTCCACCGTTTCATGTTGGCCGACATTAAGAGCGTTAATTGCTCTGTCTCTTGCTGTGATGGTGTAGGTTATCATGGGCTGACTTGTCCACCGTTTCATGTTGGCCGACATTAAGAGCGTTAATTGCTCTGTCTCTTGCTGTGATGGTGTAGGTTATCATGGGCTGACTTGTCCACCGTTTCATGTTGGCCGACATTAAGAACGTTAATTGCTCTGTCTCTTGCTGTGATGGTGTAGGTTATCATGGGCTGACTTGTCCACCGTTTCATGTTGGCCGACATTAAGAGCGTTAATTGCTCTGTCTCTTGCTGTGATGGTGTAGGTTATCATGGGCTGACTTGTCCACCGTTTCATGTTGGCCGACATTAAGAGCGTTAATTGCTCTGTCTCTTGCTGTGATGGTGTAGGTTATCATGGGCTGACTTGTCCACCGTTTCATGTTGGCCGACATTAAGAGCGTTAATTGCTCTGTCTCTTGCTGTGATGGTGTAGGTTATCATGGGCTGACTTGTCCACCGTTTCATGTTGGCCGACATTAAGAGCGTTAATTGCTCTGTCTCTTGCTGTGATGGTGTAGGTTATCATGGGCTGACTTGTCCACCGTTTCATGTTGGCCGACATTAAGAGCGTTAATTGCTCTGTCTCTTGCTGTGATGGTGTAGGTTATCATGGGCTGACTTGTCCACCGTTTCATGTTGGCCGACATTAAGAGCGTTAATTGCTCTGTCTCTTGCTGTGATGGTGTAGGTTATCATGGGCTGACTTGTCCACCGTTTCATGTTGGCCGACATTAAGAGCGTTAATTGCTCTGTCTCTTGTTGTGATGGTGTAGGTTAAGAGCGTTAATTGCTCTGTCTCTTGCTGTGATGGTGTAGGTTATCATGGGCTGACTTGTCCACCGTTTCATGTTGGCCGACATTAAGAGCGTTAATTGCTCTGTCTCTTGCTGTGATGGTGTAGGTTATCATGGGCTGACTTGTCCACCGTTTCATGTTGGCCGACATTAAGAGCGTTAATTGCTCTGTCTCTTGCTGTGATGGTGTAGGTTATCATGGGCTGACTTGTCCACCGTTTCATGTTGGCCGACATTAAGAGCGTTAATTGCTCTGTCTCTTGCTGTGATGGTGTAGGTTATCATGGGCTGACTTGTCCACCGTTTCATGTTGGCCGACATTAAGAGCGTTAATTGCTCTGTCTCTTGCTGTGATGGTGTAGGTTATCATGGGCTGACTTGTCCACCGTTTCATGTTGGCCGACATTAAGAGCGTTAATTGCTCTGTCTCTTGCTGTGATGGTGTAGGTTATCATGGGCTGACTTGTCCACCGTTTCATGTTGGCCGACATTAAGAGCGTTAATTGCTCTGTCTCTTGCTGTGATGGTGTAGGTTATCATGGGCTGACTTGTCCACCGTTTCATGTTGGCCGACATTAAGAGCGTTAATTGCTCTGTCTCTTGCTGTGATGGTGTAGGTTATCATGGGCTGACTTGTCCACCGTTTCATGTTGGCCGACATTAAGAGCGTTAATTGCTCTGTCTCTTGCTGTGATGGTGTAGGTTATCATGGGCTGACTTGTCCACCGTTTCATGTTGGCCGACATTAAGAGCGTTAATTGCTCTGGCTCTTGCTGTGATGGTGTAGGTTATCATGGGCTGACTTGTCCACCGTTTCATGTTGGCCGACATTAAGAGCGTTAATTGCTCTGTCTCTTGCTGTGATGGTGTAGGTTATCATGGGCTGACTTGTCCACCGTTTCATGTTGGCCGACATTAAGAGCGTTAATTGCTCTGTCTCTTGTTGTGATGGTGTAGGTTAAGAGCGTTAATTGCTCTGTCTCTTGCTGTGATGGTGTAGGTTATCATGGGCTGACTTGTCCACCGTTTCATGTTGGCCGACATTAAGAGCGTTAATTGCTCTGTCTCTTGCTGTGATGGTGTAGGTTATCATGGGCTGACTTGTCCACCGTTTCATGTTGGCCGACATTAAGAACGTTAATTGCTCTGTCTCTTGCTGTGATGGTGTAGGTTATCATGGGCTGACTTGTCCACCGTTTCATGTTGGCCGACATTAAGAGCGTTAATTGCTCTGTCTCTTGCTGTGATGGTGTAGGTTATCATGGGCTGACTTGTCCACCGTTTCATGTTGGCCGACATTAAGAGCATTAATTGCTCTGTCTCTTGCTGTGATGGTGTAGGTTATCATGGGCTGACTTGTCCACCGTTTCATGTTGGCCGACATTAAGAGCGTTAATTGCTCTGTCTCTTGCTGTGATGGTGTAGGTTATCATGGGCTGACTTGTCCACCGTTTCATGTTGGCCGACATTAAGAGCGTTAATTGCTCTGTCTCTTGCTGTGATGGTGTAGGTAAAGAGCGTTAATTGCTCTGTCTCTTGCTGTGATGGTGTAGGTTATCATGGGCTGACTTGTCCACCGTTTCATGTTGGCCGACATTAAGAGCGTTAATTGCTCTGTCTCTTGCTGTGATGGTGTAGGTTATCATGGGCTGACTTGTCCACCGTTTCATGTTGGCCGACATTAAGAGCGTTAATTGCTCTGTCTCTTGCTGTGATGGTGTAGGTTATCATGGGCTGACTTGTCCACCGTTTCATGTTGGCCGACATTAAGAGCGTTAATTGCTCTGTCTCTTGCTGTGATGGTGTAGGTTATCATGGGCTGACTTGTCCACCGTTTCATGTTGGCCGACATTAAGAGCGTTAATTGCTCTGTCTCTTGCTGTGATGGTGTAGGTTATCATGGGCTGACTTGTCCACCGTTTCATGTTGGCCGACATTAAGAGCGTTAATTGCTCTGTCTCTTGCTGTGATGGTGTAGGTTATCATGGGCTGACTTGTCCACCGTTTCATGTTGGCCGACATTAAGAGCGTTAATTGCTCTGTCTCTTGCTGTGATGGTGTAGGTTATCATGGGCTGACTTGTCCACCGTTTCATGTTGGCCGACATTAAGAGCGTTAATTGCTCTGTCTCTTGCTGTGATGGTGTAGGTTATCATGGGCTGACTTGTCCACCGTTTCATGTTGGCCGACATTAAGAGCGTTAATTGCTCTGTCTCTTGCTGTGATGGTGTAGGTTATCATGGGCTGACTTGTCCACCGTTTCATGTTGGCCGACATTAAGAGCGTTAATTGCTCTGTCTCTTGCTGTGATGGTGTAGGTTATCATGGGCTGACTTGTCCACCGTTTCATGTTGGCCGACATTAAGAGCGTTAATTGCTCTGTCTCTTGCTGTGATGGTGTAGGTTATCATGGGCTGACTTGTCCACCGTTTCATGTTGGCCGACATTAAGAGCGTTAATTGCTCTGTCTTATGCTGTGACGGTGTAGGTTATCATGGGCTGACTTGTCCACCGTTTCATGTTGGCCGACATTAAGAGCGTTAATTGCTCTGTCTCTTGCTGTGATGGTGTAGGTTATCATGGGCTGACTTGTCCACCGTTTCATGTTGGCCGACATTAAGAGCGTTAATTGCTCTGTCTCTTGCTGTGATGGTGTAGGTTATCATGGGCTGACTTGTCCACCGTTTCATGTTGGCCGACATTAAGAGCGTTAATTGCTCTGTCTCTTGCTGTGATGGTGTAGGTTATCATGGGCTGACTTGTCCACCGTTTCATGTTGGCCGACATTAAGAGCGTTAATTGCTCTGTCTCTTGCTGTGATGGTGTAGGTTATCATGGGCTGACTTGTCCACCGTTTCATGTTGGCCGACATTAAGAGCGTTAATTGCTCTGTCTCTTGCTGTGATGGTGTAGGTTATCATGGGCTGACTTGTCCACCGTTTCATGTTGGCCGACATTAAGAGCGTTAATTGCTCTGTCTCTTGCTGTGATGGTGTAGGTTATCATGGGCTGACTTGTCCACCGTTTCATGTTGGCCGACATTAAGAGCGTTAATTGCTCTGTCTCTTGCTGTGATGGTGTAGGTTATCATGGGCTGACTTGTCCACCGTTTCATGTTGGCCGACATTAAGAGCGTTAATTGCTCTGTCTCTTGCTGTGATGGTGTAGGTTATCATGGGCTGACTTGTCCACCGTTTCATGTTGGCCGACATTAAGAGCGTTAATTGCTCTGTCTCTTGCTGTGATGGTGTAGGTTATCATGGGCTGACTTGTCCACCGTTTCATGTTGGCCGACATTAAGAGCGTTAATTGCTCTGTCTCTTGCTGTGATGGTGTAGGTTATCATGGGCTGACTTGTCCACCGTTTCATGTTAGCCGACATTAAGAGCGTTAATTGCTCTGTCTCTTGCTGTGATGGTGTAGGTTATCATGGGCTGACTTGTCCACCGTTTCATGTTAGCCGACATTAAGAGCGTTAATTGCTCTGTCTCTTGCTGTGATGGCGTAGGTTATCATGGGCTGACTTGTCCACCGTTTCATGTTGGCCGACATTAAGAGCGTTAATTGCTCTGTCTCTTGCTGTGATGGTGTAGGTTATCATGGGCTGACTTGTCCACCGTTTCATGTTGGCCGACATTAAGAGCGTTAATTGCTCTGTCTCTTGCTGTGATGGTGTAGGTTATCATGGGCTGACTTGTCCACCGTTTCATGTTGGCCGACATTAAGAGCGTTAATTGCTCTGTCTCTTGCTGTGATGGTGTAGGTTATCATGGGCTGACTTGTCCACCGTTTCATGTTGGCCGACATTAAGAGCGTTAATTGCTCTGTCTCTTGCTGTGATGGTGTAGGTTATCATGGGCTGACTTGTCCACCGTTTCATATTGGCCGACATTAAGAGCGTTAATTGCTCTGTCTCTTGCTGTGATGGTGTAGGTTATCATGGGCTGACTTGTCCACCGTTTCATGTTGGCCGACATTAAGAGCGTTAATTGCTCTGCCTGTATACAGTTTAATGGTTTGAACCCGTGTTCCTGAACTTTCTGTTTACTGCGGCCCACTTCTGATATTGTTTTCTTCCTTTATATATTATATCATCATCATGTGTCATACCATATGGCGTAGGCGATTATTTCCTTTCACAATTCGCTCTCCACAGTAAATCGTATCAATTCTGTTATTGACTGCTTTCAATGTCATGACACCAAGTTATCCTTCTTTGGATCTCTTTTTGAATATAATCTAGGAACAATGAAACCTTTGTCATTGAAATGTGTAGATTTCTTAAGAAACATCTTTTTCACGGGTAGTCTGGCAAAATGTTCCAGTGGTTTATACTTATTGTCTTTATATGGCATTTCATATGCTTCTGCTACTTTCATTGATGGGTACTTTCATTGATGGGTACTTTCATTGCCGCATATTATCATTGTTGCATACTTTCATCACTGCATATTTTCACGGGAATGTCTAATATCGCAATTTAAGCGCATTGGTTTTGTTTGGCGTTTGCAATGACGCGATCAATTCGTAGCCAACCTGCTCCACTGAATATTGTGACATCTTTTTTTTTTTTTGCACGTATCGATGGTGTACTTTAAATATGAAAAAATGGAAACAAAGACAGATTGTAGAAATGTTCGCAGTTTTGAAAATGATGTATAGATCACTTTTAGTAATAAAGAAAAGCGTTATAAGCTTCCCAGCAAATCACATTTTGTGTTTATACTCACAAATCAAGGGTTATGTCGATCACGATATATTTTATGATACACAACAAATAAATAATAAATTGCAATATATATATATATATATATATATATATATATATATATATATATATATATATATATATATATATATATATATATATATTAATATATATATCCTCGTCGCAGTTTCCTCATATTCCATGTCCGGTTTGGTGCCGGAGCTACTGAGTTAAGTGCTCTGTGCACACCGTCAGCTGTGTGTTTCATCCCTTTTTTTTTATCGTGTTTCGATATTCCAATTGCTCGCGATGAATGATGATACTGTATGACAGGGAACAGATGGCTGTGTTCACTTTCTATGCGGTTTCGCCTTATGTCTTTTGCCGTGTGCTGAGACTGCTATATGGGGACTGCAGCTACCTTTATTCGTTTGGGAGATGAGATATTAATTCGGATGATTCCACAGGCATGGGTGGTTGAACAATTATGGATTTTAATTCGTTTCCATATATATATATATAATGTTAATATTTGCTTTATTTTAAATAAAATTATTTACAGTAAGGAAAAAAATACATTAATCTTAAACAACTAACACATCTAATGTTGATATGTTTCCAAACCTTAACACGATGTCCATCTTTTAATATGTATATTTATTCCAGCCACTTTTCCTTAATTAGAAATGCTTTAATCACAAACATATTTTAAAAAAAAACATATTTCTTTCAATGTGAAGTCTTGTCACATTTAATTTGCTATAGAAGTACAACTCAAGCCAGTCAAACGATCTTGACTCCGAGTGTACAAAGAGTATTTATCCATCCATTAAAACGCAAAAAATAAACCCTCTACTGATATTATAGTGAAAGGACGAGTCACAATAGTTCACTTAATCTGTACACTTCTTTCAGTCCAGCTAAATAAATTTAAATAATTATACTTCATAAACTTGACAAGTTCACAAACAGGCAACCATTGACAATTCAGAACTTGCATAAATTACAATTACCTCACATTTTAAGACGGGTGTGATCATGTGTGGTTACATAGGACAATATTAATTAGTTCACATGAAAAGTTTCTTTGTAGTTCTCCAAAGTATTTCTTAGATCTTCCAATATACAATAATTGTTTACTTCCGTAATTTCATCAAATACTGACATTTAAAATAAACTTGTATAGAAAAAAAAAATTACAATACTTTATATATACACTAATCCAATAAGAGGCAATAGCAACACGCAAGTACATTATCGGGGAGCCGCGATAGCTCAGTGGTTAGTGAACTGGACTGTAAAGGACAAGGGATAGGGTTCGATCCCAACCGACGGCTTCCGGGTTCACCCAGCCTTATATGGGTACCGGATTTTTTTCTGGGAAAGTAAAGCAGCACGGGTGTAATACCGACCACAGTAGCCCAAAAATCATGTGCTGAAGGTCTGTAAAATATAGGGTCACTAACACCATATTTCCCTATGCGCCACTTGGCGTGACGGGGGTACTTTACTTTTTAGTAGATTATCGCTTCTTCACAAGAGCTGTGTGCTATCCTGTTATGGCACACACAGTCCCAGCCGGCTGTTCTAAATTTATCAGCTACATCCATCTCTGCAAAAGTTTTACCATAGAATCATTTGGTGCAAGGTTTAATAACATTCTATCACAAATAAATTGTAGATTCATTTCAGCATGCGCCTCGCTCGTAGGACACAAAAACACCTACTCCACTGGTGTTAATACCAGTGGCGTATACTGGTTTTGGGGTCTGGGCTACCGCTGACATAAAAATTAAAGACATACATTATATTCAGTAGGCTAACATGAAGTAATATTTACTAATGACATCACTACATTTTACTTTACCTACTTATTTATATGTATGAATTGGAGGTCATAAAATAAATAATCTAAGGTATGCTGATGATACAGTCTTAATCGCTAAGAATGAAAATGAGTTACAAAAAAATGTCGGACATAATAGTGAAAGAAAGCAAAAATAAAGGACTCAGCCTTGATAGAAAAAAGACAGAGGTAATGGTAGCAATAAAGAAAAAGACATCACCTCAGTGCAAAATAACGACAGGTGGAACAATATTAAATCAGGTAAATGAATTTAAATATTTGGGAACTTTGTTAACCTCAGACGGAAGATGTACAAAAGAGGTGAGATGCAGAATGGCTCAGGCAAAAGCAGCTTTCCAAAAAATGAGGAAGATACTATGCAATCAATTTTTGACAATAGAAACAAGAAAAAGAGTTCTTAAATATTACGTCGAGCTAGTCTTAACATATGGATGCGAATCATGGACAATAGGACAACAGACAAGAAAATCACTGGTGTCTGCAGAAATGTGGTTTTACAGAAGAATGTTGAGAGTAACATGGGCAGCTAAGAAGAGTAATGAAGATGTTCTGAGAGAGGTCAAAGCAAAAAGAGAGCTAATTTCCTATATTAGGAAGAAACAATCATCATTTTTTGGCCATGTAATGAGAAGAGAACAACTGGAATATATTGTAACAACTGGAAAAATTGAGGGACGAAGAGACAGAGGAAAGCAAAGATAAAAAAATAACAGACAGCTTAAAAGAATGGCTTGGCAGGTCAACAACAGAAATGATAAATATCTGTCGAGATCGAAAGTTGTGGAGAGACATGATCACCTACGCCAGCAGGCCCGGTGCTTGATGATGATGATTTATATGTAAATTCTATCCATTTTGTTTGGGGCGAAAATATCTCGATGACTTTGTCATTGAAATTACTGTTGGTAAAAAGTAAAGTGCCCTTTCCACGCCAGGTGGCGTATAGGGAATATGGTGTTAGTGACCATAAATTGTGCAGACCTTCAGCACATGATTTTTGGGGTAATGTGGTCGGTATTATGCCCGTGCCGCTTTACTTTCCCAGAAAAAAATCCGGTACCCATTAAAGGCTGGGTGGTCCTGGAAGCCGTCGGTTGGGATCAAACCCTACCTCTTGTCCTTTGTAATCCAGTTCACTAAATTACTGTTGGTTTGGTTTCTAAGTTTCTGAAGAAATAATTTTTCAATGGACATTAATGCCAAACCAGATAAACGTTCTTGTGTCTGAGTTGAGCGACAATAATATTTGATTCTCTTGAGAGCAGAAAAAGTTCTTTCTACAGATGCTGATGCACATAACGTAGTTATAAATAGATTAGGAAGTTCCGGTAATTAGACAGTTTCACTTTAACTTTTTGACGCTTCTGACTGACTAGAGCTAAAACTAACCCATGAAACCGCATTCCTCTAGCGGTAACTCTCGCCGCATTATTTTGACGGGAATTTTTGAATGTTAAGGCCATTATTTCTAAGTCGGAAAGAAGAGAGCTGTATCGCTGCTTATTAGCGGTTTCATGTACTATCTTGAGTAGTTTCGGTTTCATTCACAAATGTTATAGTTGCCAGAGGAATACCTTACTTTAATAAATGCAAATCAAAGCAACTAAATCATATTGGCCTACGATATGTGTAATAGAATATTTGAAAATGTGTAATATAATTATGAAAAAAAATATAATAAATTATCATTTCCTTTTGTATTTCGTTAATATGTTCAGGCTACCGGTGTTAGCATAGAGAATACGCCACTGGTTAATACGATAGTATAGTACTTGATAGGGAGCCGCGATACCTTAGTGGTTAGTGAACTGGGCTACACAGGACAAGAGATCGGGTACGATCCTGACCTACGGCTTCCGGGTTCACCCGGCCTTAAATAGGTACCGGATGTTTTTCTAAGAAAATAAAGCTTCACGGGAGTAATACCGACCACATTACCCCAAAAATAATGTACCGAAGGTCTATAAGAATGATGGCCACTAACACCATATTCACTATACGCTACTTGCGTGACGGGGCTCTATTTTATTTTTATAATAGTATTTGACAGATGTTGTGAATGACATGTCAGACATTAAGCTCGTAGAAGAAAGAGCGATCATCATTCGCCACATAATGAGCAGATAAAGGACAACTTTTGGAGAGATTCGTCGCTTTCCTTTTAAATTGTAAACATAAGTCACAAGCTGCCCCTGTGTGGACGTGGATCAACTTGCTAATTGCCTGTTATATGTCTGTGCTTTTTCTGCTCCTCACGCGCGGATTAAAGAAGTAAATTCTCTTGTAGTGAGCGTGCTGTTTTCTTTATAATTAGCGTGCTGTTCTCTTGTACTTAGAATGCTGTTCTCTTGTAATTATCGTGCTGTTCTCTTGTAATTAGCGTTCTGTTCTTTTGTAATTAGCGTGCTGTTTATTGTAATTATCAAGCTGTTCTCTTGTAATTAACGTGCTGTCCTCTTGTAATTATCGTGCTGTCCTCTTGTAATTATCGTGCTGTTCTCTCGTAATTAGCGTGCTGTTCTCTTGTAATTAGCGTGCTGTAATCAGCACTTTTCGATCAAATGCGTGGTTGCTTGCACTGCGTAATGCCACAAACTAGCAAGTGTAATTGTTTATACTATTCAGAAATTGAACAATTATCTCTACCTCATCAAAAAATCGTGATAATTTTGGACACGTGAATTTTTGGCTGCAAGTCTCCTTTAGCTTTTCAAACTAATTTAATTGTTTCTCTGAACTGTTCAACTTTGTGTTTACTCTTACCTCTACCACGCTCCCTTTTGCAAACACACGGTGTCCAATGGCGTGTGCTAAAGCTCTTTCATCGCTATGCTTAAACATATAAACATACAGAAGTACAGTAGTGTAATGTTAAGTTCTGTAAATTTCAATCGAACAATAAAATTGGTTAACATTGTTATATACATCCTGCATTGTACCTAGACGTTTTCATCGTAGAAATGAGCTGTGGGACACAGTAATAATATGTAATCGATATTAGTCATTTCCTGTAACTTGTTCATTTAATTCTGCATTCATCCCATTGCATTCTAGGCAACTGAACGTATTGTACATATCAGGAACAACATTAAACAAGCCCAGTCATAAGCTGTGTGTAGCCTAAGCTCATTACGTCATAATCATGTGCCATATCATCTGACGTAGACGATCACATTCTTCTATCCCCAGTGCATCGTATCAGTTCTGTTGTTGACTGTTTTCTATGCCATGACACCAAGCCACTAGTATTTTCTCTCTTTGTCGTCTGCGATCTCTCTTTCCCTGTATTTTGCCAGGTGTAACCAAGTTTACATGGACCCTTTCTAAATCATATTTAAGAAAGATCAATACATGTGAGATGCGATGCTTGAGAAAAGTAGCAAACAACACAAGAAGATATAGTATACCAAATGAAACCATAAGAAAAAGAGTAGGAACAAAATCCTGCCAAGAATATATAGAACAACAACAACTTAAATGGTTTGGCCACCTGGTCAGAATGAATCCTTACCAATCACCATCAAGGGCGCTCTTCTCGAGAATGCATGGAAAAAGATCAAGAGGAAGACCCAGAAGAAGATGGATAGATGCAGTGACAGAGACATGTAGCAACAAAGGAAAATCACTAATTCAGACAGTTCGAGCAGCTCAAGAACGACAAATGATATAAACCTCGACACCTTTTCGGTACCAGTGAGAAAGAGAAAAGAAACGAACCAAGTATTCCAACTTTCCTCTCTTCATGATATGCCCGACAAATGTTGATTGTTTCTTTCTGATGTTTCTTAGGTGCTCCCTTTTTGTATTGGCCTCTTTGAGAATTTCCTCGTTGGTCTTTTTAGCTGTCTAAGGAAATTTCAACATTCTTCTGAGAAATCCCATCTCTGTGGCCTCTAATTGTCTTTTCAATTCTTTCTTTACTATCCATGATTCGCTTCCATGGGTCAGAATTGGCTCTATATATCACCGATGAACTGTCTTTCTCACATCTATTGACATATTTTTGTTGCATAAGACGTTTTTCATTTTCTGAAATGCTTTTTCTGGGCTGAGCTATTCTGCTTTTTATTGCTGTTTTGAATCTTCCATCTGATGTTATTATTGTGTTCAAGGATTTGACACGTTGCACTTACTTCAGATTTGTCCTGTTTATTTTTATGTTGCGTGATGGTGATGATTGTTTCTTCGATATGACCATTACTTATGTTTTCTTACTATTCAAACTGAGACCTTTTTTGTTTCTTTCTTTTACTATTATGTCTATCATTTCACGTGATGCATTCTCTGTCTCTGATATTAAGACTGTGTCATTCGGATATCGCAAATTATTTATGTTGTGACCGTTGACTTCGATTCCTTTTTTGTCTACTATTGATCTCATAATATTTTCGCTGTAAAGTGAGAACAAATCCAGCGAAAGAACACAGTCTTGTCTGACTCATTGTTTTATATATCGGATTTGTCCTCTTTGGTTGCTAATTCGTATAGCTGTTGTTTGTTGCCAGTACATGCTTTTTATGATTCTCAGATCCTTGCCATCAATGTTTAATTTTTCCAGCATATTGATTATTTCCACATGCTTTACTTTGTCAAATGCTTTTGTGTAGTCTATAACGCACCTTTATATATATCTTACTTTACCTGTATAGCTCGTTCTATCAGGGTTCTCATGATGTATATTGCATTAATGGTGATCTTTCCCTCTATAAATCCACAGTTCTTCGTTTGTTTCTGGTTTTATTTTGTTCCTTAAGACTTGCTGTGTCTTTAATTAGAATTAAAATTAAAGGAATTAAAAGGAGACAAATACAAGAATTAAGACAGAAAGCTCGCTACAACATATCTCTATTTTATTATTTTCAGAGTTTACATTTTGTCTTTTTTCCCCCTTTGTATGGGATGTGAGAAAGAAAGGAGATGAGGTGGAGATGGAAGAAGTTTATGGGATGTGAGAAAGGAAGAAGTTTATGGGATGTGAGAAAGGAAAAAGTTTATAGGATGTGAGAAAGAAAGGAGATGAGGTGGAGATGTAAGAAGTTTATGGGATGTGAGAAAGGAAGAAGTTAATGGGATGTGAGAAAGGAAAATGTTTATGGGATGTGAGAAAGGAAGAAGTTTATGGGATGTGAGAAAGGAAAAACTTTATGGGATGTGAGAAAGGAAAAAGTTTATGGGATGTGAGAAAGAAAGAAGTTTGTGGGATGTGAGAAAGAAAGAAGTTTATGGGATGTGAGAAAGAAAGAAGTTTGTGGGATGTGAGAAAGAAAGGAGATGAGGTGGAGGTGGAAGAAGTTTATGGGATGTGAGAAAGGAAAAGGTTTATGGGATGTGAGAAAGAAAGAAGTTTGTGGGATGTGAGAAAGGAAGCAGTTTATGGGATGTGAGAAAGAAAGGAGATGAGGTGGAGATGGAAGAAGTTTATGGGATGTGAGAAAGGAAAAAGTTTATGGGATGTGAGAAAGAAAGAAGTTTGTGGGATGTGAGAAAGGAAGACGTTTATGGGATGTGAGAAAGAAAGAAGTTTGTGGGATGTGAGAAAGGAAGAAGTTTATGGGATGTGAGAAAGGAAAAAGTTTATGGGATGTGGGAAAGGAAGAACTTAATGGGATGTGAGAAAGGAAAAAGTTTATGGGATGTGAGAAAGGAAGGAGATGAGGTGGAGATGGAAGAAGTTTATGGGATGTGAGAAAGAAAGGAGATGAGGTGGAGATGGAAGAATTTTATAGGATGTGAGAAAGGAAAACGTTTATGGGATGTGAGAAAGAAAGAAGTTTGTGGGATGTGAGAAAGAAAGGAGTTTATGGGATGTGTGAAAGGAAAAAGTTTATGGGATATGAGAAAGAAATAAGTTTGTGGGATGTGAGAAAGAAAGAAGTTTGTGGGATATGAGAAAGAAAGAAGTTTGTGGGATGTGAGAAAGAAAGAAGTTTGTGGGATGTGAGAAAGGAAGAACTTAATGGGATGTGAGAAAGGAAGAAGTTGAGGTGGAAAAGGAAGAAGTTTATTAGTTGTAAACTTCCTTCTAGTTATAAGCAACAAAGAACAGACCTGGTCATACCGTTGTTTCTGAAGATTTGAGATTTTCTTTCAAATTCCCCGAGTGTTCTTTAACCAAACTACTGCTTCCGCAGTTTGTTTATTTGAGTGAATAAGCTTTGGTTTCTTACTGATGCTTGTGTGGTGATTTCTGGTCCCTACGCTGTTTTGTTTAAAGTGTTCAATTTTCTTGTTCGCACACAATAACATGTGCTGATAATTAAACAAGAAAGGAGAACGGATAAAGTACACAAATAAGAAGAGTGAACATACTAAAATACATTAAGATTTACACGTTAACAACAGGTACGGAATTTTGCATTAGAAAAACAAGAATTATGAACATATAGGATACTAATATAAGAAGATTGAGTTAGTAATATACAGAAACAAGAACTATGGAGATGAGAACTACAGATACAAGAATGGCGACTATGTGAGTTACCGAAACAAGAAGTATAACGATGAGAGGTGTACAAATAGGAAGTAAAAACTAAAACAGGTTTCATTATATTTTATTATTGAAATCAGTTTCATTGCAGTCAGTAAATCCCCATATCCGTTCCACAGACCGACCCGAAGAAAGAAGTATAAACAAGTAAGGTAAAGAAGAAAGAAGTATAATAAAGTAAGGTACAGAAGAAAGAAGTATAATAAAGTAAGGTACAGAAAAAAGAAGTATAATAAAGTAAGGTACGGAAACAAGAAGTATAAACAAGTTAGATACAGTTGAAAGAAGTATAATAAAGTAAGGTAAAGAAGAAAGAAGTATAATAAAGTAAGGTAAAGAAGAAAGAAGTATAATAAAGTAAGGTACAGAAGAAAGAAGTATAATAAAGTAAGGTACAGAAGAAAGAAGTATAATAAAGTAAGGTACGGAAACAAGAAGTATAAACAAGTTAGATACAGAAGAAAGAAGTATAATAAAGTAAGGTACATAAACAAGAAGTATAAACAAGTTAGATACAGAAGAAAGAAGTATAATAAAGTGAGGTTAAGAAGAATGAAGTATAATAAAGTAAGGTAAAGAAGAAAGAAGTATAATAATGCAAGGTACAGAAGAAGGAAGTACAATAAAGTAAGGCACAGAAGAAAGAAGTATAATAAGGTAAGGTAAAGAAGAAAGAAGTATAATAAAGTAAGGTAAAGAAGAAAGAAGTATAATAAAGTAAGGTAAAGAAGAAAGAAGTACAAACAAGTAAGTTAAAGAAGAAAGAAGTATAATAAAGTAAGGTAAAGAAGAAAGAAGTATAATAAAGTAAGGTACAGAAGAAAGAAGTATAATAAAGTAAAGTACAGAAGAAAGAAGTATACTAAAGTAAGTATAACAAAGTTAGATACAGAAGAAAGAAGTATAATAAAGTAAGGTACAGACGAAAGAAGTATAATAAAGTAAGGTACAGAAGAAAGATGTATAATTAAGTAAGGTACAGAAGAAAGAAGTATAATAAAGTAAGGTACAGAAGAAAGAAGTATAAACAAGTTAGATATAGAAACAAGAAGTATGAAGACTCAGCTTACAAAGCAAAGAACATGAACTTGTATGTTATATAAATATGAAGGATGAACGTTTAGTTATAACTGGACACACATGTTGATGGTAGAGGTAGCCCAATAGCATAGGTCGAGACATTGTATTTGAAGAATGTGTTCATGGATATTGCCATTTCCTGATAATTCTTGGAATTCTCGTGACAAGTTGGCATGTGACGACGTTTGTGTTTGGTCACAAACACCAACTGTGGTTACAAAAATAAAAATAAATACAAGCTGACGTTATGGGGTGCTATGGTTAACGTCATGGCATGGAAAACGGTCTATACGCATGCAATGGGTAGAGTCGTTGCAGAAATCCAAAATAAGTAAGGTCACCTTTGTCTATGTCCCTGGACATGCGGGAGTACGGGGAAATGAGAGAGCGGACAGGTTGGCTAGCTGCGCTGTCGTTGAGGACGGGCAACCAATGGATCGGGCGGACATCATCAATGCCCTCCGAGATGTGGGAAGAGCACAGAACTTCGACAAACACAGATCCACGTCACTTCTTCGGATGATGGAAATGGGAGTTAAGTTGGGCACAGCCAGAAATGAGAAACTTAGTGGCCGTGTAAGAAGACTTATCAACCAACATAGAACTGGAGTCGTCAGTCGCTGGACACTGAGGAAATTGCTGAGGAGGGGATCTGAGCACCTATGGACATTTTCGGAGTGCAATGATGATGACCCGCAAATAACTCAAAATGGTCAAGAACAGAATTGATACGTTGCACTGTAGATAGAAGATAATGGAAGGACATGATTGCCTACGCCAACAGGTGTGGCACATGATGGTTAACGTCCGAACTTTTCAATGACCGGTCGACCAATTTACGGTTCAACTGACAGGATCACGCCAAGCCGCCTTTCCTGCTCAGAAAAAAATTGTTGGCGTCCATTTTCAGGCGTGTGAACCACGAACAAAACAACTGACTGTCATTTTGGAGAATCGAACCAGGACCCCTTCACTCCATAGACAAATGCATTGATCGCTTCGTGATAGTTAACATGCAAACATTTCACAAACATTACACAAACATTGCACAAACATTACACAAACATTGCACAAACATTGCACATTGGTGTGGTTGTACAGAGTCAGGTATCGTAGATTGTACGTCAGTTTTATAATCTAGAGCAGCTTTATAGAGTGAACTGTTATAGAATCTGTGTAGACTTCAAGAGACAGTAATGGATCTATCCAACCATTTATTGTTGATTCGGTGTCCGATAATACTGATTAGTGTAGCCTATCGAGTCAGCTGTTATAGATTTTGTATCAACTATTAAAGATTAGAGTAGCTCTATTGAATCAGCTACTATAGATTTGGTAAAAGTAAAGTAATGAGCCCCCGTCACGCCAAGTGGCGTATAGGGAATATGGTGTTAGTGACAATAATCTTTATAGACCTTCGGCACATGATTTTGAGGTAATGTGATCGGTATTACGACCGTACCACTTTACTTTTCCAGAAAAAATTCGGTACTCATTTAAGGCTGGGACCGTCAGCCGGGATCGAACCCTACCTCTTGTCCTTTGTAGTCCATTTCACTAACCACTGAGCTATCGCGGCTCCGTATCCACTGTTAAAGATTAGAGTTGATCTATCGAGTCATGTGTTATAGATTTGGTATTCACTATTAAAGATTCGATTAGCTCTATCGAATAAGCTGTTATAGCTTTGGTATCCACTATTAAAGATTAGAGTAGCTCTATCGAGTCAGCTGTTATAGATTTGGTATCCACTATTATAAGATTAGAGTACTTCTATCGAGTATTATAGATTTATATATTATAATCTATAGAGTATTATAGATTTGGTATCCACTATTAAAGATTAGAGTAGCTCTATCGAACCATTGTAGATTTCTCCAATATTACGCACTAGAGTAGCTCTGTCAAGATTGCTATTGTTGGACCCACCATTCAAATCCGCATCACTCTGTTTTGTCTATCGGTCGAGAATCACGGCAACTACACACCAGTCGATAAGTGGCCATTTAAAAAGATCAATGTACCCGATAAAATACCAACTTCTCACAAAGGTGAAAATCGATCTCCACTTAGAAGGGATTTAGGGCCCTAAGTGAATTCTGATTGGTCAGATTCGTGATCGTTATTAGAGCACCGGATATTGTTTTCAAGTGTATGCTCTGAGAGTCTTTGGATAAATGTGAAGTGTGAAGTGTGGCTTCTATTTTGTGTGTGTAACGCGTGATGTATTTGTCATGGTCTGCCAAGGTGTTTGTTTGTTGTATTAGATATTGTAGAGCCTATCCACATAGGCATGTAACGTAATAAGTGTTTGTGTGTTAGTACCACGAATAAGAAATTCCAACTGTTGTTTAAATGGCCGTGTTTAGGTATTTCATGTTTTTAGATGAATTTTGCGTGTTGTAGTTAGTTTGTAATTGATGTCTTCTTTCGTCTAGCTTGATTTATACATTCTGATTTGTCCAGTGATTATCATGTGATTTACATTGTGCGATTAAAGTCAGTATGGTTTCCCTCCAGGACATCCAGATTTGTTGTGAATTTTGTCTTGGTGGCCATACGACCACTGACACATTTTATGGACGATATAGCCAGCATAACGCCAGACCGCCTTACATTCGTAGACAAGATACCTGCTATCCATTATCAGTGAATGAGAGAACCCAGACAACAAAGATCCTATAGCAGGTGGTTAAACCCGGACACTTGTGATCAGTTGTAAGCTCAATAACCAATCAGTCATTGCTGGGGCGGTTTAATCAGGACACTTGTGATCAGATGGAAGCTCAATAACCAATCAGTCATTGCTGCTTCATATCTTGCTTTTAAAGTGTAGTGTACATCTTGCAACTAGAGTAATATTTATATGTTGCTATTAGAGTGTTTTATATATGTCGTGTGATTAGAGTAATATTAATATGTTGCTATTAGAGTGTTATTAATCCTCATCAATTACCATCAAGGGCGTTGTGAGAACGCATGGAAAAAGACCAAGAGGAAGACCCAGAAGAAGATGGGTAGATGCTGTGACAGAGACATGTAACAACAGAGGAAAATCACTAATTCAGACAGTTCGAGCAGCTCAAAAACGACAAATGATATAAACCACGACTTTTTATGGATATCAGTGAAATGAGAAAAGAAGAAGAAAGATTAAAGTGTTTTATATATGTCGTGTGATTAGAGTAATATTTATATGTTGCTATTAGAGTGTTTTATATATGTCGTGTGATTAGAGAACAGTGTTCTGTTACCGGATTTGTTTTCACTTTACAGCGAATATATTATGAGATCAATAGTAGACAAAAAAAGGAATTGAAGTCAACGGTCACAACATAAATAATTTGTGATATGCGGATGACACAGACTTAATAGCAGAGACAGAGAACGAACTGCAAGAAATGAAGGACATAATAGTAAAAGAAAGCAACAAGAAAGGTCTCAGTCTGAATAGTAAGAAAACAGAAGTAATGGTTATATCAAAGAAACAATCATCACCATCATGCAGCATAAAAATAAACAGGACAAATCTGAAACAATTGCAACGTTTCAAATACTTGGGCACAGTGATAACATCGGATGGAAGTTGCAACACAGAAATAAAAAGCAGAATAGCTCAGGCCAAAATAGCATTTCAGAAAATGAAAAATACCTTATGCAACAAATCTATGTCAATAAAAATGAGAAAGAGAGTTCATCGGTGCTATATAGAACCAATTCTGACCTATGGAAGCGAATCATGGACAATAGACAAACAAATGAAAAGACGATTAGAGGCCACATAGATGGGATTTCTCAGAAGAATGTTGAAAATTCCCTGGACAGCTAAAAAGACCAATGAGGAAGTTCTCAAAGAGGCCAACACAAAAAGGAAGCTCTTAAAAAACATCAGAAAGAAGCAATCAACATTTTTCGGGCACATCATGAGAAGAGGAAAGTTGGAATACTTGGTTACAACTGCCAAAATAAAAGGAAAGCGAGATCGCGGACGAAAAAGAGAGAAAATACTGGATAGCTTGGTGTCATCGCATGAGAAACAGTCAACAACAGAACTGATACGATGCATTAGAGTGTTTTATATATGTCGTGTGATTAGAATAATATTTATATGTTGCTTTTAGAGTGTTTTATATATGTCGTGTGCTTAGAGTAATATTTACATATTGCTATTAGAGTGTTATAGTAATAGGAAACTCTTCATACAGAGCTTCACAGCAGAGACAATCTGATTATCAGAAATAGACCCATCGAGCAAGGGTTTCGGTCATTCCTCGAGAAAGGGTTTCGGCCATTCCTCCAGCAAGGGTTTCGGCCATTCCTCGAGCAAGGGTTTCGGCCATTCTTCGAGCAAGGGTTTCGGCCATCCATCGAGCAAGGGTTTCGGCCATTCCTTGAGCAAGGGCTATAGCCATTCCTCCATCAAAGGTTTCGGCCATCCATCGAGCAAGGTTTTCGGCCATCCATCGAGCAAGAGTTTCGGCCATTCTTCGAGCAAGGGTTTCGGCCATCCATCGAGCAAGGGTTTCGGCCATCCATCGAGCAAGGGTTTCGGCCATCCATCGAGCAAGGGTTTCGGCCATTCTTCGAGCAAGGGTTTCGGCCATCCATCGAGCAAGGGTTTCGGCCATCCATCGAGCAAGGGTTTCGGCCATCCATCGAGCAAGGGTTTCGGCCATCCATCGAGCAAGGGTTTCGGCCATTCTTCGAGCAAGGGTTTCGGCCATCCATCGAGCAAGGGTTTCGGCCATCCATCGAGCAAGGGTTTCGACCATTCCTCGAGCAAGGGTTTCGACCATTCCTCGAGCAAGGGTTTCGGCCATTCCTCGAGCAAGGGTTTCGGCCATCCATCGAGCAAGGGTTTCAACCATTCCTCGAGCAAGGGTTTCGGCCATTCCTCGAGCAAGGGTTTCGGCCATCCATCGAGCAAGGGTTTCGACCATTCCTCGAGCAAGGGTTTCGGCCATTCCTCGAGCAAGGGTTTCGGCCATTCCTCGAGCAAGGGTTTCGACCATTCCGTGAGCAAGGGTTTTGGACACTCCTTGAGCAAGGGTTTCGGCCATTCCTCGAGCGAGTTTTTCGGCCATTCCTTGAGCAAGGGTTTCGCCATTCCTCGAGCAAGGGTTTCGGCCATTCCTACAGCAAATGTTTCGGCCATTCCTTGAGCAAGGGTTTCGGCCATTCCTTGAGCAAGGGCTATAGCCATTCCTCCATCAAAGGTTTCGGCCATTCCTCGAACAAGGGTTTCGGTCATTCGTCCAGCAAGGGTTTCGGCCATTCCTCCAGCAAGGGTTTCGGCCATTCCTTCGGCAAGGGTTTCGGCCATTCCTCGAGCAAAGGTTTCGGCCATTCCTCGAGCAAGGGTTTCGGCCATTCCTTGAGCAAGGGTTTCGGCCATTCCTCCAGCAAATGTTTCGGCCATTCCTCGAGCAAGGGTTTCGGCCATTCCTCCAGCAAATGTTTCGGCCATTCCTCGAGCAAGGGTTTCGGCCATTCAGCTTCTTCACACTCTATCGGAGCTAACTGCCAGGTGTCGACATGCTGCCGCATCGAGCTTGAAGGCTCACAATACATTCGCCATATAAGAACTGAACTAACTTTGTACAGCACTTCTGATTGATCCTGCTGTCCACATTCGATCCAACAACTGTCTGAGCTTTAACATGGACAATTCACGTTCTCAGATATCCTGCTGCGAGAGTTGTAATTATATGTAATTATTAGAATGCATTATATATCTTGTGACTAGAAAATTAATTATATATTATTTTTAAAGTGCATTAAACAACACAAGAAAAGATAGAATAGCAAATGAAACCATAAGAAAAATGGTAGGAACAAAAGCCTGTCAAGAATGTATAGAACAACAACAGCTTAGATGGTTTGGGCACCTGGTCATAATGAATACTCACCAATCACCATCAAGGGCGTTCTTCTCGAGAATGGAAAAATGACCAGGAGGAAGACCCAGAAGAAGATGGATAGCTGCAGTGACAGAGACATGTAACAACAAAGGAAAATCACTAATTCAGACAGTTGGAGCAGCGCATGAACGACAAATGATATAACCACGACACCTTTTCGGTTACAGTGGGAAAGAGAAAAGAAAGAAAAGAAAGCATTAAAGTGCATTATATGTCTTGTGACTAGAAAATTAATTATATGTTAGGATTCGAGTGCATTATATATCTTGTGACGAGTGTTATTTATTTGTTGTGATTAAAGGCAACCACGTATTGATCTGTATGCTATTATTTGAGTTATAGCCCCTTTTTGTGATCGATTTTGAAAGGTTAAGTGGATATGCACCGTTGTATTCATAGTTTTCCAATCAGAGAAATCGCCTGGAACATATAACGGGCACATTGCACACATCTTTGATACGCATTCGTTGAAGACAAATTTTGCTAGCGTTTGCTTTCTTTAAATGTTCAGGAAATCAGCAGTTGTTTGTAGACAGAGGTGCCTCTCATAGAAAATCAGTTTTACACAGACTTCCATTTGGAAGCTTTTGCTTCTTTTATGCGGATTGTCCCTCCCGGATTGTCACTTGCGGATTGTCCTGCGCATCCCGCGTGCATATTTAACGTAAAACATTTGCTGATTATTTGAATGAGTTGATACACGTAAGTACACGTGGTTAAACCTGGAAGATGTTGAGCGAAGACACGAGACTAACCAAACTTGAGGGCTCCCACATGCAGACAACCAAACTTGAGGGCTTCCGCATGAAGACAACCAAACTTGAGGGCTTCCGCATGAAGACAACCAAACTTGAGGGCTTCCGCATGAAGACAACCAAACTTGAGGGCTTCCGCATGAAGACAACCAAACTTGAGGGCTCCCACATGAAGACAACCAAACTTGAGGGCTCCCACATGAAGACAACCAAACATGAGGGCTCCCACATGAAGACAACCAAACATGAGGGCTCCCACATGAAGACAACCAAACATGAGGGCTCCCACATGAAGACAACCAAACTTGAGGGCTCCCACATGAAGACAACCAAACATGAGGGCTCCCACATGAAGACAACCAAACATGAGGGCTCCCACATGAAGACAACCAAACTTGAGGGCTCCCACATGAAGACAACCAAACATGAGGGCTCCCACATGAAGACAACCAAACATGAGGGCTCCCACATGAAGACAACCAAACATGAGGGCTCCCACATGAAGTCAACCAAACTTGAGTGCTCCCACATGAAGACAACCAAAGAATGACAACAGACGTATCATATCTACGACATCGCTGAGTCAACAATCTCGACTGCATCATTTGGGTTTTAAACCAAGCACGTTTAGAAGGCCAGACGTGCACTCTAAACACAACGTGTATCCTATTATTTGATTGATTAAACAGAGTGCCTAGTCCTATAGAAGCCAGACGATAGAAAGCCATACATATTGACATTGTAAATTACAAAAGTCAGGCTAATTGATGAATTAACTATTAAATAATCAAATCTAGACACCCCCCCCCCCATCTAGAAGACTGGCTGGCCATATCGATAATTTATGGAGCTCCAAGCGACGAGGGCGCGGGTTCGAAGCATGGCCCAGAAGTATTTTCCATCTGGAGTCAAATCACAACTCAGACTGATCACATCATGACGACTGCCCTGGATAAGCGGCCTTTATTCTTCGGTCCTATAATGGGATGTCAAGATAGTTTATGTATAATGGGATGTCAAGATAGTTTATGTATAATGGGATGTCAAGATAGTTTATGTATAATGGGATGTCAAGATAGTTTATGTATAATGGGATGTCAAGATAGTTTATTATACCTTCATTGATATGATCTGCACATTAGACTCAAGACCTAATTGAAAATGAAAGACACTCACCAGAATGAAAGTTTGTAGACGCTTGATTGGAGTCAGACACTCACCACAATGAAAGATGGTAGACGCTTGATTGGAGTCAGACACTCACCACAATGAAAGATGGTAGGCGCTTGATTGGGTGTCAGACACTCACCAGAATGAAAGATTGTAGACGCTTGATTGGAGTCAGACCGAGAGATAACACAAGAAGTGAGTAATTATGATAACAAGTTAGGAAAAATATCCACTGTTGAACACACATACACAAATACATACACGTAAAATAACAGATATACATAGCTTGGTCACATGATTAGACAGCAAGAATGAAAATAACACAAGTAGCCTCCAACAAACGTTACAAGAAACTTAGTGGGCATATTAGAAGACTTATCAAGCAACTCAGAACAGGAGTCGTCAGTCGCTGGACGGGACTTGCTGAGGAGGGGATCTGAGCATCTATGGACATGACCGGAGTGCAATGATGATGACCCGCAAATAACTCAATAAACGCTGAAGAGAACAACATAACCATGTTCCCGTCACGAAAAGATGCAACGATGGAATATTTGAGATACAATGAAATTAGATAGAAGATAGCTCAACAAAAGGAGCAAAAAATAAATCAGAAATTATATCTTACTTTGACATTGAAAGGCAAATGAGGAAAGGAAGAAGTGGAGGAAGAGTTGATAAGATATTTAATAATCTTGTAGAAATGATCACATCAATGGGGTGTTGCAGGATTAGTGGACGGCTTTGGAATGTTGGCCCGATCAGTGACTGGAGCAATGGAGGACATCCACTGAGATCTGTGACTGGAGCAATGGAGGACATGCACTGAGATCTGTGACTGGAGCAATGGAGGACATGCACTGAGATCTGTGACTGGAGCAATGGAGGACATGCACTGAGATCTGTGACTGGAGCAATGGAGGACATGCACTGAGATCTGTGACTGGAGCACTGAAGGACATGCACTGAGATCTGTGACTGGAGCAATGGAAGACATGCACTGAGATCTGTGACTGGAGCAATGGAGGACATGCACTGAGATCTGTGACTGGAGCAATGGAGGACATGCACTGAGATCTGTGACTGGAGCACTGAAGGACATGCACTGAGATCTGTGACTGGAGCAATGGAAGACATGCACTGAGATCTGTGACTGGAGCAATGGAGGACATGCACTGAGATCTGTGACTGGAGCAATGGAGGACATGCACTGAGATCTGTGACTGGAGCACTGAAGGACATGCACTGAGATCTGTGACTGGAGCAATGGAGGACATGCACTGAGATCAGTGACTGGAGCACTGGAGGACATGCACTGAGATCAGTGACTGGAGCAATGGAGGACATGCACTGAGATCAGTGACTGGAGCAATGGAGGACATGCACTGAGATCAGTGACTGGAGCAATGGAGGACATGCACTGAGATCAGTGACTGGAGCAACGGAGGACATGCACTGAGATCAGTGACTGGAGCACTGGAGGACATGCACTGAGATCAGTGACTGGAGCAATGGAGGACATGCACTGAGATCTGTGACTGGAGCACTGGAGGACATGCACTGAGATCAGTGACTGGAGCATTGGAGGACATACACTGAGATCAGTGACTGGAGCACTGGAGGACATGCACTGAGATCAGTGACTGGAGCATGGAGGACATGCACTGAGATCAGTGACTGGAGCAATGGAGGAAATCCACTGAGATCAGTGACTGGAGCACTGGAGGACATGCACTGAGATCAGTGACTGGAGCAATGGAGGACATGCACTGAGATCAGTGACTGGAGCAATGGAGGAAATCCACTGAGATCAGTGACTGGAGCACTGGAGGACATCCACTGAGATCAGTTACTGGAGCACTGGAGGACATGCACTGAGATCAGTTACTGGAGCACTGGAGGACATGCACTGAGATCAGTGACTGGAGCAACGGAGGACATGCACTGAGATCAGTGACTGGAGCAATGGAGGACATGCACTGAGATCAGTGACTGGAGCACTGGAGGACATCCACTGAGATCAGTGACTGGAGCACTGGAGGACATCCACTGAGATCAGTTACTGGAGCACTGGAGGACATGCACTCAGATCAGTGACTAGAGCACCTGAAGACATCCACTAAGATCTGTGACTGGAGGACATGCACTGAGATCAGTGACTGGAGCACTGGAGGACATCCACTGAAATCAGTGACTGGAGCACTGGAGGACAACCACTGAAATCAATTTCAGTGACTGGAGCACTGGATGACATCTACTGAGATCAGTGATTGGAGCACTGGAGGACATCCACTGAAATCAGTGACTGGAGAACAGAATGATATCCACTGAGATCAGTGACTGGAGTACAGGATGACATCCACTGAGATCAGTGACTGAAGTACTGGAGGACATCCACTGAGATCAGTGACTGGAGTACTGGATGACATCCACTGAGATCAGTGACTGGAGTACTGGATGACATCCACTGAGATCAGTGACTGGAGTACTGGAGGGCATCCACTGAGATCAGTGACTGGAGTACTGGATGACATCCACTGAGATCAGTGACTGGAGTACTGGATGATATCCACTGAGATCAGTGACTGGAGTACAGGAGGACATCCACTTCTATGATGTTGTTATACAAAAGAACACTATTATGCGTCCGCATGTTTTTTCTTACAAAGTTGATGTTCTCTACATTCCATAAATTTAATTTGGACTGTTTCCCAATATTTATAAACTGCCTTTTGTGTTATTCCATCCGTGTAGAGATGTTAGTTATATTCACAACCCAGTTATTGTTGTATTCACAACACAGTCACTGTTGTGTTCACAACCCAATTATTGTTGTATTCACAACCCAATTATTGTTGTATACACAACCCAGTTATTGTTGTATTCACAACCCAATTATTGCTGTATTCACAATACAGTTACCGTTGTATTCACATCCCAGTTATTGTTGTATTCATAACCCAGTTATTGTTGTATTTATAACCCAGTTATTGCTGTGTTCACAACCCAATTATTGATGTATTCACAACACAGTCACTGTTGTGTTCACAACCCAATTATTGCTGTGTTCACAACACAGTTATTGTTGTATTTATAACCCAGGTATTGCTGTATTCACAACACAGTTATTGTTGTATTCATAACCCAGTTATTGTTGTATTCATAATCCAGTTATTGTTGTATTCATAACCCAGTTATTTCTGTATTCATAACCCAGTTACTGTTGTAGTCACAACGCAGTTATTGCTGTATTCATAACCCAGTTATTGCTGTATTCATAACCCAGTTATTGCTGTATTTACAACCCACTTATTGTTGTACTCACAACCCAGTTATTGTTGTATTCATAACCCAGTTGTTGCTGTATTCATAACCCAGTTATTGCTGTATTCATAACCCAGTTATTGCTGTATTTACAACCCACTTATTGTTGTATTCACAACCCAGTTATTGTTGTATTCACAACCCAGTTATTGTTGTATTCACAACCCATTTATTGTTGTATTCACAGCCCATTCCCCCTTTGTGATTTCCATAATTTGTCGTGGATGAAATAACTCGTTTGGTTGTCCATGTTATGCATTGCTATGTGTAACTGATATCGGTGTAACTACGTCATAAACCCAGATCATTGCAAGTAAACCAGACAGATAGAGAGAGAGAGAGAGAGAGAGAGAGAGAGAGAGAGAGAGAGAGATAGCAGTGAATAATGACGACAATTGATGAACCACAAAATTGTGTGTTTCCCTCTCACAAGAAGGGAGTTGCCGGAGTGACTGGGTGTTGGACTGGACATTGATGACTCACGGTTCAAGACATTCTTCAGTCAACTCTATTTAACAAAAAAGACTAGTTCTCTGGCTTGCAGAGATGGGATGATAATAGCAGTGAAAAGAAGGTGGTACCAAATAATAAACGTCCCACCACATGCCTTCGTCATGTTGCAAGACATCATACATGATGTGCACGACAACTATACAATTACACGAACAGATTTCTATTTAGCTTCAGCCAGAGTCTTGTAAGGAGATCGGCTCGAGGTCTAAAAAGGAAATGTGAACCCCTGGAGATCGAAAGTTGTGGATAGACATGATCCCCTACGCCAGCAGGCCCAGTACTCGATGATGACTCTTATCTCTTCAGTAAAGCTGATACATACAATGTTATGTTTATTTGTCCAAGCTTCATCCAGCCGTGGCCGTGCACGATATATGTGTGTACCTATGTCCGTGATGGCACTGAGAACCAATACAGACGACGACCCACTAATGGTGTACAAGGTTGTATGTCCCGCAACATGTGGTAGGGGAGAGAAGTGCTTCGAACGATGAGTTTAACACTTCACTCCCTTGCCATAGCATTAAAACAACAGTTGGCGGTAAGGGAAGCAAACATTTGTTGACAGGCTGACTATAGAGCCGACATCTATCTCATGGACAAATGAGCTGCTCAGTCTGTCACAGATCCCATACATGGACAACTACAAAGAAAGTCTACCACACGCGTACATTCGCTTTACCAACTTCTTATCTTTCAGGTTATGTTAGACCTCAATTACCATGGAAAAATGAACATACAAATTGAGGTACATGCACTAGGTTACACAAATTGAGCGTTGCGCGTGTTGTTCTATCACAGTGTTTATGTGTGTGTTTTATATCAGCGTGTTCATGTGTGTGTGTGTGTTTTATATCAGCGTGTTCATGTGTGTGTGTGTGTGTGTTCTATCACCGTGTTCATGTGTGTTGTTCTATCACCGTGTTCATGTGTGTGTGTGTGTGTGTGTGTTCTATCACCGTGTTCATGTATGTTGTTCTATCACCGTGTTCATGTGTGTGTGTGTGTTCTATCACCGTGTTCATGTATGTTGTTCTATCACCGTGTTCATGTGTGTGTATGATTACCGTGTTCATGTATGTGTTCTATCACCATATTCAAGTGTGTTGTTCTATCACCGTGTTCACGTGTGTTGTTCTACTGCCGTGCTGCACGAAATAGCTCGCGAGCGACCTGATTGCGTTACATCACCATAGTTGTATTTATGTTATATAAGTGAAACTGACTATATGTGATATTTTGCTGAAGTGAATATTATTGATATAACCTTCTGCGCATGTCTGTGGCTAAGTAAACTATTCTCGTACAACATGAAATGTTTAAATTCTCGTATATATTTCTATTTGCTCCCCCTCCCTACTCCCTCATTCCTGCAATTCTCCTATTCCCCAAACAGCGTTTCTCTATTTCAAATCTCTAATTCCCACGCGTGCCGTCTGCTGACATACACTACGGCTAAAACTGTCACAACTCTAAGACATCAATCTCCTTCAATCTCCCGGCTCTTCCCGCGTTCCCACCGGTCGCTCTCCGCCACTGACGTAATTTCCTGCCACGCTAAAGACGTTCCCGCTATCCACTGACTGGAACGTCTGCGGGCAGACGTCACTTTCTGACCAGAGCCAAAGAGAGAGTACCAAACCAACACAATTTGTTTTATTGCCTTTCCCCTTTCATTGTTACTCTTCTTATAAGCTTATCTTATGTTATCTAATTGGGTTGCACTGGAGTTTATATCTTGCGATTCAATACACTCACGAGTGTTATTTGTCGGTATTTAACATGTTTTAAACTACCACAAGATGAAAGGATGTCTCGAGCGTCTGTCCTGGATAAGTTTGAGAGAGATGTAACATTCGTTGCTGGGTATCTATCTATCTATCTATCTATCTATCTATCTATCTATCTATCTATCTATCTATCTATCTATCTATCTATCTATCTATCTATCTATCTATCTATCTATCTATCTATCTATCTATCTATCTATCTATCTATCTATCTATCTATCTATTTATCTATCTATCTATCTATCTATCTATCTATCTGTCTGTCTGTCTGTCTGTCTATCTATCTATCTATCTATCTATCTATCTATCTATCTATCTATCTATTTATCTATCTATCTATCTATCTATCTATCTATCTATCTATCTGTCTGTCTGTCTGTCTGTCTATCTATCTATCTATCTATCTATCTATCTATCTATCTATCTATCTATCTATCTATCTATCTATCTATCTATCTATCTATCTATCTATCTATCTATCTATCTATCTATCTATCTATCTATCTATCTATCTATCTATCTGTCTGTCTGTCTGTCTGTCTATCTATCTATCTATCTATCTATCTATCTATCTATCTATCTATCTATCTATCTATCTATCTATCTATCTATCTATTTATCTATCTATCTATCTATCTATCTATCTATCTATCTATCTATCTATCTATCTATCTATCTATCTATCTATCTATCTATCTATCTATCTATCTATCTGTCTGTCTGTCAGTCTGTCTGTCTGTCTGTTTGTCTGTCTGTCTGTCTGTCTATCTATCTATCTATCTTTCGTTCGCCTGAAGTATTGTCTATATATGCAATGTGGTCTCCTGTATAAATTGTACTGTATTTTGTAATTCTTGCAGTGACCCCATATAGTTTTGCCTGTTGAGTTGTATATGTGGGCCAATGGATTTTCCTGAGTCTACTATATTCAGTACAGTCTTGGAGTATGTTCAGCTGTCTGAAACTGGTGGTTGTTGGGTGTGGGTAAAAGTAAACATTACAGCTGGAGTATCAAACGGATGTTACAATCTGGGATGTGTACGACTCTAATGTATTATTCCTCAACAACTGTCAGTCGAGTGTAACGTTAATCATCGATGAGCATTAAGCGAGAGTATCGTGTCTTGATGAGTGTAGGAGAAATATCATCATCATCATGATCATCATCGAGTGCCATCTCCGCAACGATGTTTGGCTACCATGGAGCACCATTCTGCTCTGTCTCTTGTTTTGATGGTGCAGGTTGTCATAGGCTGATTTGTCCATCTTTTGATGTTACTCGTCCATGTTAGTCTTGGTCTGCCTCTGCCTCTTATACATTGTATTTTCACCTCCAAGATTACTTTTAGTAGGCTGTTGTGTCTTTCAACATGCCTCAACAATTGCATTTGTCTTGTTTCAATTGTGTTTAGTTATGTTAATTGTTAGTTGTTTTAAAACTTCATCGTTTGTTTTCTTTTCTTTCCACCAATTCTACATAATCTTATATATATCCACATTTCAAAGGCTTCAATTCTCTGTTCTCTTTTCTTGTTTAGTGTCCATGTTTCTGCACCATATAGGAATGTTGAGAAGATATAACAATTGTCTATTCTTAGTTTCAGCCCTGGTGTTATTTGTTTTCATGTTAGTATATTTTTCATCAGCCTTAAATGGGTACCGGATTTTTTTCGGGGAAAGTAAAGCAGCACGGGCGTAATACCGACCACATTACCCCAAAAATCATGTGCTGAAGGTCTGTAAAATACAGGGTCACTAACACCATATTTCCCTATACGCCACTTGGCGTGACGGGGTACTTTACTTACTTTTACTATTACTTTTTATCATTCCTATTCTTTTGTTTATTTCAGTTTTACATTTGTACAAAACGATAGCAACACAAACGAACAACAGAATAAAGATGGCTACATCTAGGATGAGTGGGACAGGTAATTCACGGAGAAATAAACAGAGGGATTAAAGATTAAATAATGAAACGAAAGAGAGGCATATTGCAGGATAAAAATAGATAATGTGTGAAAATTATCGAGTTAAAATATATATAGAATTAAAGCGAGATTTAACTGACGCAGATCCAAAATGTTCCCACCGAGTGGATGACACTGAGTCCAATGGGATGCAGGAGGGGAGATGGGAAAGAGTAGGGGGGGTGTAGGAAATCAGTCACGTGATTAAACAAGACGTCGGACGAGATAAACAAAGAGTAGAATTGGTGTGAGAATCAGTCAAGCATGACACAGGTAATAACTATAGACGGGGTAGTACAGATATGGAGTGAAAAGGAGCAAATAAACCCAACGTTTCTCGACGTTATTGGAATTCTGGTCAATATGGCGGATAGGCGGCAAGAACCATTGAGACTCAGTCTGAAAAGTGTTCCTTGTTGCAGTTTCCTCATATTCCAAGTCCGGCTGATGTCGGAGCTAATGAATTAGTGCCGTGTGCACACCACGAGCTATGTTTTTCTTCCGCATCATGTTTCGATATTCCGATTGCTTACGATGAATGATGATATCATATGGCGAAGGACATTTTAGCTGCGTTCACTTTCAGTGCCGCTTGAAGTTATATCTTTTAGCGTGTGCTATGGCTGCTATGATGATGACTGCAGTTACCTCTCTTTGTTTGTATCCTTCAATGAGATGAGTTTTAATTCGGATGATTCCACTGACACGGGCGGTTGAGCAATTTTGAATTTTAATCCGCTTGCAGTGATACCAGTGGCTTCGACTAACCATAACCGTACCAATCTTTCCTTTCATCATTTCATCTCTTTCCCTCTGTTTATTTCTCCTTGATTTACTCGTCTCGCTCATCCTAGAAGTAGTTGAGTTTCTTTATTTCGTTGTTAGTTTGTGCTATTCTTGTCCTTTTTTTATTTTTTAGAAAGGCCCCATGTAAGCCAAAACGTTAGCATTTGGTGTCACCATTCTTTATAGGAGTGTACGATACAGCCCACAACTTGATGATCCTTGTATGGTAGCTTAGGGAAGGAATCATTGTTCTTCAACTTCTGATAACATCCCTTTATTGTATTACTAATTTAAAAGAGAAGAAAACATCGGTCAATGTCTTGAATATATTGGCTAATGTGGGCAAGGTTAATTATAATAAACATTGATATATTTATCTTTCTAGTTCGGAAGACTTGCCAGCTGAAAACATATTTTGCTTTCCAATATTGATTTTGTTTTGTTTTGTGTTTTGTTCAATATTCCTCTTCTTTTTATACCTTTTTTAGCTCCCAGTGGGGCATAGGTCTTCAACAAACACTTTTTAAGTCGTTCTGTTTTTTGCCATTCTTTTAAGATCATTCCATGTCTTCCCCATCATCTTCATCTCTGCTTATATCTGTCTACTCCAAGAATTCCTTGGTCTTCCTCTTTGTCTTTTCCCCTGGGGTTTCCAAAAAAGGGCCTGTTGTGTAATACTCTCAGTTGGCTTCTGTAGTGTGTGTCCTATGCAGCGCCATTGTTTTCGTTGTATCTCTTTATCCACTGGTATTTGACTGCTACATTTCCATAATTCTATGTTATTGATTTTGTCCTGCCATTTCCATCCTTTTATCCTGCGTAAGCATCCATTAATGAAAGTCTGTATCTTCGTGATTGTCAGTTTTGTTCTTCTCCATGTTTCACAGCCATATAATAGGACCGACTTAACATGTGAGTTGAAAATTTTTATTTTTGTATTTAACATAATTTATTTGGATTTCCATATGTTTCCCAGTGCAATGAAAGCTCCTCTTGCTTTTGATATCCGTATTTTTGTATCATTTTCTGTTCCTCCCTCTTTATCTATATTACTGACCAGATATATGTAAGATTGTACGTCTAGTAGAGGTATTTCTCCTAGTTTTATTTGGTTATTGCCAACTGTATTAATTCTCATAATGTTGGTCTTATCTCTATTAATCTTCAGTCCTAGCTGTTGTGATTTCTCATCAAGTATGCTCATTTTATCCTGCATCTGTTGATGGCTGTGTGATAGGAGAACTATGTCATCAGCAAAGTCTAAATCATCAAGTTGTTTGGTCAGTGACCACTGGATCCCATTTCTGTTGTTTTGAGTTATTTTCATAATCCAATCTATGGCCAGTAGAAAGAAAAATTGAGACAGAAGGCATCCCTGCCTTACTCCTGTTCTTATTTCAAATGCTTCTGTAAGCTGTCCTTCATGCACCACACTACATTTCGTTCCTTCATACATTGTTTTTATCGGTCTTTTGTCCAAGACTGACATTACTAGCAGCTGCCAGGTCATGCGTCTCTCTTCAACTCAAAACCTCAGTCTCTACGTGACGCTGTCACTTTATCTCACTACCTCAGTCTCTACGTGACGCTGTCACTTTCTCTCACTACCTCAGTCTCTACGTGACGCTGTCACTTTATCTCACTACCTCAGTCTCTACGTGGCGCTGTCACTTTATCTCACTACCTCAGTCTCTACGTGGCGCTGTCACTTTATCTCACTACCTCAGTCTCTACGTGGCGCTGTCACTTTATCTCACTACCTCAGTCTCTACGTGGCGCTGTCACTTTATCTCACTACCTCAGTCTCTCTGTTGATTGTCAGCATTCATGCATGGACATTCGTTATTCCTGTATTTTTCCACTTGTTATCGCTTCCATGTTTTCTAATTAATAAGCTTTTTCATGAATTGCTTCCTTCTCATTCATGCTTCCACTGGTTTGTGTTTAACTAACATTCAGGCTTCAAAGTTTTGTTGCCTGCACGGGCAAGGCAGCATCACAAATATCTTGCAGCGGAGCGGCTAACACATACCTGTGATATCCAGCGACATGTGAATAATGATAGACTAAAAATTAAGTATTACTATATCTGCATAAGACCGTCATTGACTCATAGAAGGTCTCCAATATCCTTCCTTGTCTCAAGGACTCATCACATTTAAGAAAAGACAAGAGCAGAAAAGTGAAATATTCAAAATAATAAGTGGGCGACAAAGAGAATTAACAATAAATAGTTCCCAAATTTGTTCTAATGAAAGCTTACCTTCAGCCTACCATTCTAAGCATAATATTCATCATCATCGTGTGCCACACCGGTTGACATAATCGATCATGTCCTTCCACAATCTTTTAGCCACAGCGCATCGTAACAATTCTGTTATTGACTGTTTTCCATGCCGTGACACAAAGCTATCTAGTATCTTCTCTCTTTTTCGTCTGTGATCTCTTTTCCAATGTATTCTGCCAGTTGGAACCAAGTATTCCAACTTTCCCCTTTTTGTTATATGCCAGAGAAATGTCGATTGTTTCTTTCTGATGTTTTTTTATGAGCTCCCTTTTTATGAGGAGTTACTCAATGAGGATTTTGACGTAAACAAGAAAAGTAAAGCGCCCTCGTCACGCCAAGTGGCGTATAGGGAATGTGGTGTTAGTGACCCGTCACGCCAAGTGGCGTATAGGGAATGTGGTGTTAGTGACCCGTCACGCCAAGTGGCGTATAGGGAATGTGGTGTTAGTGACCCGTCACGCCAAGTGGCGTATAGGGAATGTGGTGTTAGTGACCCGTCACGCCAAGTGGCGTATAGGGAATGTGGTGTTAGTGACCCGTCACGCCAAGTGGCGTATAGGGAATGTGGTGTTAGTGACCCGTCACGCCAAGTGGCGTATAGGGAATGTGGTGTTAGTGACCCGTCACGCCAAGTGGCGTATAGGGAATATGGTGTTAGTGACCCGTCACGCCAAGTGGCGTATAGGGAATATGGTGTTAGTGACCCGTCACGCCAAGTGGCGTATAGGGAATATGGTGTTAGTGACCCGTCACGCCAAGTGGCGTATAGGGAATGTGGTGTTAGTGACCCGTTACGCCAAGTGGCGTATAGGGAATGTGGTGTTAGTGACCCGTCACGCCAAGTGGCGTATAGGGAATATGTTGTTAGTGACCCGTCACGCCAAGTGGCGTATAGGGAATATGGTGTTAGTGACCCGTCACGCCAAGTGGCGTATAGGGAATGTGGTGTTAGTGACCCGTCACGCCAAGTGGCGTATAGGGAATGTGGTGTTAGTGACCCGTCACGCCAAGTGGCGTATAGGGAATGTGGTGTTAGTGACCCGTCACGCCAAGTGGCGTATAGGGAATGTGGTGTTAGTGACCCGTCACGCCAAGTGGCGTATAGGGAATATGGTGTTAGTGACCCGTCACGCCAAGTGGCGTATAGGGAATGTGGTGTTAGTGACCCGTCACGCCAAGTGGCGTATAGGGAATATGGTGTTAGTGACCCGTCACGCCAAGTGGCGTATAGGGAATATGGTGTTAGTGACCATAAATTGTACAGACCTTCAGCACATGATTTTTGGAAAAAATGTGGTCGGTATTACGCCCCTGCCGCTTTACTTTCTCAGGAAAAAAATCCGGTATCCATTTAAGGTTGGGTAAACCCGGAAGCCGTCGGCTGGGATCGAACCCTACCTCTTGTCATTTGCAGTCCAGTTCACTAACCACTGAGGTATCGCGGCTCCAGTATTTTGACGTACTGCACTGATATTATCTCTGAAGTTGGTGAAATATTTATGATTTCTACCACATGTGCTTCAAAATAATCGAATGTCTTGGTTGTCAAATTCTTTCCTATACTACAATGGTCCCATGTTTAAAACATAGTTTATTTCTTTGATAACTTTCGTGCCTGGAGATGACATTTTTCTCTCTACCAGATCTGTTTTTAGAACTTCCAGTATATTCTTGCGTGAAGACACATTGAAAGACAAGTCGTTAGAGCCTCTATTCTCACAAGAAACTTCCAAGTTCAATTCCCAATGTGATTATTTGTTTTATTTCAGATACACACAGCTTCAGGATTCACAATGTGATCATTTGTTTTATTTCAGATACACACAGCTTCAGGATTCACAATGTGATCATTTGTTTTATTTCAGATATACACAGCTTCAGGATTCACAATGTGATAATTTGTTTTATTTCAGATACACACAGCTTCAGGATTCACCGTGTGATCATTTGTTTTATTTCAGACACACACAGCTTCAGGATTCACAATGTGACCATTTGTTTTATTTCAGACTCACACAGCTTCAGGATTCACAATGTGATCATTTGTTTTATTTCAGATACACACAGCTTCAGGATTCACCATGTGATCATTTGTTTTATTTCAGATACACACAGCTTCAGGAGTCACCATGTGATCATTTGTTTTATTTCAGACACACACAGCTTCAGGATTCACCATGTGATCATTTGTTTTATTTCAGATACACACAGATTCAGGATTCACCATGTGATCATTTGTTTTATTTCAGATACACACAGCTTCAGGATTCACCATGTGATCATTTGTTTTATTTCAGACTCACACAGCTTCAGGATTCACCGTGTGATCATTTGTTTTATTTCAGACACACACAGCTTCAGGATTCACCGTGTGATCATTTATTTTATTTCAGACACACACAGCTTCAGCGTCCACAAAGTCTCTGAAAATTGGTACCCGAGATTTTTGTCTCAGGGACAGAAGGACCGTCTGGTGTGAGACCGACGGCAGCCTCATCATATACGCAGGTGGTCATGGTCGAGCGTGTACACTACACTCTTCATTCACTTTCATGACGTCCATTCTCAATCTATTTTGTGTTTTTTTTTATGAATTGCTTCCATGGTACCAGGAACTGTTTAATCATCAGTTCAAGAGATAAAGTCTATGTTGAGTTTTGATAATGTTATCTACAATCTGCTGGCTTTCAGTTTCTACTCTGTTGGTTGAGTGTCATTTTCTCAACGATAACATGATATACAACATTCATCTTCAGTAGGAACAAAATATGAGCACAGACAGAGAGAGAGAGAGAGAGAGAGAGAGAAGGAGAGAGAGAGAGAAGGAGAGAGTGAGCTAATGACCAGATACATACACCTAGTACCGATACACTGATTCTTATCTGAGTTTCTTCTTAGCAATTTACATCTGTCTGGGTGTCAAATGGTGTTGTTGTGTATGGACACTTGTAACAAAAGTCTGTAAAATGGATATACGAGTATCCAACGGTATGTGTGTGTGTCCGTGTGTATGTCCGTGTGTGTGTGTGTGTGTGTGTGTCCTGACGTGAAATATTACCTTCCAAATTTGGGGTAAAAAACTGGAGTATCGATACAGAGTATCACTATATTTATTCTTATATTCTAGAACCTGTGATTGCTGAGATAATTGCTCGGATGGATATTAGAGTATCGTAATCAACAGCTCAATTACTATAAAGAAAAATAAGTGATTATACCGTGAGAGACAGAGAGAGAGAGAGAGAGAGTGAGAGACAAGGATTGAAATAGAGGGAGAGAGTAAAGCAGACGTAGAAAAGTATAGGATTAAGGGGTTGTGATTAAATGAGAATGAGATGGTCTACATAGTTGGAGCGAGAGCCCCAGTATTTTCTATTCACAAAATGTCCTCGCCTTGGGCAGACTGTCACAGACTTTGGTAAGACGTGGACATCTGTGTGAGGGGATGTGGTGGAGCGAGGTACCGGCCGGTAGAGAGCTGGCCCAACATGTGGGCTTGGTCACTCAATAGAAGGCCAACTTTTGGAAATGTTGAATGGGGTTTCGGGGGGGGGGGGGGGGTGACGGAAACGGATGTTTTGGAGAAAATAATGGCGAAAATGGAAAAGGGGAGGGAGAGGTAATCATAATATGAATAATAAAATATTTAACACCAGGACGTAGTACCTATTTTCAGATGTTTGGAATGAACACACGCTCACACATAAACTGATATACATATGAACATGCTTGAAGGAAACTTATTTTAAAAGGGTGAAAATTAAAATAAAACTGAGGTCACGTGAGTACAAGAGAGAAGACAGACACACAGATGGAAATAGATAGAGAGAGAGATAAAGAGAGAGAAAGAGAGAGAAAGAGAGAGAGAAATGGAGAGGTTCTGCAAAAGAAAAAAACTAGAAGAAATGTCAAGTGTAACGAAGACAGTATTAAGGAGATAGTTAAAGAGAAGGAAAACATACAAATGAACAGATGAGGCAAGTAAAGGAAGAAGCAGCTGAGACATTTAGACAGAAAGTAAAAGTAGAACACATCCCAAAGGATCGGCTCTCACAGACAAAGCTAATTCTCGGTTTGTATAGAAAATGAAAGCCCACCCTATTAATATCACCAGATTCGTGCTTTCCCCTATTTACTCGGGGTAGTTTTTCTCCCAGTCTGAGATTCATTTTCCTACTGTTTTTTTAAACAAATAAATATTCTCATGATATAACGTGTTCCTGGTTTTATATTTCCGTGTCGCCCTCAACTTCCCACATGTTCAGCCCTTGCTCGTTGCCTACCCTACCTCCTAGATTGCTCTGCTTCAGTAGTTCTCTTCAGTTTATTCGTCTATTAGTAGTTTTACCCTGGAGATTTGTTGCCGGCAATCTCAACGACTTTCTTGAAGAATGGGGCAAGGATTGTGCTTTATAATAGATGACTAGGTCACATTACTTTCAGGAATGACGACACTTACAACAATCTTCTGCATCGTCTGAAACATTATCGTTCTATCTATCTATCTATCTATCTATCTATCTATCTATCTATCTATCTATCTATCTATCTATCTATCTATCTATCTATCTATCTATCTATCTATCTATCTATCTATCTATCTATCTATCTATCTATCTATCTATCTATCTATCTATCTATCTATCTATCTATCTATCTATCTATCTATCTATCTATCTATCTATCTATCTATCTATCTATCTATCTATCTATCTATCTATCTATCTATCTATCTATCTATCTATCTATCTATCTATCTATCTATCTATCTATCTATCTATCTATCTATCTATCTATCTATCTATCTATCTATCTATCTATCTATCTATCTATCTATCTATCTATCTATCTATCTATCTATCTATCTATCTATCTATCTATCTATATATATATCTATCTATCTATCAATCTATCTATCTATCTATCTATCTATCTATCTATCTATCTATCTATCTATCTATCTATCTATCTATCTATCTATCTATCTATCTATCTATCTATCTATCTATCTATCTATCTATCTATCTATCTATCTATCTATCTATCTATCAATCTATCTATCAATCTATCAATCTATCAATCTATCTATCTATCTATCTATCTATCTATCTATCTATCTATCTATCTATCTATCTATCTATCTATCTATCTATCTATCTATCTATCTATCTATCTATCTATCTATCTATCTATCTATCTATCTATCTATCTATCTATCTATCTATCTATCTATCTATCTATCTATCTATCTATCTATCTATCTAGCCGTAGCCGACCCATAGGGCGTAGACCAAGATACTCCTTCTCTTATCTGACATTTTGTTCTAGCAGTTTTCATTTCTTTTAAAGATATTTTATCAAATCTCGCCTTTTGTCTCTGTTCTGTGCAAACAACTCTATTATCGTTCTAGATGGTTATAATTAACCGCATTGCACTGGCGGTACCCTCATAGGTACTTATTCTCCTAATCACTTGAACTAAGAGACTTGACCAGCATTTCGTGCTCCCAATTCTGGTCCCGACAAGACGTAATTGTTATACGTCGATGTTAATGTTCAAATAGCGGATCTTCAAGAGAAACAAACGAAACAATTATTGTGCGTGATACGTTCACATTAAGCACAGAGATCTACTTCCTGTCGATATAAAACATCTATAGGTGTAAGTAATGACTTCTACAAAAATATAATTTAGTTTACCGGGACTCATCCATTCCAATAAAATGGGAAAATAGCAATATGCCGGATTCTTACATTCATTGAATAAACAATATAAACACTATATTTATCAAATTGTATTAAATTGTTTTATTTATCAAAGGATAATAAAGGCGGCATGTCCTATAATAAGTTCACCGAATCGCATTCCGGACCATTCTGGCTGAAAACAATCTTGAATAAAGCTATGTCTGAATAAATAACATTTAAAAATTAAAATTAACAAATGATATGGGAACATTGTGACGAAGTAGTCATAGTTTATTGAGATGAACTAAGTAAAAGAAATCAAGAAAGACGACAGAAAGAATGATATTAAAAAAACAAGGGAAGTAAGAATGAAAAAGAAGAGCAGCGAGAAGACTAATAAGGAAGAGAAAATAAAGAAAGAGGGAGATGGAGAGTGAAGGACTGAAAAGGATTAAGAAGAGAGAGGGCTGTTGTTTGGCAGCCAATCTACAATTAACAACAACACTCAGAACAATCACAGTTTACAACAACACACAGACCAGACTACAATTAACAACAACACATAGACCAATCTACAATTAACAACACACAGACCAACCTACAATTAACAACAACACACAGACCAAGCGAGCAATCTGCAGTTAACAACAACACTCAGACCAATTTACAATTAACAACAGCACACAGACAAATCTGCAATTAACAACAGCACACAGACAAATCTGCAATTAACAACAGCACACAAAACAATCTAGAGTTTACAACAACACACAAAAGAATCTACATTTAGCAACAGCAAACAGACCGATGTACAGTTAACGACAGCACACATCGACAGTAAATGACAGGAAACAGAACAATCTACATTTAATAACATCACACTGAACTTTTCACAGTTAACAACAGCACACAGAACAATCGACAGTTAATGACAGCACACAGAATAAATATAGTTAACAACAGCACACATACAAATACAGAGTTTAGAACACACAGAACAACCATCAGTAAATGACAGCACACAGAACAATCGACAGTTAACAACAGCACACAGAATAAATCTAGTTAACAACAGGACACAGACCGATGTACAGTTAACAACAGCACACAGATAAAGGTGCAGTTATCAATAGGAATAAACAAATCTACATTCAGACACAAAAGGAAACATATAATCTACGCTCAGAATAATGTAATAGGAAATATGCTTCCACTGACACCTGATGACGAGGCATAGGACTTGGTGAGTGATACTGTGTATTTTCATGAGTGATTGTGTGTGTTTTGAAAAGTAAGTGTGTATATTTTGAAAAGTAAGTGTGTGTGTTTTGATCAGTAAGTGTGTGTTTTAATGAGTGATTGTGTGTGTTTTGATGAGTAAGTGTGTGTGTGTTTTGATGAGTAATTGTGTGTGTTTTGATGAGTAAGTGAGAGTGTTTTGATGAGTAAGTGAGAGTGTTTTGATGAGTGTGTGTGTTTTGATGAGTAAGTGTGCGTTTTGATGAGTAAGTGTGTGTGTGTGTGTTTTGATGAGTAATTGTGTGTGTTTGAAGAGTAATTGTGTGTGTTTTGATGAGTAATTGTGTGTGTTTTAATGAGTAATTGTGTGTTTTTTATAAGTAATTGTGTGTGTGTTGATGAGTGATTGTGTGTGTTTTGATGAGTAATTGTGTGTGTTTTGATACGTAAGTGTGTGTGTGTGTTTTGATGAGTAATTGTTTGTGTTTTGATGAGTAATTGTGCGTGTTTTTGAAGAGTAATTGTGTGTGTTTTGATAAGTAAGTGTGTGTGTGTTTTGATGAGTAATTGTTTGTGTTTTGATGAGTAATTGTGTGTGTTTTGATGAGTAATTGTGGGCGTTTTGATAAGTAATTGTGTGTATTTTGATGAGTAGTGGTTTGTGTTCGGATGAGTAATTGTGTGTTTTTATGAGTGATTGTGTGTATTTTGATAAGTGATTGTGTGTGTGATTGAGTGATTGTGTGTATTTTGATAAATGATTTTGTGTGTTTTGATGAGTAACTGTGTGTGTTTTTATGAGTAATTGTGTGTGTTTTGTTGAGTAAGTGTGTGTGTTTTGATGAGTAATTGTGTGTGTTTTGATGAGTAAGTGTATGTGTTTTGATGAGTAATTGTGTGTGTTTTGATGAGTAATTGTGTGTGTTTTGATGAGTTATTGTGTGTGTTTTGATGAGTAACTGTATGTGTTTTGATGAGTTATTGTGTGTGTTTTGATGAGTAAGTGTATGTGTTTTGATGAGTAACTGTGTGTGTTTTGATGAGTTATTGTTTGTTTTGATGAATAATTGTGTGTTTTCATGAGTAATAGGGCGTGTTTTGCCTGTAAAAAGTTTCAACTGTTGTATAAGAGCACTAGTTTCGCCAATGTTTGTCAATGATACTATTCGTTTTGCTCATGTGTTCCTTGTCAGGGACATGAAAGACACATACTTCTGCTATTATACATTGAAATTAATTAGTAGAAATTGTATCTTACAATGTATAAACAACAAAGCTTGGCAAATCATTGGACAGTTATCACCACTATATAAGGAAACAACTCTAGAGGCAAAACGAGCACTATGCAATATACTCTTCATCCCAACGTTGTGCTACCAATGCCAGACCTGGACCCTAGATGCAAGAACAATAAGAAAAATAAACTCTACTGAGATGAAATGTGTTAGACGAATGACAGGAAACAGTGTGAGAGATAAGATCAGAAATGAAGAACTGAGAAAAAAGCTAGAAATAGCCCCCGGCATAGAATATATAAAGAAACAACCGATAAAATGGTTTGGCCACGTGACAAGGCAGAAAGAACAAAACACAACGAGAATTCAGCAAACGTTGTGAGAACACCAGACCCAATGATCGACCACGAAAAAGATGGATGGATGGAATATTAGAAACACTAGGAAACATAACAACAGCAGAGGGGAACACAAGAGCAAAAGACCGCAAATTATATCTCCCCACGACGCTGAAAGGCAAATGAGGAAGGAAAGCAGAAGAATGTCTCTCTCTCTCTCTGCGTTCAGGACTCAATCAGAGTAAGGATTCCAGACTCTCATATGAAGTCAGCTGTCAGGCTAAGTGTGTTGATCGCCCCCACAGACAGAACATCACAATTAGAGTCTGTCAGATCCACTCTGACTGAACACCCGTTAATACGTTGCACTGTGTTCTGCGCCAGTGGCCCAGTGCATCCGATTTCAGCCAGCATTTTTTCAGGTTTGCTTTCCTTAGCCTTTGATTGTCCCCAATCTTCCTGCAAGGCAGCAGTTGATCTTTTCTGTCGGGGGATTCTGCCCTTAGATGGTCGGCCTTCCCAGGTTTACGAGCACCATCTGCCCGAGTCACTAGAGGTGACTAACACAGACATGCGACTTGTAATATGAGGAAACTGCAACAAGGAACACATTTCATGCATAGCCTCCATTGTTCCCGCCGCCTATCCCCATATACCGGTAAGTCACGTCCTCCCGAAAATGATGATCATCGTAGCACTTGATGATGTTAGGCCATCGTTGATGACTCCAATTCCGAACATATAGACACACAGTCAGTCGTCAATTTATTCTTGTTGCACATCAAACAGCAGACCGTAAGATTTGCGCACGGCCGGTTTAGGGAACCAATACGATGACGTAGGACACAATGTCGCCAAACTCATAATCTCGATACCTTTAGACTTATGTCTGATTACTCAAGTGTAAACAGTCTACGACGAACAATACACGAAGCAACTTCCCCAAAGAGACAAAACTGCGACTGACGAAGTAGTTTACATTAATGTGTAACGTGGAAATAACTTGCGTCAAAGAATCCCAATAACGGTCTTGAACAGCACTAATGTGACGTAAAGCACAGATGAAGTCTGGACGGTGGAATGTCTCACTCACAACACTTGATTCGTCAAAAACGGACTGTTGTCGACCTACGACCTCGTCTTAGCGACACAGATGTATCAAGCATATCATCATTTTGACTTTTACGCAGAAAAGTGCAAAGAAGATCCGAAATTAATCAGACCTTGGGTGCATTTTCTGCAGCGATCGAGAGGACGTGGACTAGATCCGCCATCTTGGAAACGGAAGTCCAGAAGAATGTCTAAACTGTTGTTAAAAATTGAATATTGCAACCAAGAAACTTAAATTTGCACATTTCTGATCTTTTAGTTAAGAGCATTATTCGACTACAATATTTTTTTTTTATATTTCTTCTTTTACCTTTCAACTCCCTGTGGGGCATAGGTCTTCAAAAAACACTTTCCAGGCCGTTTTATTTCTTGTCATTCTTTTAAGATCGAATGACATGAAACGACGTTACAGATAAGATCCGAAATTAAGAACTGAGGAAAAAAGCTAGGAATAGCCCACGGCATAGAATATATAAAGAAACAACAAACACATTGGTTGGATCAAAATACACACAACGAGTCTTCAATAAAAGTTACAAGAACACCAGACCTAAAGGTTTAACACGAAAAAGATAGATTGACGGAATATTACAAACATTAGGAAACATAAAAGCAGCAGAGACGAGCAGAAGAGCAAAAGACCGCAAATTATACTCTTCTTGATGCTGAAAGACAAATGAGGAAGAATAGAGGGAGAAGACGATGAAAAAGATATAAGAAGAAGAAGTGGTTTTGTGAGTCCAATGTCAAACTGTAACACGAACAACATCAGCAGCTCAGTGTGAGCACAAGTAATTCGATTCAAAGAAATAAATAAATTTAACGATTGATTACACAAAGTGGAAATAATAACAATTTGGAATCAACTGCTTCATTGTTAACAAGTAAAGGAGAATTTAAGAAGACTGACGTAGCTTTCCACTTCTACTTTGTTTACTCATTTGCTTATCAACATGGATGGTCAATATCGTTCGTCTTGCACTGTTGTTACATTCCTTAGTGTTTCCATCACTGCATCTTTTCTTTCCCGGCCGTTGTGTATGTTCTCACAACGTTTGTCTTCTCTTGCACTGTTGTTACATTTCTTAGTGTTTGCATCACTCCATCTTTTCTTTCCCGGCCGTTGTGTTCTTTGGTTCTTTGGTTATGGAAGGCCCCGGTATTACTGCACACGAATTAAAAATCCATAATTGCTCAACCGCCCGTGCCAGTGGAATCATCAGAATTACTATCTCATCTCCAAAACAAAGAAAGGTAGCTGTAGTCCCCATCATAGCAGTCTCAGTACACGCCAAAATACATAAGGCGAAAACGCACAGAAAGTGAACACAGCCAACTGTTCCCTGTTGTACGATATCCTCATTCATCGTAAACAATTGGAATATAGAAACATGATCAAAACGGATGAAACACACAGCTCACGGTGTGCACAGAGCACCTAAATCAGTAGCTCCTGCAACAAGCCGGGCTTTGAATATGAGGAAACTGCAACAAGGAACACTTTCATACATAGCCAGCCTTCAATGGTTCCTGCCGTCTATCCACCATATTGACCAGAAGTTTACGTCCTCCTGAAAATGATGATCGTCATATTTTTTAATGTATAGAGCTTGATGATGTTAAAATATCATTTTTGACTCCAAATCGGAACATATAAAACACAATTAGTCGTCAGATTATCCCCGTCACACATCAAACAACAGACCTTAAGATTAGCGTATGGCCGATCTTGGGATATACGATGAGCCATTATGATGACTTAGCACACATAGCAATGGCAGCGCCTATATATTCCTGATTACTCTAGTGAATGCAGCCTACAACGAACGAAACACGGTGCAAATTCCCTTAAGAGATAAAACTGCGGCTGACTTGACGAAGCAGTTCACATTAATGAGTTGTAACATGTAAATAACTTGCGTCAAGCAATTCCAACAACGGTCATGAACAGCACTCAATGTGGCGTAAAGCGCAGATCAACTCTAGCCGGTGGAAGGTCGCATCCACAAAACTTGATTTGTCAAAAAGGAATATTGCCATGGGTTACACTCCGCTTCATCGGCGCAGATGTGTTAAGTAGAACATCATTTTGACTTTAACGCAGAAAAGTGCAATGGAGAGTCGAAAGTAATCAGACCCCAAATGCACTTTCTGCAGCGATGGAGAGAACGTGAACTAGATCCACCATCTTGGAAGCGGAAGTATGCTCTCACAACGTTTGTCTTCTCTTGCACTTTTGTTATATTCATTAGTGTTTCCATCACTCCATCTTTTCTTGGCCGGCCGTTGTGTATGTTCTGACAAAGTTTGGTAATAGTTCGTTGTGACCTTCCTCACTTAATAAGTGGATCAACAATTGTTCTTGTTTTTCTGTACATACTCAACATCGACAATTATTGCAACAATTTGTTCTTATTTATTCACTAATGATATAATTTCTCATATTGATACAATGCTTTGAACATGTGATTTCTCTGGTGGTTATATTGAGTCTTGCTCTTGAGTCTAACGTCTAGGTCTGATCATGATAGCACAGCGTTGGAATTCAGATTATGTTTTAGTGTCCCTTTTACCTCTCGGATTATTTCCATGTTATGCAGGACTGGTGACATTGTACACATTTTTGACAAGTCTTGTTGCATCTTAAGTCTATTTTTGCTTTTTATGTGGTGTTGTATGTCGCTAGATGTCCTGGGTACAAGAATTCCTTCCAATGATTAAATTCTCTACAGTACATCGTTATGTCGATGTTATGTTTTTTTGTGATGTTCATTACTTCTGTTTTGTTGAAATTGATTTGCATACGGTACTGGATTGAGTGCTCTTCGAGATCTTCTATTTTGTTAAGTGTCAATGTCTAATTAATTTCAATGTATAATAACAGAAGTATGTGTGTTTCATGTCCCTGACAAGGTACAAATGAGCAAATCGTCTGTGAATAGAAGCTCTCTAATCTCATGTGTCTTGGTTGGCTAATAGCACTACATATAGAGACGCAATGATATAGCAACGCATCATAGATTTGTAAGGACATGTATTCTCCCAACAGCTGTGAAATGTGGATAATCAGCAAAGCTGCTGAAAAATGCAGAAATATCTTTAAATGCAAGTGCTGCTGAGGAATAATCAAAACCGTGAACAGAGAAAAGGGCAATGATGATGATGCCGATATGATTAAATGATTAATTAGATGAAATTAGCACTGCTATTGTCCACAAATATTTACTTCCAAAGATTTATTGATCTGTATGTTCAGCCATAAATGTACTCTGTTGAACTGATGCCATTAGCAGAAAAGTAAATTGGAAGTCTATGTCATGGCAGGCAGAAAGGGATTTTTATGTCAGGACAATTCAAACAAAATCTAGAATCAATGACCTGATAGAAGTCAGTGGTTTATGCCTAAAAGCTGACGTCAATGCTCACCAAGTCTCTACCTCACCTCCGAGGATTTTGGAAAACAAGAACATGATGTCTATTTAGCTGGCTAGTATTTGCATAGGGAGAACAAAATCAGTCAAAAACGAATTTCTGGAAGTAGAATGTGCCGGGCTAAAGGTTACAACGATTGGAGATTTCTGCAAATTATTAAACCACATTAGTATTAGAGCAAACAACGATGAAGGTAAACAAATAAGTCAATGTTTTCAGTGTCTGGTATATCGAATGACATGTTGAAAGAAGACGGGAGATATTGAGCAAAATATGCAGAACAGCAACTATAGCGGGTTTTAGTAATGACAAGCTGACCCTCAACTTTTACCGTTTGTACACCTCCATGGTGGTAGCTGCAAGCTTGAGGAACAACGTTAGTCTTGAACTAACCATTAGAACGGTAAATGAGTACACAGAAGGGAAATGTAGCACATTAATTATTAATTGTTGCTTGTTGTAGATGGACACTGGGCATCTATTAGGAGATTTTAAGATGACTTCTCGTCTAGTGGAGTTTAGAGAACAAACGTGTTTCCTATGTCTGATTTTGCTAATGACGTCCTGGTCTGTGTTCTTATAGTGGAATGTGTAAAGCTTGCTTTTCTTGTTTCTATTTCTGCCTTTCTCAATTTAGATGTCGCATGGAAAGTGATGACTTCCGTGGAATACTAGTGCACTCCACCTGCAAACCGATGCAAAGGTGAAATACACCAGTGTCAGGTCTATGACATTATCCGAGTCCCCTGTTCGAGTGGCCATTGTGGTTGCCCTTCCATCATACAAGCACACTAAATCGGCCGATACCAGTGTGTTCTCTAGGTCTTCCCCCTGCCTGTTGATTATAACGTTACCCCACTGGTTTGCTCTAGCATTAAAGTCTCCGCAGAAAATGACATTCTCTTCATTGAACTCGAAGAGATTCTGCCATTGTTGTGTGTTCACCTTCCCATTACAGGCATACACATTTACAATCACGAAATGAACTGGGGTCTGCACCCTAACCGCATGTACCTGCAATTCTGCATTGTCCCACGCAGACATATCAACCTCAGCTGCCACCATATTGTTTCGCACAAGGATGGCCTGCCCAAGGTGTCGTCTATTGTAGAAACAGTGAAATCCAGGGGCACTAACTGTCCTATCATCAAGAAGTAAAAAGTAAAGTAAAGTACCCCGTCACGCCAAGTGGCGTATAGGGAAATATGGTGTTAGTGACCCTATATTTTACAGACCTTCGGCACATGATTTTTGGGGTAATGTGGTCAGTATTACGCCCGTGCTGCTTTACTTTCCCAGAAAAAAATCCGGTACCCATTTAGGGCTGGGTGAACCCGGAAGCCGTCGGTTATGATCGAACCCTACCAATTGTCCATGGTAGTCCAGTTCACTAACCACTGAGCTATCGCGGCTCCCATCATCAAGAAGTGTTTCTTGCAAAATCATTATATCGGCGCCGTACAATAGCTTATCAAGAATGGGGCGTTGCCGATTAATGGAAGCACAGTTTCATTAACATCAGAATCATGTGGCAGCAGCTACAAGAAGGGAGCAGAGAACATCAAGTTCTGCTGCTATAAAGGAGACTTGCCTTGCTATCCTAGAATTGCCTTAAATGGGATCACTGTAGTTGAAAACTTCTCCTCTTGTGTAAATTACACATGCACATCCAAGAGTGAATCAGTGAAGGCCACAAAATCATATTCTCTCTGTGGTTTTACTAACTACAGGTCATGTGGCTTCTGTTGGATTGGAAATGATAACTTACCACCACTGTGTGTCTATATGTTTGGAATTGGAGTCATCAACAATGGCCTAACATCATCAAGTGCTACGACGATCATCATTTTCGGGAGGACGCGAACTTCCATGGTATATGGTGGATAGGCGGCAGGAACCATTGAAGGCTATGTCTGAAAAGTGTTCCTTCTTGCAGTTTCCTCATATTCCAAGTCCGGCTTGTTGCAGGAGTTACTGAGTTAAGTGCTCTGTGCACACCGTGAGCTGTGTGTCTCATCCGTTTTGATCCTGCTTCGATATCCCGCTTGTTTACGATGAATGAAGATATCGTATGACAGGGAACAGTTGGCTGTGTTCACTTTCTGCGCGGTTTCGCCTTATGTATTTTGGCGTGTGCTGAGACTGCTACGATGGGGACTACAGCTACCTTTCTTTGTTTGGGAGATGTGTTAGTAATTCGGATGATTCCACTGGCACGGGCGGTTGAGCAATTATGGATTTTAATTCGGTTGCAGTGATACCGAGGCCTTCCATAACCAATAACTAATAACAATACAGAAGGAAACACAGTTCCACTATGTAACGCGCACATACTTTAGGCCTAACCTCTTGCATTTTGACCGCTTCTACACAATCCGGCACCTATGGCTTTATTGGTTTTCTTTCTTCCATGTTGTCATTTATTTGTCATCTGAATACTTCTTGTCCTCATTGTTGATTTTGTTGCTGAAAGTCGATGCTGTAGATCAGTGGTGGCCAACTTGAGGTTGCCCGAGGGCCGAATTAAAGCCAAGGCCAAGACCCGCGGGCCACACTTAAGAATATCGTCAAAAATGACAGTAGGGACCTATGCGATATAGTAATATATAAATAATGCTTGCACTTTGACTACATATTTGATTTGTAACAAATCCATTAATTATTCATTTTAAAATTACCTTTAATGTCTCAGTGCGACGATTGTGACTTGTCACAGCTTTCCACCAGAGATTTGAAGTCCACTTCCATTTTTGACGTGGCGATTCGGAGAGTATGGGACAATGTCGAATCGGTCATTCTGTTCCTGGTCTTAGATTTAATTAACTTCATGGAAGAGAATGTTGTCTCGCAGAGATATGTGCTGCCGAATATAGAGCACATCTTTAGTGCCCATTTTCTCAGACACGGGTAACGTTCATTTGGTAGCAATTTCCAGAAATCAGCTCCTAATGCCTTTACAGTACTGAGGAAGGGGTCACACTGAAGGTCACACAACTCTAGTTGAAGATCTGATGGCTGGCACTCCACTGTGCACTTAATTGGGTTATTAAAAAGTTCCGTTTGCGGACGAAACATTTCAAAATCTTGAAATCGTCGATCAAATTCACAAATCAAATGTTCAATGTCAGCTGCGTACTTACTGAAGTTTGCACTTTCTATCTCTGACAACAACTGCTTACAACTTGAAAAATGGAACAGATCATTTTTTTGCAAAGAAAGTCTAAATAGATTCAGCTTCTTTTTAAAACCATCAACATATCCCATCAATTGAAAAATGGTTTGCTTTTCCCCTTGTAGCTGCAAATTCAATATGTTCAAATGTTGTGTGATGTCTGTGAGATATGCCAGATTATGAAGGAAATTAATGTCTTTGAGTGCATGTTGAAGATCAATGGAGCATGGTAAGTTCTCTCGCAGGAAGTCATAAATGTCATTCTTCAGTTCAAAAAATATTATTAAACATTTCCCTCGACTAAGCCATCTTACTTCTGTATAAAGCAGGAGATCACCGTAGCTAGAATCTACTTCCTCTAAAAATGATAAAAACTTCCTGTGATTTAAAGACTGGTGTCCTCCTCTTATCAAATTTGTTATTTTCACAACAGTAGCCATGGTGTCTTTTAGATTTATGGACTTTGCACAAAGGGCCTCTTGATGAATTATGCAATGCAATGTAGGTACGTTAATTTTGTTTTGCTTTAGAAGTCCAACAAAACCAGTATTTGAACCAATAAAAGCTTTGCAACCATCAGTACACACTGCAGACAACTTTCCAAAACCACCTACTTCATCTACGGCACTATGAACTGCAGAAAATATGTCTGTCCCTCTACAAGTGTCATGCAAAGAGCAAACTTTCAACAATTCTTCAATAACAGTAAAATCCTCCTGGATAACTTTAACAAAAATAAGAAGCTGGCAAGTGTCAGTGATGTCAGTACTTTCATCAATCGCGAGCGAAAAATATGAGCAGTTTTCAATACAAGATTTTAAACTTTGAGACAGTTGCAGACTGATGTCTTCTGTTCTTCTGGCTACAGTTTGTTTTGAAAGAGGCACAGATTCAAATTCTTTGGCTATTTTTTCTTGACCGAATGCCTTTGCCATTTGAATCGCACATTTCTTCACAAAATTTCCGTCAGTAAAGGGTTTTTTAGATTTTGCAAGCTCATAGGTAACTGTATATGATGCAATGATCGATGACTCTTTAATTTTATTGCCCTTTGTATACATACTTTGCTGTTGATTCAACTTTGTCTTCAGCTGTTCAACCAAAAGCTTCCTAGCTTCAATGCTATGTTTCTCATACATGTTTTGATGATGTGTGGCATAGTGCCGTTTTAAATTATATTCCTTCAAAACGGCTAACACTTGAACGCAAATTAAGCACTGAGGTTTACTATCCTTATTGAAGATGAACAAATAATCTAATTCCCATTCAGGTTTAAATATGCGATTTTCACAATCAACTTTTCTACGTTTTAACATGATTTAATACAAAATCTCACATCAAAGTTAAAAGTCACAGAATGTTGGTCCACTATCGAAAATAAGTCCAGATTTGACAGTTATACACAGACTTGTGTTTGACAAAGAAATCAAAAGATTGTGACCAAATAAACACGTTGCAGTCATTTTATGGACAAGACAAGACGATGGGATCAAAGGGAATGAAGGCGAACAGTGAAACATTTTGAATGTAACTTCAAAGACAGAATTAGAGCTACGAAGTCCCCTCACCCCTGTCCCTCCCAACCTCATTAACCCCTTACCGCGAAATGAAAGAGCCACCACAAGTCCAGACGACAAATGTTGAGCCAAAGATCTGACGCTATCACCGCACTGACAATAAAGCAACTTTGCGGTACCAACTCGAAGCAAAGACTTTGAATATTGTCGGCACCATTAGTTGTGTAGTGTGTGTGTGTGCGCGCGCGCGTGCGTGCGTGTGTGTGTGTGTGTGTGTGTGTGTGTGTGTGTGTGTGTGTGTGTGTGTGTGTGTGTGTGTGTGTGTGTGTGTTTTATTTGAAATTATGTTGCCAATCTAGCTGTTGCGAGAAATTGACAGAGATTTTCAAATTGTGTATTCTTGAACGATAGAAGAGTTAACTCCGACACGGATTAAAACCAGGAGAAATCCGCTATTAGGGGTGAAAAATGAAGTAAGTCCGTGGAGCTTCGCGGGCCAAGAAAACTAGGCTGGCGGGCCGGATCCGGCCCGCGGGCCGCCATTTGGCCACCCCTGCTGTAGATGGTCTAGACTCACGTGCACTCACTCAGTCGCACTGTCAAGAGCCTATTTCTACGTTACAGACTGGCCAACGAAAGTCATACAGCTCTCCGAAATGTGGATACACTGTGAGCTTTCTATTTTCTTCATTCAGAATCATACAGCAAATAAAATCACACTTCGTTGCCGACTAACCGGCGAAAAGACACCACCATCTTGTGTCGCACCGGAAGCGCAATTTAAAAATATAATAAATATTGACAAGCAATATTTGAGAGTAACAAGGACAATTTACCAGCAGCGAAGAAAGCAGGCGTAAGAAAATAAAATAAAATAAGAGATGTTTCAGCAGATATGCGCAAGGTGTCAGGAAATGTTTTGTTCTATCACAGCCTGTTGTTTTTATGGTTATATGAGTATGGAGATGATATGAATGGCCTACTGGGGATATCAGTCGGTGAACTAAATATAAACAATATAAGATTAACTGTCAATGCAATTATAACAGCTACGAGTGAAAATGAGTTGCAAAAAATAACATACATTAGAGAGACTGAAAGAAAAATATAGGCTATATCTTAAACAACAGGAAGAAATACGTTATGGTCAGAACAAAGAGAAAGACATATTTTTTTTAAAGGCACTATTAACATAAATGGAGCAGTATAAAACCATTTCGGTGAAATCGAATCCACATGAACGATGCAAACGTCAGTCGGTAGATGTACAATAGAGATGTTGTACTCAATATTTCTAACATCGAACCTCATTTCAAAGAACGAAAACTGGTATTAGGAAACTCATTTTGACATTATAAATATGAAATGCTCTTCAGCGCTCTCTTGAAGCATTCCTAACATAGACATTTGGACAACAGAAAAGATGATTGTTCAACGTCACAGAAATGCGATTTACAGAACAGTGTTGGCAATACAAAGGGGAGATAAAAGTGAAACTATCATGTTCTGTAAGAGATCACGTCGAGAGTGAATGAGATAGTTGTCGAGAGCGAGAGAGTTGTAGAGAGAAAGAGAGCGGCAAAGTTGTAGAGAGAAAGAAAGCGGCAAAGTTGTAGAGAGAAAGAGAGCGGCAAAGTTGTAGAGAGAAAGAAAGCGGCAAAGTTGTAGAGAGAAAGAGAGCGGCAAAGTTGTAGAGAGAAAGAGAGCGTAAAGTTGTAGAGAGAAAGAGAGCGGTAAAGTTGTAGAGAGAAAGAAAGCGGCAAAGTTGTAGTGAGAAAGAGAGCGGAAAAGTTGTAGAGAAAAAGAGAGCGGCTAAGTTGTAGAGAGAAAGAAAGCGGCAAAGTTGTAGAGAGAAAGAGAGCGGCAAAGTTGTAGAGAGAAAGAGAGCGGCAAAGTTGTAGAGAGAAAGAGAGCGGCAAAGTTGTAAAGAGAAAGAGAGCGGCAGGGATGTAGAGAGAAATAGAGCGGCAAAGTTGTAGAGAGAAAGAGAGCAGCAAAGTTGTAGAGAGAAAGAGAGCGGCAGGGATGTAGAGAGAAATAGAGCGGTAAAGTTGTAGAGAAAAAGAGAGCGGCTAAGTTGTAGAGAGAAAGAAAGCGGCAAAGTTGTAGAGAGAAAGAGAGCGGCAAAGTTGTAGAGAGAAAGAGAGCGGCAAAGTTGTAAAGAGAAAGAGAGCGGCAGGGATGTAGAGAGAAATAGAGCGGTAAAGTTGCAAAGAGAAAGAAAGCGGCAAAATTGTTGAGAGAAAGAGAGCGGCAAAGTTGTAGAGAGAAAGAGAGTGGCAAAGTTGTAGAGAGAAAGAGAGCAGCAAAGTTGTAGAGAGAAAGAGAGCGGCAAAGTTGTAAAGAGAAAGAGAGCGGCAGGGATGTAGAGAGAAATAGAGCGGTAAAGTTGTAGAGAGAAAGAGAGCGGCAAAGTTGCAAAGAGAAAGAAAGCGGCAAAATTGTTGAGAGAAAGAGAGCGGCAAAGTTGTAGAGAGAAAGAGTGCGGCAAAGTTGTAGAGAGCGAGAAAGTAGTAGAGAAAAAGAAAGCGGCAAAGATGTAGAGAGAAAGAAAGCGGCAAATCTGTTGAGAGAAAGAGCGGCAAAGTTGAAAAAGAGAAAGAGAGCCGCAAAGTTGTAAAGAGAAAGAGAGCAGCAAAGTTGTAGAGAGCGAGAAAGTTGTAGAGAGAAAGAAAGCGGCAAAGTTGTAGAGAAAAGGAGAGCGGCAAAGATGTAGAGAGTAAGAGAGCGGTAAAGTTGTAGAGAGCGAGAAAGTTGTAGAGAGAAAGAAAGCGGCAAAGATGTAGAGAGAAAGAGAGCGGCAAAGATGTAGAGAAAAAGAGAGCGGTAAAGTTGTAGATAGCGAGAAAGTTGTAGAGAGAAAGAAAGCGGCAAAGTTGTAGAGAGAAAGAGAGCGGCAAAGATGTAGAGAGAAAGAGAGCGATAAAGTTGTAGAGAGCGAGAAAGTTGTAGAGAGAAAGAAAGCGGCAAAGTTGTAGAGAGAAAGAGAGCGGCAAAGTTGTAGAGAGAAAGAGAGCGATAAAGTTGTAGAGAGCGATAAAGTTGTAGAGAGAAAGAAAGCGGCAAAGTTGTAGAGAGAAAGAAAGCGGCAAAGATGTACAGAGAAAGAGAGCGGCAAAGTTGTAGAGAGAAAGAGAGCGATAAAGTTGTAGAGAACGATAAAGTTGTAGAGAGAAAGAAAGCGGCAAAGTTGTAGAGAGAAAGAAAGCGGCAAAGATGTACAGAGAAAGAGAGCGATAAAGTTGTAGAGAGAAAGAAAGCGGCAAAGTTGTAGAGAGAAAGAGAGCGATAAAGTTGTAGAGAGAAAGAAAGCGGCAAAGATGTACAGAGAAAGAGAGCGATAAAGATGTAGAGAGAAAGAAAGCGGCAAAGTTGTAGAGAGCGATAAAGTTGTAGAGAGAAAGAGAGCGGCAAAGATGTACAGAGAAAGAGAGCGATAAAGTTGTAGAGAGAAAGAAAGCGGCAAAGTTGTAGAGAGAGAGAACGGCACAGATGTAGAGAGAAAGAGAGCTGTAAAGTTGTAGAGAGAAAGAGAGCGGCAAAGTTGTAAAGAGAAAGAGAGCGGCAAAGTTGTAGAGAGAAGGAGAGCGGCAAAGTTGTAGAGAGAAAGAGAGCGGCAAAGTTGCAAAAAGAAAGAGAGCGGCAAAGTTGTAAAGAGAAAGAGAGCCGGCAAAGTAGTAGAGAGAAAGAGAGCGGCAAAGTTGTAGAGAGAAAGAGAGCGGCAAAGTTGTAGAGAGAAAGAGAGAGGCAAAGTTGTAGAGAGAAAGAGAGCGACAAAGTTGTAAAGAGAAAGAGAGCGGCAAAGTTGTAGAGAGAAAGAGAGCGGTAAAGTTGTAGAGAGAAAGAGAGCGGTAAAGTTGTAGAGAGAAAGAGATCGGCAAAGTTGTAAAGAGAAAGAGAGCGGCAAAGTTGTAGAGAGAAAGAGAGCGGCAAAGTTGTAAAGAGAAAGAGAGCGGCAAAGTTGTAGAGAGAAGGAGAGCGGTAAAGTTGTAGAGAGAAAGAGAGCGGCAAAGTTGTAGAGAGAAAGAGAGCGGCAAAGTTGTAAAGAGAAGGAGAGCGGCAAAGTTGTAAAGAGAAAGAGAGCCGGCAAAGTTGTAGAGAGAAAGAGAGCGGCAAAGTTGTAGAGAGCGAGAAAGTTGTAGAGAGAAAGAGAGAGGCAAAGTTGTAGAGAGAAAGAGATCGGCAAAGTTGTAGAGAGAAAGAGAGCGGCAAAGTTGTAGCGAGAAAGAGAGCGGCAAAGTTGTAAAGAGAAAGAGAGCGGCAAAGTTGTAGAGAGAAAGAGAGAGGCAAAGTTGTAGAGAGAAAGAGAGAGGCAAAGTTGTAGAGAGAAAGAGATCGGCAAAGTTGTAGAGAGAAAGAGAGCGGCAAAGTTGTAAAGAGAAAGAGAGCGGCAAAGTTGTAGCGAGAAAGAGAGCGGTAAAGTTGTAGAGAGAAAGAGAGCGGTAAAGTTGTAGAGAGAAAGAGATCGGCAAAGTTGTAAAGAGAAAGAGAGCGGCAAAGTTGTAGAGAGAAAGAGAGCGGCAAAGTTGTAAAGAGAAAGAGAGCGGCAAAGTTGTAGAGAGAAGGAGAGCGGTAAAGTTGTAGAGAGAAAGAGAGCGGCAAAGTTGTAGAGAGAAAGAGAGCGGCAAAGTTGTAAAGAGAAGGAGAGCGGCAAAGTTGTAAAGAGAAAGAGAGCCGGCAAAGTTGTAGAGAGAAAGAGAGCGGCAAAGTTGTAGAGAGCGAGAAAGTTGTAGAGAGAAAGAAAGCGGCAAAGTTGTAGAGAAAAAGAGAGCGGCAAAGATGTAGAGAGAAAGAGAGAGTTGTAGAGAGCAAGAGAGTTGTAGAGTGCGAGAGAGCTGTAGAGAGCGAGAGAATTGTAGAGAGCGAGAGAGTTGTAGAGAGCGAGAGTGTTGTAGAGAGCGAAAGAGTTGTAGAGAGCGAGAGTGTTGTAGAGAGCGAAAGAGTTGCACAGAGCAAGATGGAGCAGTTGAGAGCGAGAGAGCTGTTGAGAACGAGATAGTTTTAAAAATTGAAAGAAATGTAATGAGCTGGAGAGAGCTGTTGGTAACGAAAGAGTTGCAAAGACCAGGAGAGAACTGTTGAATGCGAGAGTTTTGTAAAGAGTTCGAGAGAGCTGCTGATAGCGAGAAAGTTGTAACGGGTGAAAGAGGTGTAAAGAGCTGGAGAGAGCTGTGAAGAGTTGCGGAGAGCGAGAGTGCTAGTGAAAGTTGTGGAAAGCGAGAGAGGTATAGAGAATTGTTGAGAGCGAGAGAGCTATAAACAAATGTGGAGAGCGAGAGAGCTGTAGAGAGTTGTGGAGAACTGTATAGAGTAGTGGAGAATGAGAGAGAGAGAGAGCTGTACAGATTTTTGGAGAACTGTATAGAGTAGTAGAGAATGAGAGAGAGTTGAAGAGATTTGTGCAGAACTGTATAGAGTAGTGGAGAATGAGAGAGAGCTGTAGAGAGTTGTGGAGAACTGTATAGAGTAGTGGAGAATGAGAGAGAGCTGTAGAGAGTTGTGGAGAACTGTATAGAGTAGTGGAGAATGAGAGAGAGCTGTAAAGGGCGGGATAGTTGTAGAGGGCGCATGAGTTGTAGAGGGTGAGAGAGTTGTAGAGAGCGAGAAAGTTGTAGAGAGCGAGAAAGTTATAGAGAGCGAGTGAGTTGTAGAGGGCGAGTGAGTTGTAGAGAGCGAGAGAGTTGTAGAGAGCGAGAGAGTTGTAGAGAGCGAGAGAGCTGTTGAGAACGAGAGAGTTATAAAGGGTGAAAACTGTGTAAAGAGCTGGTGAGAGCTGTTGAGAGCGAGAAAGTTGTAAAGGGTGAAAGCGGTGTAACGAGCTGGTGAGAGCTGATGAGAGCGAGAAAGTTGTAAAGGGTGAAAGAGGTGAAAAGAGCTGGTGAGAGCTGTTGAGAGCGAGAAAGTTGTAAAGGGTGAAAGAGGTGAAAAGAGCTGGTGAGAGCTGTTGAGAGCGAGAAAGTTGTAAAGGGTGAAAGAGGTGAAAAGAGCTGGTGAGAGCTGATGAGAGCGAGAAAGTTGTAAAGGGTGAAAGAGGTGAAAAGAGCTGGTGAGAGCTGTTGAGAGCGAGAAAGTTGTAAAGGGTGAAAGCGGTGTAAAGAGCTGGTGAGAGCTGTGCAGAGTTGAGGAGAGCGAGAGTGCTAGTGAAAGTTGTGGAAAGCGAGAGAGGTGTAGAGAATTGTGGAGAGCGAGTGAGTTGTGGAGAGCTGTAAAAAGTTGTGGAGAGTGAGAGAGAGTTGTGGAGAGCGAGAGAGCTATAGAGAATTGTGGAGAGCAAAAGAGCTATAGACAAATGTGGAGAGCGAGAGAGCTGTAGAGAGTTGTGGAGAACTGTATAGAATATTGGAGAATGAGAGAGAGCTGTAGAGATTTGTGGAGAACTGTATAGAGTAGTGGAGAATGAGAGAGGGCTGTGGAGAGTTGTGGAGAACTGTATAGAGTAGTGGAGAATGAGAGAAAGATGTAGAGATTGGTGGAGAACTGTATAGAGTAGTGGAGAATGAGAGAGAGAGAGCTGTAGAGAGTTGCGGAGAACTGTATAGAATATTGGAGAATGAGAGAGAGCTGTAGAGATTTATGGAGAACTGTATAGAGTAGTGGAGAATGAGAGAGAGCTGTAGAGATTGGTGGAGAACTGTATAAAGTAGTGGAGAATGAGAGAGAGCTGTAGGACGTTGTGGAGAACTGTATAGAGTAGTGGAGAATGAGAGAGAACTGTAGAGATTTGTGGAGAACTGTATAGAGTAGTGGAGAATGAGAGAGAGAGCTGTAGAGAGTTGTGAAGAGCGAGAGAGCTATAGACAAATGTTGAGAGCGAGAGAGCTGTAGAGAGCTGTTGAGAGCTATAGACAAATGTGGAGAGCGAGAGAGAGCTGTAGAGAGTGTGGAGAGCGAGAGAGCTATAGACAATTGTGGAGAGCGAGAGAGCTGTAGAGATAAGGGAACGAGCTGATAGCCACAGATCGGTCATGAAAGGGAATCAGTTTTTGTTGAAGAATAGAGATATGTTGTTTTGGTTTTTTTTTTAACTTTCATTTATTAACATTTCGGAAAATAGTCGAAAGTTTTACAAAACACTGGAACATTAGCGTTGATTGTAGACTGATTGTTATTGCAGCCACCTAGACCTGGTTTAACTGGCTGCAGACGGAATGACAAGAATATCCCACAGAACAACTCTACAATCTTGATTGCATTATCTTGATACAGTCGGAGTGGTGTAATGTCGGTGATTTATCGGTAAAGAGTCGGTGATTTATCGGTAAAGTATCGGTGATTTATCGGTAAAAATTTCGGTGATTTATCGGTAAAGTATCGGTGATTTATCGGTAAAGTATCGGTGATTTATCGGTAAAGTATCGGTGATATATCGGTAAAGTATCGGTGATTTATCGGTAAAAGTATCGGTGATTTATCGGTAAAGTATCGGTGATTTATAAGTAAAGTATCGGTGATTTATCGGTAAAGTATCGGTGATTTATCAGTAAAGTATCGGTGATTTATCGGTAAAGTATCGGTGATTTATCGGTAAAGTATCGGTGATTTATCGGTAAAGTATCGGTGATTTATCGGTAAAGTATCGGTGATTTATCGGTAAAGTATCGGTGATTTATCGGTAAAGTATCGGTGATTTATTGGTAAAGTATCAATGAAATATCGAATTTTGGCGAGTTATTAAAGCGTTTAGAGTAAACATTTGACGTCACGTGGCTGCACTCACAGAACAAAATAAAGGCTCTAGCATTGGATATTGAAAACCTGAGATGGAGCAAGACGTAATCCCAGTAAAGATAGGTCAAGTCCCAGTCTTGGTCACGATATCGCAAAACCTGAGATGGAGCAAGACGTAATCCCAGTAAAGATAGGTCAAGTCCCAGTCTTGGTCACGATATCGCAAAACCTGAGATGGAGCAAGACGTAATCCCAGTAAAGATAGGTCAAGTCCCAGTCTTGGTCACGATATTGCATGAACAAATTTGAAAAAAAAAATATCAAAATAAGTTAGAGGTTAGTAAGCTTTCATTCATTAAAGAAAAAATATGAAGATGTCACGCGCCACATGTCGGCACCTACTGCAGTCATCTTATAAATTGTTAATAATCCAGAGATAAGATATGTCATGCTACGTCATGCTAAGCTATGCTATGTTTTGGTATGTCGTGCTATGCTATGCTATGTTTTACTATGTCACGCTACGCTATGCTATATTTTGCTATGTCACGCTATGCTATGTTTTGCTATGTCACGCTATGCTATATTTTGCTATGTCACGCTATGCTATACTATTTTTTTTTCTATGTCACGCTACGCTATGCTATGTTTTGCTGTCACGCTACGCTATGCTATGTTTTGCTATGTCATGCTACGCTATGCTATGTTTTAATATGTCAAGCTACGCTACGCTATGTTATGTTTTGCTATGTCACGCTACGCTATGCTATGCTTTGTTATGTCAAGCTACTCTACGCTATGCTATGTTTTGCTATGTCACGCTACGCCATGTTATGTTATGCTATGTTTTGCTGTGTTATTGCCATGGTATGAAACCGCTATGTAGAAATTGATGATACAGTGTAGAATGAGATGATACAATCTTAATCCCTAAGAGTGAAAATGAGTTACAAGAAAAATTAGACATTTCACTTTCCCAGTGAAAGAAAGCAAAAATAAAGGACTCAGCCTCAATTGCAGAAAGACAGAAGTAATGGTAACAACAAAGAAAAAGACATCACCTCAGTGCAAAATAAAGACAAGTGGTACAATATTAAAACAGGTAAATGAATTTAAATATTTGGGAACTTTGTTAACCTCAGATGGAAGATGTACAAAAGAGGTGAGATGCAGAATGGCCCAGGCAAAAGCAGCTTTCCAAAATATGAAAATATGAGAAAGATACTATGCAAATAATTTTTAACAATAGAAACAAGAAAAAGAGTCTTAAATGTTATGTAGAGCCAGTCTTAACATATGGATGTGTATCATGGACAATAGGACAACAGACAAGAAAATCCCTGGAGTCTATAGAAATGTGGTTTTAGAGAAGATTGTTGAGAATACCATGGACAGCTAAGAAGAGTAATTAAAACGTTTTCAAAGAGGCGAAATAAAAAAAGAGAGCTAATTTCCAATTTTATAAAGAAACTATCATCATTTTTTGGCCATGTAATGAGAAGAGAACAACTGAAATATATTGTAACAACTGGGAAAATTGAGGGACGAAGAGATAGAGGAAGGCAAAGAGAAAAGATAGCAGACAGCTTAAGAGAAAGACTTGGCAGAAGGTCAACAACAGAAATGATAAATAACTGCCGAGATCGAAAATTTTGTAGAGACATGATCACCTACGCCAGCAGACCCAGTACTTGATAATGATGATGATGTTGAAATTTTAGGGGCATTGTTGATAGTGGAAGACATTGATTAAAGTGAGATAGAGAGAAAAAGGGAGAGAAAGGAATAGAGAGAAACAGAAAAGTGGAGAGAGTAAAAATATAAATCATCAGTAAATTATAAATGGGAGGCTGATATATCTAATATAAATTAGTGCTTTAACCTCGCCTCTAAAATCTAATGCACTTTGGCTAACTGCAATACTGCCCTGTGTATTTTCACAATGTTTGTACTTATCCACTGTTTGATTTAGTCTACTTCCATTTAGAAAGAAATGACCTACACAATTACAAGCAAACTGAGAAGCTACTTGTTTGGACATTCCATGCGATCATTGGTTTTTCTTGACATGGGAAATAGGTTGAATAGAAGATCAGTATCCTTGAATCCCTTCACTTTAATTTTAAAATATTGTTCTCTTGAAATTCAATCAATTCCATTTGCATATCTGCGGAAGTAGCATTAGGATTGACATGAAAAGGTGTTGAGAAGCACTTGAGCCCCATTTGTTGTGATGCACAATCTTTGAAGTCCTGCACGAAATAGAAGTTAATCGCGGTGTCCGTTATAACTGGTCAAGTTAACAAGAGTTATCTTCTATCCTTCAAGTCTTTCAATGAAATTATAATTTACTTAGTGCAGGTTATTCTGACACAATGTTAGTTTATTCTGTAGAGCTTAAATTTCGTGTATAATTTGTCTTTGTGAACTAGAGATGTATTAAGTGATGTCAGCTAATATTGCTAGCTGACAGATTCACGGAGAGCCTGATAACTCTTTGACCTGGCTACCTTTCATGTTTATGAAATGTTCAATTGCAATTCGTAGATCAGAACATTGCTTCAAGGATTTCCCTTCTACTTAACCCCAGTCTACACCACATTAGTAAAGCAGATTGTCATAACTGGGAGCCTGTGTCATTAGGTAACTCTTGAATGTGTCCACGGTTGAGTTTCCTTGATTGTCTATACCACACACACAATTTCTCGACAAAGCATGATTAGCATGATGCTACAGAGCGCCTTGAAACGCTTCCGAGTACGCATTTGTTCGCTAAAACAACACAACATGAGAATGAAGCATCCATATTTGACGATTCATATCTAGGAGATTGGATTTGCTAATCAGTCCTCATTTGTGGCCGGTCATAGCTGGTGCTCCGTTTAGCGGTTCCCTACAACTCAATCCAGAATTATTTGAAAGAAAATTCTGAAGATGTGAGGATGTCTTCACAAGCATTGGTATTCTTAGTGATTGCAACGTTAGTGTATCATCATGTTAGTGTATCATCATGTTAGTGTACCATCACTTTAGTGTAATAACACGTTAGCGTATCATCTCGTTAGTTTATCATCACGCTAGTTTATCATCACGTTAGTGTATCGTCATGTTAGCGTATCACCACGTTAGCGTGTCATCACATTAGTGTATCATCACGTTAGCGTATCATCACGCTAGTGTATCATCACATTAATGTGTCATAACGTTAGTGTATCACAACGTTAGCGTATCATCACGTTAGTGTATCATCACGTTAGCGTATCATCATGTTAGTGTGTTATCACGTTACCGTATCATAACGCTAGTGTATCTTCACGCTAGTTTATCATCACGTTAGTGTATCATCACGTTAGCGTATCATCACGTTAGTGTGTTATCACGTTAGCGTATCATAACGCTAGTGTATCTTCACGCTAATATATCATCACGATAGTGTATCATCACGTTATAGTATCATCGCATTAGTGTGTCATCACGTTAGCGTATCATCACGTTAGTGTGTCATCACGTTAATGTATGCTCACGTTAGTGTATCATCCCGCTAGTGTATCATCATGCTAGTTTATCATCATGCTAGTGCCTCATCATACTAGATTATCATCATGCTAGTGTATCATCATACTAGTTTATCATCATGCTAGTGTATCATCATACTAGTTTATCATCATGCTAGTGTATCATCAATGGTGAACTCCTCAAGAATCCTCCATACCCCTGACAGTAATAAAGACCTCTACAGCGCAGTAGTTAGTGAAATGCTTTACCAAGGTCTATATATGGATGTTGATCATGACAATCAACGGTTCATAGATTCACACAGCCATTAGTTTGTTTAGGATTGGTCGTATCATCATATTGCCCCCATTTAGATCTACACTAACATCATATTTCCCTTCATATCGATCTACACCAACATCATATTTCCACCTATCGATCTACACCAACATCATATTTCCACCTATCGATCTACACCAACATCATATTTCCACCTATCGATCTACACCAACATCATATTTCCAGCTATTGATCGACACTAACATCATATTTCCACCTATCGATCTACACCAACATCATATTTCCCTTCATATCGATCTACACTAACATCATATTTCCACCTATTGATCGACACTAACATCATATTTCCACCTATCGATCTACACCAACATCATATTTCCCTTCATATCGATCTACACTAACATCATATTTCCAGCTATTGATCGACACTAACATCATATTTCCACCTATTGATCGACACTAATATCATATTTCCACCTATCGATCTACACTAACATATTTCCACCTATCGATCTACACTAACATATTTCCACCTATCGATCTACACTAACATCATATTTCCCTTCATATCGATCTACACTAACATCATATTTCCACCTATCGATCTACACTAACATCATATTTCCCTTCATATCGATCTACACTAACATCATATTTCCACCTATCGATCTACACTAACATCATATTTCCACCTATCGATCTACACTAACATCATATTTCCCTTCATATCGATCTACACTAACATCATATTTCCCTTCATATAGATCTACACTAACATCATATTTCCCTTCATATCGATCTACACCAACATCATATTTCCACCTATCGATCTACACCAACATCATATTTCCACCTATCGATCTACACCAACATCATATTTCCACCTATCGATCTACACCAACATCATATTTCCACCTATTGATCGACACTAACATCATATTTCCACCTATCGATCTACACCAACATCATATTTCCCTTCATATCGATCTACACTAACATCATATTTCCACCTATTGATCGACACTAACATCATATTTCCACCTATCGATCTACACCAACATCATATTTCCCTTCATATCGATCTACACTAACATCATATTTCCAGCTATTGATCGACACTAACATCATATTTCCACCTATTGATCGACACTAATATCATATTTCCACCTATCGATCTACACTAACATATTTCCACCTATCGATCTACACTAACATATTTCCACCTATCGATCTACACTAACATCATATTTCCCTTCATATCGATCTACACTAACATCATATTTCCACCTATCGATCTACACTAACATCATATTTCCCTTCATATCGATCTACACTAACATCATATTTCCACCTATCGATCTACACTAACATCATATTTCCACCTATCGATCTACACTAACATCATATTTCCACCTATCGATCTACAATAACATCATATTTCCCTTCATATCGATCTACACTAACATCATATTTCCCTTCATATAGATCTACACTAACATCATATTTCCCTTCATATAGATCTACACTAACATCATATTTCCACCTATGGATCTACACTAACTTCATATTTCCACCTATTGATCTACACTAACATCATATTTCCACCTATTGATCTACACTAACATCATATTTCCACCTATTGATCTACACTAACATCATATTTCCACCTATTGATCTACACTAACATCATATTTCCACCTATTGATCTACACTAACATCATATTTCCACTTATTGATCTACACTAACATCATATTTCCCTTCATATCGATCTACACTAACATCATATATCCCTTCATATCGATCTACACTAACATCATATTTCCCTTCATATCGATCTACACTAACATTATATTTCCCTTCATATCGATCTACACTAACATCATATTTCCCTTCATATCGATCTACACTAACATCATATTTCCACATATCGATCTGCACTAACTTCATATTTCCCTTCATATCGATCTGCACTAACTTCATATTTCCCTTCATATCGATCTGCACTAACTTCATATTTCCCTTCATATCGATCTGCACTAACTTCATATTTTTCGCTTCTGGACCAGACATCGTACAAGGGAGTTCATGCACGCTGGACGAGCAGAAGCATCTTCAAAATTCCGCACATTCCTAGGACAAGATCAGAGCAACTGTGAATGTGTCAGAAGTGATGATGATCATAACATAACCATATTCTCTACGTGCTTTAAGGCATAGACGGAGCCGTTACTAATTAAGCTTAATCTGTCAACTTTGTCGACTCACTTAACTCGACAGAAAACAAGTTTTAAAGATCCTCTTTTAAGCTTTTCTTGACATTCTTCGCCATGGCATCTACACATCATAAGGCAGCTGTGCTGAATGAGACAACTTTCACCGAGACAAGGAGATTGACACAGATTCTTCGAGTCAACTCTTCTAAAAGCTCTCAGTCACTTCCAATATGTGGCAACGTTTTCATTAATCAAGTAGCTCACACAAACAGCCTTATCTAAACTGTTTCTTTTCTCATTTGCTTATCAACGCCTTAGGGAGATATACACTTTGCGGTCTCTTTCTCTTCTGTAGGCTTCTGCTGAACCTCTACAGCTGTTTCCTAGTGTGTCTAATGTTCCATCAATGCATCATTTTCTTGGTCGGCTTTTGAGTCTTGTCATCTCCCAACTTTTATCTTGTCATCTCCCAACTTTTATCTTGTCATCTCCCAACTTTTATCTTGTCAACTCCCAACTTTTATCTTGTCAACTCCCAACTTTTATCTTGTCAACTCCCAACTTTTATCTTGTCAACTCCCAACTTTTATCTTGTCAACTCCCAACTTTTATCTTGTCATCTCCCAACTTTTATTATTAAAGAGTAATTGTATTGTCGTTTGGCCTTCTGTCTATCACGTGGGGAAATCGTCTTATGTTATTTCTTTATATATTCTTTGGGGAGGGGGAGGGGGAGGGGGAGATACTGCTAGCTTTTTTCTCAGCGCTTCATTTCTGATCTTATCTCTCGGGCGGTTTTCTGTCAAGTAATAGAAAAAGTCAAGTACCCCGTCACGCCAAGTGGCCTATAGGTAAATATGGTGTTAGTGACCCTATATTTTACAGACCTTCAGCACATGATTTTTGGGTAATGTGGTCGGTATTACGCCCATGCTGATTTACTTTCCCAGAAAAAAATCCCGTACCAATTTAAGGCTGGGTGAACCCGGAAGCCGTCGGTTGAGATCGAATCTTACTCTAGCTACTTGCTACCTTTCAAAGATTCCCTTATTAAAATGTACCAAACATACATCTTCACCTTTATTTTTATTTTACCCTACATCGTTACTGAAGGAGAATGACATTTCTTTATGTGATCACTAGACGTTTGGTCAAGACACACAGCTAACGTAGCTGCAGGTACTAACGTAGCTGCAGGTACTAACGTAGCTGCAGGTACTAACGTAGCTGCAGGTACTAACGTAGCTGCAGGTACTAACGTAGCTGCAGGTACTAACGTAGCTGCAGGTTCTATTTATCAATTGAGACATTTTCCTCCACAACGAAGTTTTGCTTCTCAGCACATGCTAACATTTCGTCATTGCAGATATCTTGAAATTATTTCTTGTTTGTCGATACTGTTGTCATTATTTTTTTTTAAGTGTGTGTTATGTTTATTTTATTGTTTGTTACAACACAGCGTCCGGAGCGTGTGTCATCATTGTTAATCCTACTGCCGGGCGAGTCAAAATCAGCGCCGGAGTTTTGCCGCAAGCCGCAGAATGCTCATCTCTGATTTAATAAAACTCATCTTCGGGCTCAGAGATAGATGTGTCAACTCTTGAACTCTAACCTTTAACAGCCAGTGGTCGTTCTACTTAAATCCACGTGAAAACTATTCTATCTACACAGGGTAAGCAGGTAGCAACTAACAGTCTGGAGAAGGGTGATACAAAAAACTATTGTTTAAACTTTGTAAGAGTCAACGACACAAAAGAACATTCACACAAAGAAAGAGAGCAAGGAACATTATGGTATATATCGCCTGGAAGTATAGTATAAAAATGACAAAAAAAGAAAGTCTTTAAGATGAAGCAAATATAACATCATCTTCAAAGATGAAGACATAGAGAAACAACACAGGGGCAAGATGCAGACAGACAGAGACAAGTGATAAACACTAGGATACAGAAACAAGCACTCGAAGGCAAGAAACAAACACTACGAAACAGGAGACGGACTCTCGGAGCCAAGAAACAAAAGACAATCAGGAAAAACTCAGAGGCATTTAAGTAAAGCTCAAAGAATAGAAACTCATAGTGAAGAGAAGAAAAGAAATAAAATGAGCAAAAAAGAGAAAGAAACTCAGGCAAAGATGTAGAAGGGAGAGTCTAGTCCCAAGTAAGAAATAGAGGGAAGTAGACCCTAGGCATCAAAGCTGAATAGATTCATGATTGATGTCAATCTTTGATAACTAGGATGTTGTGCTGCCACGGTATCCAGTAGCTAACTTCTATAAGGCTGAGAGCGTAGTAATGGGCATAACTAGGATGTTGTGCTGCCACGGTATCCAGTAGCTAACTTCTATAAGGCTGAGAGCGTAGTAATGGGCATAACTAGGATGTTGTGCTGCCACGGTATCCAGTAGCTGGCTTCTATAAGGCTGAGAGCGTAGTAATGGGCATAACTAGGATGTTGTGCTGCCACTGTATCCAGTAGCTGGCTTCTATAAGGCTGAGAGCGTAGTAATGGGCATTGCTAGGATGTTGTGCTGCCACTGTATCCAGTAGCTAACTTCTATAAGGCTGAGAGCGTAGTAATGGGCATTGCTAGGATGTTGTGCTGCCACTGTATCCAGTAGCTGGCTTCTATAAGGCTGAGAGCGTAGTAATGGGCATAACTAGGATGTTGTGCTGCCACTGTATCCAGTAGCTGGCTTCTATAAGGCTGAGAGCGTAGTAATGGGCATTGCTAGGATGTTGTGCTGCCACTGTATCCAGTAGCTGGCTTCTATAAGGCTGAGAGCGTAGTAATGGGCATTGCTAGGATGTTGTGCTGCCACTGTATCCAGTAGCTGGCTTCTATAAGGCTGAGAGCGTAGTAATGGGCATTGCTAGGATGTTGTGCTGCCACTGTATCCAGTAGCTGGCTTCTATAAGGCTGAGAGCGTAGTAATGGGCATTGCTAGGATGTTGTGCTGCCACTGTATCCAGTAGCTGGCTTCTATAAGGCTGAGAGCGTAGTAATGGGCATTGCTAGGATGTTGTGCAGCCACTGTATCCAGTAGCTGGCTTCTATAAGACTGAGAGCGTAGTAATGGGCATTGCTAGGATGTTTTGCTGCCACTGTATCCAGTAGCTGGCTTCTATAAGGCTGAGAGCGTAGTAATGGGCATAACTAGGATGTTGTGCTGCCACGGTATCCAGTAGCTGGCTTCTATAAGGCTGAGAGCGTAGTAATGGGCATAACTAGGATGTTGTGCTGCCACGGTATCCAGTAGCTGGCTTCTATAAGGCTGAGAGCGTAGTAATGGGCATAACTAGGATGTTGTGCTGCCACGGTATCCAGTAGCTGTCTTCTATAAGGCTGAGAGCGTAGTAATGGGCATAACTAGGATGTTGTGCTGCCACGGTATCCAGTAGCTGGCTTCTATAATGCTGAGAGCGTAGTAATGGGCATAACTAGGATGTTGTGCTGCCACTGTATCCAGTAGCTGGCTTCTATAAGGCTGAGAGCGTAGTAATGGGCATTGCTAGGATGTTGTGCTGCCACTGTATCCAGTAGCTGTCTTCTATAAGGCTGAGAGCGTAGTAATGGGCATAACTAGGATGTTGTGCTGCCACTGTATCCAGTAGCTGGCTTCTATAAGGCTGAGAGCGCAGTAATGGGCATTGCTAGGATGTTGTGCTGCCACGGTATCCAGTAGCTGGCTTCTATAAGGCTGAGAGCGTAGTAATGGGCATAACTAGGATGTTGTGCTGCCACTGTATCCAGTAGCTGACTTCTATAAGGCTGAGAGCGTAGTAATGGGCATTGCTAGGATGTTGTGCTGCCACTGTATCCAGTAGCTGGCTTCTATAAGGCTGAGAGCGTAGTAATGGGCATTGCTAGGATGTTGTGCTGCCACTGTATCCAGTAGCTGACTTCTATAAGGCTGAGAGCGTAGTAATGGGCATTGCTAGGATGTTGTGCTGCCACTGTATCCAGTAGCTGGCTTCTATAAGACTGAGAGCGTAGTAATGGGCATTGCTAGGATGTTGTGCTGCCACTGTATCTAGTAGCTAACTTCTATAAGGCTGAGAGCGTAGTAATGGGCAGACAACTACACAGGTTCGGTAACACAAATGTTCTGGTTCTCTTGTAGCAGGCACCGCCAGAACTGGACAAATTGAAAGGGGGAGCTACCTTTGGTGTATGTATACAGACACTGTGAGGAAAAGACTGGAAGGACATGATCGCCTACGGTATGTCACATGACGAAGATGATGATAGCGACACGGTAAATAAAGTCACGGAATTTACCGAGAAACAAGAAAACACCCAAAGACAATAGTAAATGTTGACTGTTATCCCTTTCGCTTACCTGAAGAGAAAGGTGATACAGGAAACACAACTCGGCATGTCATCCCTATCGCGTTGGCATCAAAGTGGCTTAACAAAGTTCGGGGTCACAAATACTTAGTAATTGTACAAAACTGAAAGTGTTCAACTCTTGTGGGGTGATCGTACTATCTGTATCTAACAAGTGTTGGAAATCCACTCCATCTCTACAAAAAAAAATTACTAATAGCCTTTGAAATAAAATGTATGTGATGACTTAAATAAATAGGACGCATAAGTAGGAGACATGTTAACATCAAATGAAAACATAAGATAAAACGAACAAACACAAATACGTGGTAAGCTGTTTACGGAAATAACTAGGAAAGATATCGGTCACATGTTCAGAACAGATAAAAGAAGACGTTCGTTCCAGACATGCATGTGTACACAGAGTGGCAGAAGCAAACAAGTAAGACCGAGGGAAACTAAGAATAAAAGTGAATAGAGAAGGCTCAAGTATAGGCTTTAGGTAACAAGACCTACAAGACATAGCGTTAGACATGGAGAGCTATGATTTCCTCCTGATGTGCTGTCTTCGGACCGAGGGAAACAGATTAGCCGTATATATACAGTGATCATTTGTTAGAAATGTTAAGTCTGTCCTATTATATGGCTGTGAAACATGGAGAACAACAAAATTGACAATCAGGAAGATACAGACTAGCCGTATGTATGTATATATATACATAATGATCATTTGTTAGAGAGTGGCAAACAATGCTTCCTGAGGCCCCACTGTGATAACTTATTAGAGTGTGACAACAAATAATGTGAAGCCTCACTGTGATAACTTATTAGAGTGTGACAACAAATAATGTGAAGCCTCACTGTGATCACTTATTAGAGTGTGACAACAAATAATGTGAAGCCTCACTGTGATCACTTATTAGAGTGTGACAACAAATAATGTGAAGCCTCACTGTGATCACTTATTAGAGTGTGACAACAAATAATGTGAAGCCTCACATATTAGAAAGTGGAAAATGCCACTGAGGCGGTCTTGTTTATAAAACTCTGAGACCAGGGACCCATATTTGGTGGAAGGGGTATGGAAAACTTCAACCAGCAAGCTGCAGGAATTCCGATGAACAGATCACCTATAGGTCTGCCCTGAGTACAATAACGGCTATTCACCAAATACGTGGTTCAGAACATGATTTAATAAACGCATCCAAATTGGAGTCGTCATTCGCTGGACACTGCGGGACTTGCTGAGGAGGGGATCTGATCAGCTATGGACATGTTCGGAGTGCAATGATGATGACCCACAAATAACTCAATAACTCAATTGTTGTACTCGAATATTGCAACATGGCAAATGTTTTGGTATGGGTACTTGGGATAACATTACAGTGTTGTTCTGCCCATTAAACATCAATGGTGGATACAAAATAAATCTATAAGGGAGGCTGGCAGCTTCATTGCAACAAGCAAATGGTTTCATCAAAATGTGGCTACCAAATAGCTCTCACATTTTGTGAACAACGTGTCAAGCCTTCACTCTAGTTTTACGACAGAATCAACGTGATGACCCCAAGCTTGTCACAAAAACACGGATCTATAAACTAGTATCTAAATGTTTGATTCCTGCCCCATAATGTATATTTCGTTGACTTATTCATTAAATATTACACCGATCATCATCATCAAGTAACGGGCCTGCTGGCGTAGGTGATCATGTGTCTCCACAACTTTCGATCTCGACAGTTATTTATCATTTCTGTTGTAGATAGTTGCAACTATCTCAAGATAAGAGGAGACCAGTGACTATCTCAAGATAAGAGGAGACCAGCAACTATCTCAAGATAAGAGGAGACCAGCAACTATCTCAGGATAAGAGGAGACCAGCAACTATCTCAAGATAAGAGCAGACCAGCAATTATCTCAAGATAAGAGGAGACAATAAACTATCGCACGTAAAGAGGAGACCAGCAACTATCTCAAGTTAAGAGGAGAGCAGCAACTATCTCAAGATAAGAGGAGACCAGAAACTATCTCAAGATAAGAGGAAACCAGCAACTATCTCAAGATAAGACGAGACAAGCAACTATCTCAAGATAAGAGGAGACGAGCAAGTATCTAAAGTTAAGGAGAGACCAGCAACTATCTCAAGTTAAGAGGAGACGAGCATCTATCTCAAGATAAGAGGAGACCAGCAAATATCTCAGTATAAGAGGAGACCAGCAACTATCTCAGATTAGAGGAGACCAGCAACTATCTCAAGTTAGGAGGAGACCAACAACTATCTCAAGGTAAGAGGGGACCAGCAACTATCTCAGGATAAGAGGAGACCAGCAACTATCTCAGGATAAGAGGAGGCCAGCAACTATCTCAAGATAAGAGGAGACCAGCAATTATCTCAAGATAAGAGGAGACCATTAACTATCGCACGTAAAGAGGAGACCAGCAACTATCTCAAGTTAAGAGGAGAGCAGCAACTATCTCAAGATAAGAGGAGACCAGTAACTATCTCAAGATAAGAGGAAACCAGCAACTATCTCAAGATAAGACGAGACAAGCAACTATCTCAAGATAAGAGGAGTCGAGCAAGTATCTAAAGTTAAGAAGAGACCAGCAACTATCTCAAGTTAAGAGGAGACGAGCATCTATCTAAAGATAAGAGGAGACCAGCAAATATCTCAGGATAAGAGGAGACCAGCAACTTTCTCAGGATAAGAGGAGACCAGCAACTATCTCAGATTAGAGGAGACCAGCAACTATCTCAAGTTAGGAGGAGACCAACAACTATCTCAAGGTAAGAGGGGACCAGCACCTATCTCAGGATAAGAGGAGACCAGCAAATATCTTAAGATAAGGGGAGACCAGCAACTATCTCAACGAAAGAGGAGCCTAGCAACTATCTCAAAGTAAGAGGAGACCAGCAACTATTTCAAGTTATGAGGAGACCAGCAACTATCACAAGATAAGATTAGACCAGCAATAATTTTTAGGATAGTGGAGACAAGTAGCTCACTAGAGAGCAAAGTGGTAAGGAACAATTGTTATCAAGTAAATGAAATTAACAATCTTTAGTACAGTGAAGAACAACAACTATTAACAAGTAAATGGAAACTAACAACTATCTTTAGTACAGTGGAGAACAAATATCAAGTAAATGAAAACTAACAACTATCTTCAGTACAGTGGAGAACAACTATCAAGTAAATGAAAACTAATAACTGTCTTCAGAACAGTGAAGAACAACAACTATTATCAAGTAAATGAAATTAACAACTATTTTCAGTACAGTGAAGAACAACAACTATTATCAAGTAACTGGAAACTAACAACTATCTTTAGTACAGTGAAGAACAACTATCAAGTAAATGAAAACTAACAACTATCTTCAGTACAGTGAAGAACAACAACTATTATCAAGTAAATGAAATTAATAACTATTTTCAGTACAGTGAAGAACAACAACTATTATCAAGTAAATGAAAACTAACAACTATTTTCAGTACAGTGAAGAACAACAACTATTATCAAGTAACTGGAAATTAACAACTATCTTCAGTACACTGAAGAACAACAACTATTATCAAGTAAATGAAATTAACAACTATTTTCAGTACAGTGAAGAACAACAACTATTATCAAGTAAATGAAAACTAACAACTGTCTTTAATACAGTGAAGAACAACAACAACTATCAAGTAAATTAAAACTAACAACTATCTTCAGTACAGTGGAGAAAAACTATCAAGTAAATGAAAACTAACAACTATCTTCAGTACAGTGAATAACAACAACTATTATCAAGTAACTGGAAACTAACAACTATCTCTAGTACAGTGGAGAACAACTATCTTGTAAATAAAACTAACAACTATCTTCAGTACAGTGAAGAACAACTATTATCAAGAAAATGGAAACTAACAACTATCTCTAGTACAGTGGAGAACAACTATCAAGTAAATGAAAACTAACAATTATCTTCAGTACAGTGAAGAACAACAACTATTATAAAGTGAATGAAAACTAACAACTATCTTTAGTACAGTGAAGAACAACAACTATTAACAAGTAAATTAAAACTAACAACTGTCTTTAATACAGTGAAGAACAACAACTATGATCAAGTAAATGAAAACTAACAACTATCTTCAGTACAGTGGAGAACAACTATCAAGTAAATGAAAACTAACAACTATCTGTAGTACAGTGAAGAACAACTTTCAAGTAAATGAAAACTAACAACTATCTTCAGTACATTGAAGAACAGCAACTATTATCAAGTAAATGGAAACTAACAACTATCTTTAGTACAGTGAAGAAAACTATCAAGTAAATGAAAACTAACAACTATCTTCAGTACAGTGAAGAACAGCAACTATTATCAAGTAAATGGAAACTAACAACTATCTTTAGTACAGTGAAGAAAACTATCAAGTAAATTAAAACTAACAACTATCTTTAGTACAGTGGAGAACAAGAACTATTATCATGTAAATGGAAACTAACAACAATCTTTAGTACAGTGGAGAACAACTATCAAGTAAACGAAATCTAAAAACTATCTTCAGTACAGTGGAGAGCAACAACTATCATCAAGTAAACAGAAACCTTTCATCCAGATGGTGTTTCCATATTCAGATTATTTACAGTGAATGATGATATCGTATGACGAATGACCGTTCAGCTGCGTTCACTTTCCGTGCCGCTCGGCCTTATGTCTTTTGGTGTGTGCTGTAGCAACTATGATGGAGACTGCAGCTGCCTTTCTTTGTTAGGATATTCAATGAGATGTTAATTCGGATGATTCCACTGGCACGGGCGTTTGAGCAATTATGGATTTTTATTTGCTTGCAGTGATATTGAAAAGTACATTGATGAGAGAGGCAAGAGCAGCAGGATTCGGCTCCTTCAATGAGATAGAGCTGCTTGCACAGAACAGAGACAAATGGCGACATTTGATAAAATATCTTTAAAAGAATTGAAAACTGCTAGAACAAAAATTCAGATAAGAGAAGGAGTATCTTTGTCTACGCCCTATGGGCCGGCTACGGCTCGAAAGATCAATAGATAGATAGATATTGATGCTTTCTAACAACTGTCTTCAGTAAAGTGGAGAATAACAACTACCATCAAGTAAATGAAAACTAACAACTGTCTTCAGTAAAGTGGAGAATAACAACTATCATCGAGTAAATGAAAACTAACAACTGCCTTCAGTAAAGTGGAGAATAACAACTATCATCAAGTAAATGAAAACTAGCAACTATCTTCACATATGTGAATATGAAGATTTATTTCCAGTTTTAGTTTATTCGACAGGCCATCTCCATTGTCCTGAGATAGGTACTGTCCTTCAGTAGGTTCCCCAATTAGAACATCTCATCAACACATTAACGAAAGCACTGAAGATGGCTTATCTTAGATGCACGAATTCCGTAACGCCGACACATACCTTGTTACCAATCTGCTTAGTCAGTTCATATGTCATACATGATATACATGACAGGTGATGGAGGTTTTTCTGTCTCACCCGACCATGGTAAAAAAAAGAGCTGCGATAGCTCAGTGGCTAGTGAACTCGACTACAAAGGACAAGAGGAAGTGTTCGATCCCAACCGACGGCTTCCGGGTTCACCCTGCCTTAAAATGGTACTGGATATTTTTCTGGGTAAGTAAAGCGGCACGGGCGTAATACCGACCACATTACCCTAAATATCATGTGCTGAAGGTCTGTAAAATGTATGTCACTAACACCATATTCCCTATACGCTACTTGACGTGACGGGGGTACTATACGACTTTACTAAGGTGAAAAAAGTGTTCTTTCCGGTAAGTGAGGACCTTAGCTATCCGGGGGTCAATGAAGTGGATCAACAAACCGTGACAAGAAGACAAGCTGTATTTGAAAGACAAGAAACAATTATCTAAACAAGCAGCACAAATGAGATCGTGATTGTGCTCGGCTGCGGCAACTATACTCGGCCGCTATCACTCGCCGTTGATATACTGGTAGCGTCAACCGCTATTGTTGCTGGATTACTTCGCTACGAGTGCGCTGCCCTTTGTTATGGCCCTCAATGAGTGCCGCTAGTAAGACTCAAGAGATTTGATTTGTATTCAACGTCGACTTGTCAAACGTATCTTTATTTCATCCGGTTGATTTTTTCCCTTTGTTCCCATTCATTTGTCCATGCTATCAACGATCAGGCCTTGCAGCCATATTTTGTGTGTATTCCTGGGTGAGATAAAGCTCACGTGACCAACAGGCCATAACTCCGGAGAATTTCAAAAAGAATCACTGACAGATGTGATTTTATCATTTCTTTACATTAGGCCGGGATTTATGAAAGCTCTGATTCAAAATCTAACATAACAAAAGTGAGGAATAGATAAGGGAGTCAAGCTATTAGTTCAAACAATGAAAATTATCCCATTTCAAGTGAGAAGCAACTATATTAAAATAGTCAAGATACGACGATATAAGTTTGTTGTTGTTGTTGTTGCGTTTGCCAGCTTTCATCTCTGACGAAGTCCTTAGAGACTAGGAACTGAATTTTGCGTGTTAATCCATTTTTTCCTGGCAGCCGTGTGCACAGGGGTCCCTCGCCGCACTGACAGATAACTCCGACTTCGGAGGTACTCATGTTTTTTTTTTTTTCCGTCGATGAGTAACTGACGTTTCAAGCTGGGCCTCCCTACTGAGACCAGTGTGGTTGCCGCAGAGAGAAATCATAAATAAAAATCCCAACCGGTGTAGCCGAGATTTGAACCCACAACCTCTGTCCCGAGGCCGGCGTCTTGCCTCGAGACCAACAAGTCCCACATGGACTTGGAATATGAGGAAACTGCAACAAGGAACACTTTTCATGCATAGCCTGCAATGGTTCCTGCCGCCTATCCACCATATACCAGAAGTTCACGTCCTCCCGAAAGTGATGATCGTCATATTTCTTTAAAAATGTATAGCACTTGTTGATGTTAAGCCATCGTTGTTGATTCCAATTTCGAACATATAAACATACAGTTAGTCGTCAGATTATCCCCGTCGCACATCAAACAACAAATAAATATAAGTTTCAATTCTAATAAATGATTTCACATGCATTTTGTTAATTAGCACTTTGAAACAAAATTAATTTTCTACATTTATTATAATTCAGGATGTGAAATTATTACCCATTCTAATATTTTCTATTAAAAGAAAATCATATATCGCAGGTCTAGCACTGAAAGTCTTGTTGTCACTACCTTCAAAGTGTTTGACGTCAAATTGTGTTTGGACTAAAAGTACGAGATTGATGTTTTTGTGACATAAAATTGATGGGAAGTGGGTTGTTATTTTGTTTATTCATCATTGAGCGCCGTCTCCGCATCGAAGGTTGGTTACCATTTGATGGCCATTCCATGCTGTCTCTTGTTTTGATAGTGTAGGTTGTCATAGGCTGACTTGTCCATTTTTTATGTTACTTGTCCATGTTAGTCTTGGTCTGCCTCTGCCTTTTCACCCTGTATTTTCCACTCCAAGATAACATTTAGTAGGCTGATGAGTCTTTTAACATGCTTCAAAAATCGCATTTGTCTTATTTCAATTGAATTTAGTAGTTCTCATTTAATTCTTAGTTGTTTTAAGACCTCACCCTTTGTTTTCTTTTCTTTCCATCCAATTCTACATATTTTTCAATATATCCTCATTTCAAAGGTTTCAATTTTCTGTTCTGTTTTCTTGTCAAATATTCATGTTTCAGCACCATACAGGAATGTTGAGATGTAACATGTTTTCCCATTCTTAGTTTTAGCCCTGGTGTTATTTGTTTTGATGTTAGTACATTTTTCATGACATTAACATTACTTTCTTTGTCATTCCTATTCTTTTGTTTCTGTCAGTTTTACATTTTCCAACACCGGTTATAGTATGTCTAAGGTAGTCATAGCTCTGAACTGTCTCCATGTATTTTCTTTCAACTGTGATATTCATTTGTATGTTTTGAGTATTATCTTTGTTTATATTCATAGTTTTAGTCCTTTTAATATTCATATTTAATCTATATTTTGATTGTTGACCTACCTTCAGAGACCTTGCGATGTAGCAGAACATCAGTTGTCAAGATCTCCTCAAGTACAAATTATTCTGTTCTTGTTTAAATTGAAGGCAGAATGTTAAAGTAAAATAAATGCACTTATTGTAACTGATGTAACATTCGAATTGTGCCTCGAGGGCAAGTACAAATAGAATGCATACATTAAGATGAAGATCTGGATGCTACGACTAGTCTTAGGAAGATTATCTCTGACATATATAACGATCTTGCATACCCTTTAAGCCACGCTTTGTTATAACTAGCAGTGTTATTCTGCAATATTAATAAGATTAAATTGGTTCTATTTGACCAGGCAGATAGAAGGACGCTTTAAATATGTGTATATTGAGTGGAATATAATTGAAATCATGGAAGGAAAAAAATAGTCGATAAATCTTCACTGCACGTCGTACAACTTGAAACTGCTGAGGCCACCATCGCGACATAGAGCTTTTTGACGATTCCAGAACTCGAGCGATGGCTTTTCATCGCTCCCCGAGATGGCTGGACATCGGCTCTTACAAACTGGCGATCAGTTTAAAAAAAAGTAAAGTACCCCGTCACGCCAAGGGGCGTATAGGGAATATGGTGTTAGTGACCCGTCACGCCAAGTGGCGTTAGTGACCCGTCACGCCAAGTGACGTATAGGGAATATGGTGTTAGTGACCCGTCACGCCAAGTGGCGTATAGGGAATATGGTGTTAGTGACCAGTCACGCCAAGTGGCGTAGAGGGAATATGGTGTTAGTGACCATAAATTTTACAGACCCTCGGCACATGATTTTTGCGGTAATGTAGTTGGTATTACGCCCGTGCAACCTTACTTTCCCAGAAAAAAATCCGGTACCCATTAAAGGCTAGGTGAAACGTAAGCCGTCGGTTGGGATTGAACCCTACCTCGTGTCCTTTGTAGTCCAGTTCACTAACCACTGAGCTATCACGGCTCCTCTGGCGATCAGTGAGGCACGGTAAAATCAAGACGATTACAAGGATCCAAGGAGAAGAATCCCGACGGACATTTCCTGATCCAGAAGCGTCTTTTGCTAGACCACTCAGGGTCCCTTCTCCTTCTCAATGAAAGAAAAAGAAAACAAATAAAGGAGTCTCATCAACGCTTGTGAGAGACGATTATTATGGAAGTTAACTATGTTGAGTTCGCAAGGAGATACCATGTACCGACGATGCTGCCATATAAGAGTTCTAGGCAAACTAAGGCAATAACATCACGAGATGAGCAGGTACCAACGTGTCAAATGCAGCTGAAAATGAATGCATAGATGGTATATGACGTAACTATAATCATTATCAACGTCACTATCATTAATAGATAGTCCGTCCAGACGAGGACAATGCTATGCTAACCTGAGAATGCCTTATTCTTTAACTGTGTTGCCTGTCCATAAAAACAATAAAAACAAAAAAAACAAAAAATAAAAATTTGCAGTCTATGGAGTCTTCCATGTTCTGGACCTTTTGTATCTATGGAGTCTTCCATGTTCTGGACCTCTTGTACCTATGGAGTATTCCATGTTCTGGACCTCTTCTCTTGTATCTATGGAGTCTTCGATGTTCTGGACCTCTTGTATCTATGGAGTCTTCCGTGTTCTGGACCTCTTTTATCTACGGAGTCTTCGATGTTTTGGACCTCTTGTATCTATGGAGTCTTCCATGTTCTGGACCTCTTGTATCTATGGAGTCTTCCATGTTCTGGACCTCTTGTATCTATGGAGTCTTCCATGTTCTGGACCTGTTTTATCTACGGAGTCTTCCATGTTCTGGACCTCTTGTATCTATGGAGTCTTCCATGTTCTGGACCTCTTGTATCTACGGAGTCTTCAATTTTCTGACCGTTTTGCATCAATGAAGTCTTAGGTGTTCCGGACCTCTTGTATCTATGAAGTCTTCCATGTTCTGGACCTCTTGTATCTATGAAGTCTTAGATGTTCTGACCATTTTGTATTTGTAGAGCCAATTTGAAAATTGACAGGACCTGGGTAGCCTTAATTTGATAAACAGTTGTTTTGCCACTGATGTTTTATTTTGATGAGTCTTTATGAAGAAGTTCCAAATCTTTTCTTTATCTCTAATAGGCAATATTCGAACCTGTAGAGCGTTTCTCTTCATATTGATATTACAATAATCCAGCATGGACGCTCGCCCCAGCTGGAACCAGACATGGCCACAGATGTGAAAAGTCCAGGTTACTTCTCTCTCGTTTTCTTGCAGTTGTGTACATGTTCTTCGTTTGTTCTGAAAGTGACGTTTATTTCGTTGTTTCAAAGCTTGCAGTGAATTAACTGGACCATTCTATCCCATAAGTTTTACATAGTAACGACATTTTTGGACCGAGTTTGCCTTCCATAATTTGTCTCTAATAACTTCTCCAGACTTAATAACCTATAACCGAGACCACAACTTGTCAATAGAGTAAGTCTTGGTCAGCCCTAATTCATTTCCCCTACCGTCCATCTTTGAATTAACGATTAATATGCGATGCTCAGCACCCGCTGTTCTACAAGAGGCACACATTTACAATCAAACACCGCTTTTTCTTGCTACCATCAGTTGTAGCCTGAACCTAACTAATGGCTAACGGCAGTCCTGATATCTGTGCTGACATCTTGAATGTGAAATCACTTATACTGATCCCCGTCATTATAGTCAAATCTTAGCAAGGAAAACAACGCCAGCTACTCGCTCCAACGGTAATGTTAACATTGTCAAACTTGCACGCGAGACGTGACCTGCGACCGACGTATACGTCATAAGAAAACACAGCAGGGGCTACAGAGATTGTAATCATCTTCCCTGCTAAGAAAAATAATAATATCATTTGGAAATTCCCCCCAAACTCGGCCATCTCCTGCTAGATTGATATAAGCTGACGTCACTGTAGAGTCAACCAGATACTAGACAGAATGTTGACTAAAAAAAAAAGCTAAATAGTCTGGATTTAAAACTCCATCGTTCAAATGTAACTAGATAACTATCTATCTATCTGTTGTCCATTCGAGCCGAAGACGGCACATAGGGCAGAACCACAATCTCAAAAACAGAAATCTTGCGTGTCAAAATGGCACATATTGCAGAGATCACTGCTCTAAAATCTATGGCACTGTTTCCATAACAATACTTTTTACAATGACAGCTTCTCAAGCCATCGATCAACCTCCTTAGTCGCCTCTTACGACATGCTGGAAGGTCACAGTGTCACTATTCTTTACCTCCCTCATAATGAGGTACTGGTAACACACAGGAACTAGATAACTACACTAACATATATCGTAAAGATGATTGATTTCCACGTTGCCACCATATAGGTGGGGGCCTCGATGGCTGAATGGTTAGTGTGCTAGCTTTCTGATAAGACAGGTTTCAGTTCGATTCCCAGAAGTGGCGGATATTTTCGGACCGACAAGGTTCCAGAATTCACCCAATCTCTAAAAAACGGACAACTAAAATTGTTCTGTGACGTAATGGCGGCCTGGCGTGATATTGTCCACATTACCCGAAAATGTGCCGTGGTGATGTGGTCACTAACACCTTATTCACCATACACCAAGTCAGGAATGGAGGATAGTCTTGTCGTCATTTCTTTTTTATCGTTCTCGTCCGTCTCATAAAATGGACACTGCGTAAATTATACAACTGACACGTGTCTCCACGTGGATCAACTGACACGTGTCTCCACGTGGATCAACTGACACGTGTCTCCACGTGGATCAACTGACACGTGTCTCCACGTGGATCAACTGACACGTGTCTCCACGTGGATCAACTGACACGTGTCTCCACGTGGATCAACTGACACGTGTCTCCACGTGGATCAACTGACACGTGTCTCCACGTGGATCAACTGACACGTGTCTCCACGTGGATCAACTGACACGTGTCTCCACGTGGATCAACTAACACGTGTCTCCACGTGGATCAACTGACATTTGTCTCCACGTCGATCAACTGACACGTGTCTCCACGTGGATCAACTGACATTTATCTACACGTCGATCAACTGACATTTATCTACACGTCGATCAACTGACATTTATCTCCACGTGGATCAACTGACATTTATCTCCACGTGGATCAACTGACATTTATCTCCACGTCGATCAACTGACATTTATCTTCACGTCGATCAACTGACATTTATCTCCACGTCGATCAACTGACATTTATCTTCACGTCGATCAACTGACATTTATCTCCACGTGGATCAACTGACATTTATCTCCACATGGATCAACTGACATTTATCTCCACGTCGATCAACTGACATTTATCTCCACGTGGATCAACTGACATTTATCTCCACGTGGATCAACTGACACTTATCTCCACGTGGATCAACTGACACGTGTCTCCACGTGGATCAACTGACATTTATCTTCACGTCGATCAACTGATACGTGTCTCCACGTGGATCAACGGACACGTGTCTCCACGTGGATCAACTGACATTTATCTTCACGTCGATCAACTGACACGTGTCTCCACGTGGATCAACTGACACGTGTCTCCACGTGGATCAACTGACACGTGTCTCCACGTGGATCAAATGACATTTGACTCCACGTGGATCAACTGACACGTGACTCCACGTGGATCAACTGACACGTGTCTCCACGTGGATCAACTGACACGTGTCTCCACGTGGATCAACTGACACGTGTCTCCACGTGGATCAACTAATACGTGTCTCCACGTGGATCAACTGACATTTGTCTCCACGTCGATCAACTGACACGTGTCTCCACGTGGATCAACTGACATTTATCTACACGTCGATCAACTGACACGTGTCTCCACGTGGATCAACTGACATTTATCTACACGTCGATCAACTGACATTTATCTACACGTCGATCAACTGACATTTATCTCCACGTCGATCAACTGACATTTATCTCCACGTGGATCAACTGACATTTATCTCCACGTCGATCAACTGACATTTATCTCCACGTGGATCAACTGACATTTATCTCCACGTCGATCAACTGACATTTATCTCCACGTCGATCAACTGACATTTATCTCCACGTCGATCAACTGACATTTATCTCCACGTCGATCAACTGACATTTATCTTCACGTCGATCAACTGACATTTGTCTCCACGTGGATCAACTGACATTTATCTCCACGTCGATCAACTGACACGTGCCTCCATGTGGATCAACTGAAACGTGTCTCCACGTGGATCAACTGACACGAGTCTCCACGTAGATCAACTGACACGTGCCTCCACGTGGATCAACTGAAACGTGTCTCCAAGTGGATACAACTAGTCGCAATAAGTCAACTAGTTAGTAAAATAAATTGTCAAATAGTTCGTGAA